>KI911110.1:388233-565588 GCA_000482085.2 Cladonia metacorallifera KoLRI002260
AGTGTTATAATACTCTATGTTATATAGCTAAATAATTATAATCTCTATAAATTAGTAGGGTCGCATGCCTTTTATTATAATTAAGTAAGATTATAGGCTTATTTTATAATAGAATAGTAGTAATAGTAAGGATTTAATCCTATTTAAGTCCTACTATTTTCTAGGGCCTATATAACTAAATAGTTAATTTAGGTTAGACTATTATAAGTTATTCCTACTATAGTTAGTAGCCTAGCTTATAGGATTATTATTTAAGGGTACTTATATAAATAAGTTAGACTTACCTAGTATAAGAATATATATTCTATTTTTTTAAGAGGGGCAGATATTATAATACTCTATGTTATATAGCTAAATAATTATAATCTCTATGAATTAGTAGAGTCGCATGCCTTTTATTATAGTTAAGTAGGATTATAGGCTTATTCTATAATAATTAGTCTCTTTAAATATAAATACTTCTATTTTCTAATTAATTATTAAATTCTACTTTTTTAATTAAGGTACTCTTAATATAATATAGTAGTTAACTATCTAAATTATATTAAAGGTTAATTCTTTATAGTATTATTAAATAGTAATATCTACGCTACGCAATGGGTTAGGTCGGGTTTTTTTAGCACATTTCTAAAGAAATCTTCTTTTATTAATAACTTTTTTAATTATTAATATAATTTTAATATTAGGGCATGATTTTAAAGCCCTATTTAAGGGTTTTAGAATGATGCCCTAACTACGCTAAACTAACCTAGGTTAGTGGAGATATTAGCGTATCGGGTTGTCGGGTCGGGTTAGGTTCTTAGAAAATCCTCAACCCAACCTAATTTCAAGTCCCTGTTTTTAAACACTAGTAGCTCTACTAGCCTATATTATTTTAGCGTGAAAATTATCTTGTTTTCTAGCCCTCAAGCAAGGCTTTAAATCTATGCTCTAATATTAAAATTATATTAATAATCAAAAAAGTTATTAAGAAAAGAGAGTAAAAAAGTTAAAATCTTAGCAAAAACCTATTACGCAGCGTAGTAATATCTAATAAGACTATTTCCTTATTAATATCTTCTAATAATAATTCTAATCTATTAGCTATCTAGAATTAATATAGTTCTTTTTTATTAACTACTTATACCTTTTATACTTATATAAAGGTATTAGATATAAAGTTCCCTATTACTCCTAAATTTATTATTATAATAGTTTTTTATTTATTAATTTTAATTAATATTATAATAAGCTAACTATACTTTACTAAGTATATTTATTATTTAAGGGTTATAATATTAATTACTTTAAATATACTCTTTATATAAAGGATTATTCTTTTTCTTATTTACTTATTACTAAGTTAAAATATTCTTTAGGGTAAAATTTTATAGCTATCTTTTTTTATATATATAAAGAGTAGTTTAGTAATAAATATACTATTTATATAGTATAGATATATTCTTCCTTTTAATAATCTTCTTTTAATTTTTAGTAAAGTATTTTATATTAGTTTTCTAATTATTCTAAAAATATTTTACTAACTCTTTTCTAGTAGAGATACTATTTATAAGTATTAGTAGTATAGTATTAATATATATTTAAAAAATATTATAATATATTTATCTTACTTTATACCTCTCTTTTAGTTATATAATATTTTATATAAAATATATTTATATATTTACTTTAATATATTCTTATATATTTTAGGTATTATAAATCTTATTAATAGTCTTAAGATTTTTTAATTAAGAAGTTCTAGACTTACTATTTATTTCTTTCTTTATAATTTATAAGTAATTTAGGTTTTTATTCCTTATTATAGTTTACTTACTCTTAATTTAAATTATTTTTTTAATTTTACTTTTTTTTACTTTAAGCTTTCTTATTCTAGCTTAGTTTAAATTATTTATTTCTTAATTCTTAGAACCTTTAATAATACCTATTATATTATTCTTTATTTTTAAGTTCTATTATATATAGTAGGGTTATACTATCCTATATTATATATAAGAACCCTTATAAGTAATATTTTTATTATTTAAATATTATTATTAGATTATCTATAGTTTTTTTATCTTTTTAGTCTAAATTACTTAATAATCTCTTAATATCTTTCTTAAGGCCTTTAATAGTTTTTTTTAGAGTTTCTATTTTCTTTAGTAGTTTATTAAGCTTTAGATTATTCTATTTAAGTAGTAGTTTACTACTCCTTTAAATCTCTTTTTTTTTAATAACTTATTTTATTATATTAAATTAAGGTCTTAATATTATGTTCTTTAACTTATAATTTTTAGTAAAGTAGCTTAGTTTATTATAACTATAATACTTTAATACTTTTTTATTTTACTTTTTTCTTAACTTTCTATATATAGTTCTTTTCTTTATAATATTAATTTTTATTAGAGTTAGTTTATATAGATTATATATTTTTCTTTTATAGTTAGAGTTAAAGTTCCTCTTAACTAATATTTTAAAATATTTAATTAAATAATTCCTCTATTATATCTTTTCTTTATAGCTCTTTTAAAGAGATTATTATTAATTTTAATAGTTTTTTTTTAAAGTATATTAAATATTTCTAGTACTACTCTAGATCTTATAAGCTTATCTTTAACTTATTCTTTTAATTCTCTTCTATATATTATTATAAGTATATTATTATTTTATTTAGTTTTAACTATATATTATTAGAACTAAAGTATAAACTCTATTATAGATTATTTTTATTTAATATATTAAATAACTTATACTACTTAATTAATCTTATTAGATAGTATAAATATTTTTCTTAGTTCTACTTTAAAATATATAAAACTCTTTATTTATTATATTACTTTTAGTATATTACTTAGGTTATTTAAATATCTCTATAAATATAATTATACCTATTTCTATGTATCTTTATATATAAAGGTAATAGTGATTACTATATGGTTCTTAATCTATATTAATTTTTTATAGAAATAAAGATATAACTATACTTATATTATTTATTTCTTAAATTTCTTTTTTTCTTTATAATAGAGATTAAGCTTTATAATCTTAATACTTCCCTTTAATTTATTATTAATATTATAATACTTAGTTTAGATAGCTTTACTTAAGATTAATTAAGCTATACTCCTTTAATTTAATAAATTTATATTTAAGGATATTTAAAATATTATATACTAATATTATAAATCTTCTAAAAATAAGTAATTAAATAAGTAAAGAGTATAAAAGTAAGTAAGCTAGTTATATAATTTTACTAATTATTTATATAAATAAGGAGTAGACTTTTTATACTATAGTAGCTATATTAATTTACTAATAAAATTAAATATAAGAAGATTTATTTAAGATAAATAAGAGCCTTAATTATATAGATATAGAAAAGTCTACTAAAATTATTTAGTTTAATAGATTTAACTTATAAACTATTTAAACTTCTTATAATTTAAATAAGTTAATTAATAAACTATTTAAACCCTTATGTAACTTTTATACTAAGTCTATTCTAGAATATATACTTATAGAGTATTTACTATATTATATATATTAAGTTCTAACATAAATCTACTAGAAATATATTTCTTTAAGATTTATATTAAAGATCTATATTAAAATAAAGGAAAAAAATATAGATAATAAAATTATCTTAAAAAAACTAATATTACTAATAATAATTTAATAAAAAATAAGAACTATAAAGCTAAACTATATTATATCTAAGATAATTTTATTATTTTAAAAATAATAGTTAGTTTAAAAATTAATTTTTTAAAAAAAATTAATAATTTAAGATAATAAATTTAAAATAATTAATATTAACTACTATATACCTTAATATCTTAAGAGTATAATAGAATAAATAAAATTATAAAAACTTTAGATAATAACTTAAAAAAATTAGTAAAAAATAAATTTTATATAAAAAAGTAAATATATTATTATAATAAAAAAGTAGTAGTACTTTAAAAAATATTTATATAAAATTAAATTATTTATAACTTTTAGATATTTATTAATTAAGTTTATTTATATTATAAAATAAACTCTAAAAAATTAATATAATATAAGAATATAATATAAGAATATAATAAAGTAGTAATAATATTTATTATTAAATAAAAAAAATTTAAACTAAATAATAAATATTAATTTTTTTTAAATAAAACTAAAAAAAAACTATATAGTAAATCTTTTATTTAAATTTTATTAAATATATTTATCTTAATTTAAATATTTAAATTAATTATTATTAAGTAGTTAAAAGATTTATAATATAATATTAATTAATATATATTATTTTAATAAATAGTATTTAATATTAAACTTATTTTAAAAATAAAATATAATAAAAATTATATAGAAGATATATCTTATACTTATAATTAAGTATATTTCTAAGTTTTAAATTTAAATATATTTTACTTTATTATTAATTAAATATTAGAATATATTTAAAGAGATTAGTTAATATATTAAGATATTAATAAGAATATTAATTAGTAAGATTACTTATAAAAGGGTAAGAGTATATCTAAGAACTAAGGTAATAATCTATAGCAAGGCTTTAAAATCATGTCTCGGCAAAAGTTGCCTTTATATGAGCAGTCAACTTGAACTGCGACAGAGACCAACTGCACGTCTCCTACTTCAACTCTAGATTTCCCCAAGGGAACCCCAGCCACAAGATCAGCACCTCGAGGTGTACGTTTAATACGATGACTGAGGTCAATGGCGCCACCTCAGAATCAGATCCTGCACCTACACAAGAGCAAAATGAACAATCTTCACAAGCCGTTACCGAACCGATAAATCCCAACGTAACTCCCACATCACAACTTGATGATGGCCACTCCAAACGACCCCGCGATGCCAGACTCTTCCATATAATCTTGGCCAACTATGGCGTCACAGCCTACCAAGAGCGCGTGCCCCTACAACTCATGGATTTCGCCTACCGGTACACATCATCCACGTTACAAGACGCACTCCACTTCACATCCGAAGGCTACGGGACCACCAACCCAACGGGTCCAGGTGCAGGCACAAAGCGGGGTGAAGGCGCGGCTGCTCACAATGATATGAGTGGGATCACACTATCAAGTCTAAGACTGAGTATCGCGAGCAGAACGCAGTATCAATTCAGTCCGACGCTGCCCAAAGAGTTCTACAGTGAGCTGGCGCAGGAGAGGAACAGGGTTGGAATACCACCGCCCCCAAAGGGCGAATACGGTGTGAGGTTGCCGCCGGAACAGTACTGTCTTTTTGGGGCGGGGTGGGAACTGAAGGAGGAGTGGGATGAAGAGATGGATATCGAGCAGAATGCTGGGACGAAGGACGAAGGTATGGATGAGCGGGAAGATGGTGAAGGAGGGGGAGATGAAGAGGAGGGGGGAAGAATGGAAGATATTTTTGGAGGGGCCAATGGGGATGAGGATAAGGAAATGGAAGATGAGTGACTGCATTGGCATTGATGATACCCTGGAGTTCGGGGATTGGAATACTACAGAGTATTTCCGTACGGCATTGCAAGGGCGTTTTGAAGTATTGAGGCCTTAGTGAGGGCCATATATGCTACCAACTGACAAGCATTCATGGAAAGAGGCTTTTGTTGCTCAGGTGTCACGCGAAGTGTTTGCGGACTGCAAACCTCGTTGCTCGCATTGTACTGAAATAGAACATATCGTGGACTCCAAGATCTGCAGCTCGAGGGCGCATCCCCCGGTGAACCGATCAATTGTGTCCTGTATTTTCGTTAGCATTGAAGGCCAGCCTCACCCCAATCCCCGGATCTAGGTTGAGCGCCGTTCCTATTCACGCGTGAGCCTCAGTGCTCCTGGGTGATCATGGGTAACACATCTGATTTACCGTCCAAGAGTGGCCGGTTCGTTCAATATCACGCAAGCTAACGGCCTACTCCCTAGTTGAGATCCAGGCTTACAAAGCGCTCTTTCAGCTCCAAGGCTTGAACTTTCTATTTATCCTGTTGCCTCCACCATGCCATGATACGCCCAGACCTCCTAGTCTTTTTATCTGAGGGTGCTGATGGGAAAGAGGGATGGAGTTATAGACCCAGAGGTTAAAGAGGAGGGTCCGAAGAAGAGGGCTGAATTTTTGAGAAGCATTGCATCGGAGATACAGGTACCATGCTCCACCAAAGTCACTTAGACTCCTCTTCTAGATCTAAGTGAGAGGAGATGAAGAACTTGAGCATCTTGAAGTACTTACGGCCACCTTTATCCTTGACGGGATGATAATGGTCTATTGAATGCCGAGCGCTTTCCAGTAGGTGATACGCCAGGTACATTCAATTACGATTCCTGAGAGGGGGCGTGCTATAAGCATAGCGCTCAAATTACCAGACACTACAAGTGAAAGGGCCTGAGCACGTCTCTCCGGTGGTGCGAGGTGGCCGACGGGCGGAAGTATGGGTTGAGGTGTAACGGTTGCGATTGAAGTTAAGAAAGATATAATTGCGAATACTTTACAGCCACTACGGACAGCTCTTCAGCAACGATACTATGAAAGGCAACCAAGTGTAAGCCTATCAGCGTGGCAGTGAACCAGGTAAATATAAGAACAAATGCTCCCCGTCTCAGAATATCACTAAGGGAACAGATGAACAACAAACCGGTAGCATAGCTGGCCTGCATGACCTTGGGAATGATCGAGGCTTCTTCGTACGTAACATCGAAACACTCGGCAAGGATATTGAGAACAGAATCGTTGTAATAAATATTGGCAACCGAAGCCGCCGATGCCTGGAAGCCATTGGCTCTTCGAGTTACGAGTTGACACAGATCAACAGAGTTACGAATGATTATAATGATTGCCGTAAACATGAACCCTCAATACAACAGTCGCTCGATCCTGATAATTTAAACACGCATTTGAACTTGGAAAAAAAAGGGGAAAGAAGAACGGACATACGAAGAAAAACAGAATGTTCAAGCCTAGGCCAAATCGTGGAAGAATTTGACGATCCCATTTGCACTTTAAGGGTGTGAAGGAGATGACAGCCTCACACTTTCTTGTAAAGCCATCCTTTCTAAGCTTTGAAAGCTCTTAACATTATCTGAGCTCCATTGCTGTCAGATTGTCTAGTATTATTCAAGTCTGCCGATTCACTCTCCGTGCTAAGATCCGCGCGTCACTACAGCTACCGCACCTGAGACCGCATGCTCTCTAGGAGCCGGTGTCCTAACCTCAAAGAACGCAAGCAATTTATTGAGAGGGTATCTTACCATCCCAATCTATGCACTTACTCTCTAGTTGAGAGAATACATAGAGGATCGCAACACTTTATCGGCAATATCGGGTTTAGGAACGTTATCTGCTAAGACCGTTGAGTGAAAGTCCGAGCTTCGATATACGTCTTTCAATGTAAGGGATTCTGGTGTCACTAACGAGATTAAGAAAGATTAAATCACTAATGCAAGGATTTGCATGATAACATACATACCGAAGTACCTATGTAGTCAGCGACGATTTTATTCGGCGCATTAATTTCTATGCCCAACGCAAAAATCACTTGACCATCTCCAAACGCACCATCGCAATGGAAACCCTAGTATACAAACAAGCAGGCAAACTGCCTCTCGAAGCAGATGTGTATTATCCACCAGAGGTCACCCAAGCCAAGATGCCCGTCGGTAAATTATCCTAGCCCGGCCTTGTGGTCCAAGAGCTAATATACTAGGAAGCTTTACTCATCCACGGTGGCGGTCATTGCATGTACTCCCGAAAGTTCGTCAACAGCAAACAGATCGAGTTACTCTTTTCAAAGGGTTTCATCTGTGTAAGCGTGGATTATCGACTTTGCCCGGAGGTCAACCTCCTCGAAGGACCTATGACGGACGTCCGTGATGCCTTACGATGGATCAGATATGAGTTACCGTCTCTCAAACTAAATTGTCCTGGACTGAGAGTAGACGGTGACCGGGTGGCTGTCGTTGGCTGGTCCACCGGTGGAAGTCTTGCTATGACTCTCGGATTCACGCCTCAGCAATACGGGATCAAGCCTCCAGAGGCGATTCTGGGTTTTTACTGTCCCTCGAATTATGATGGCTGTCAGTATTCACACTCATCCTCAAAGAGGCCTCAAGACTCACAATCGCAGTTCACAAGAATCCCATTTACACAAGTTACTCGATCAGTTCGCCAGACGAAGAGTACGATCTCCTTGATAGTGTTCGGGACGAACCCGGAAGTTGCTCCCTATGCCGTACTATCCCACAGTAACTAATCCACGTCAAGATTACTAGCTACATTCCCCCCCTCAACAATGGCGCCCCGGGTCCCTTCCTAATGGGCCTTTCTGACCCCCGCTGGCGCCTAATCCTCCACATGAATTGGAAAGCCCAGATGATTCCAATGCTCATGAATGGTCTCCCTTCCAAATCCAAGCTCGCCTCTACCACCTCCAACACCGACCCGGAATCCTACAAATCGCTTCCCATGCCCAGCAAAGAGCAGAGTGACTCCATCGATCCCTATGCGCAGATACAGATGGGGAACTACAAGACGCCAACATTCATTATGCATGGGACAGATGATGATTTAGTTCCTTGTGAGGGGAGTTGGATGACTGTTGAGGCTTTGAGAGGCAAGGGGGTGCAGTGCGGGATTGCGAGGGCAGAGGGGGCGAGGCATTTGTTTGATACGTTCCCGAGTGAGGACCCGAAGGGCACAGGGTGGGAAGCTATAAGGGAGGGGTATGCTTTCCTGTGGAAGGTTTTCGGGTTGGAATAGAACTACTTGGATGCTGGGTACAACGGTTTTGATGTTGATTATATGGCATGATGTATCTATCGCGGACAGCTATAACGCGTGGATATGCTGGTCTCTACTACTATGAAGTAGACGGTGTGTGAAATGCGAATATGTGATTCCCTATCTTCTTACCATGCTGTCAAAAGAATTCAAGTCAAGCAGAGTCGGCTTCTCGATTGGCAAGATGAGGATGTTCTCAAGTAGTTGGATGACGATCTAGAGTGCCGTTTATATGAGGTGCTAATTGTCCCCAATGATGGATCTCAAGGATCTATCAGTCGAACGCGAAAAAAGTGTAACATAGGACCTACCATCTGGCCTCTATTCCTTCGCTTGATTACTTAGTCGCCAAGGAGGGACTCAAAAGACAAATAAGATCTTGACAGCGCAGATAATTGCGAACATGATTCATGGTAAGCCCCTCTATCCGTTGGAGACAACATGGCCAAGTGGTTAAGGCGTCTGGTAGCCCTTGGGATGTGCCAAGCCCGCTTATCGTGTATTATACTCATTCCACTAAGCCGATAAGAAATAAAATACGTTTCGAAATCTCCATCCCGATTATGCGCACCATGCGTCTTGCTACTGGGCCTTCTCGGTAGCACCATGGACACAGCAGCCTACCTCGCTTCCCAAGGCTGGGCTGGTCATGGCCATGCTCTCCACCACAGTGGCCGCGGCATCATCAAACCCATCGCCGTTACCCAGAAAAACAATGTTCTAGGTGTCGGCAAGAAAAGGCATGATGCGCATGCAGATCAATGGTGGGCAAGGGCATTTGATGAGACATTGAAAGGTATAAATGCCACGAAAGATGGCGCTACGGGGACGACCGAAGGTCTCGTGGTCACGGGTGCTGCGAAGGAGGCAGGGTCAAAGATGCGTGGGGGGGTTCATTGTGTTGGAAATGGGCTTTATAGCTGTTTTGTGAAGGGAGAGGGACTTGGGGGGACGCTGGAGGAGCAGAATGTAGAGATTGGGACGCAGATTGAGGAACCTTCGCTACAAAAAGACGATACGAAGAAAAAAAATAAGAAACGACTGCCAGCACAGAGCGAAGCTACCGAAATGGCCAACTTGCGAAGAGATAGGCATGACGATGGAGCTGAGGAGGAGATCCGGGCAGTAAATGCCGTACCTAAAGAAAAGAAGGAGAAAGGGAAGAAACGAAAAGGTGTAGATACCACGAACGAGGGCCAAGAAGCTCCGAAAGCGGAGCTTACTGAGAAAGAACAACGGAAACAAAGGAAGAAAGCACGGAAGGAGGAGAATGCTGGGCTGGCGACTGACTCTTGAGACAATGAAAAGTCCGTTAGAATCTGGCGAAAATGTGGCAACGTTGAAGAAGTAAGCCCGCTAGCTTCTTGATAACTGCGATCGAACACCAGCCCATGTGGCTAAGAATTATATTCAATACGAAGGGCATCTAATCAGCAAGGAAATGGTGGAAAGCCAGAAGCACACCAATTACAAGACTGGAGGGTTCGCGCAGGGGGTCAGACGGTAGTAAAGCGGCCGACACAGTCCGCATGGAATCTGCCACAGCTTCCAAAATATTGTAAGAGTGTTTGACGATAAGCTAGGCAACCCTCCTTTTCTGAGTGGGCTGAAGCTTGGAAAGGTCATTGGCTGGGTTCTTCCAGGGTGGGACATTCGTGCTGATTGAGAAGGGAAAGAGGCAAAAAGGAGAAAGTAATACGCTTGCAGTCGGAGAGTTGGAGTAGGACAAGAGATGGCTGCATAGCGGGGTGTGCCTCTGTGCTAAGCCAGATGTCAGCCGGGAATAGTACTGCTTAGCCCGTGCATGCGTCCAGGATTCTTATTGCAGAGTTGAACAGAAGCTTCTGAGTCCAGCTGTTCTCAAGTCTCACCAGCAGTGGGCAAATCTGGGCCAATTGGGGCTCCTATGTGCTCATTGACTTGTAAAAGTCTAAAACCCCGTAGCCTCAGTCTTGGATAGTTCTATCCATGCTAGCTACCTGTATCTGAAAGCAGCCAAGGTCTTTGCTCCCAGAATTCATCCTTGATGAAATCAGTATGCTGGGTAATAATCTCAGCTTTCATCCGTCGCTTTCGCTCCTTTTCCTTCTGTGTTCTTGAAATCTCCGCACCATCGCCAGCTGAGCCAGCAGGCGCTGCTACAATGTACCCAGAGCCAGCGCCTTCAATTTTGTACTGTATTAAATCAGTAACTAGCTCTTCCGATAGGGGAAGCTGAGCGATGTACATCACGGAATATAATGCTCCCCTTCTTGAACATCTCGTCCTCGTTATTGTAATTAAGACCAAATTGCGAGAAAAGTATCTCGTTCTTCTCTGCGGCTACAGTCCCCTATAACCCACCTCGACATAAGCCTTGACCTAGCAGTATACACAATCAACATACTTACCTTCAGCCTCTCCTCCGCCTGAGCAGTATCCAAACCTCCTTTCAGCACAAGAGCCCAGAACGTTGTATTATACAAATTATTAATATGACCTTTCCGCCTCCATTAGCAATAGCCTCTCGTTCCAATGCACACACAAAAAAAAAGCTCAGATCTTACAATCAACCTGCCTCCAACTCATATAATCCCTCAGAGTCTGCGTAGACGGATACAGTACCACTCTCCCATCAAAAGAAGGCAGCGGAGGCGTTAACGGGTTTGAAGGGAAGTATGTAGACCATAGATGCACATAATAGGATGTAAACGTTGAAACAACGGTTGTTAAAATCTTACTGCGTGAAAGATAGTCCCATCAATATCGAAAACTTCTGTATATGAAAGACACCTACCTACCTCTCCCGCCTGTCGAATAATCTACACTCCCTTCCAAACACAAAACTTTGTCACCAATCATGATCAGTGAATATTCCACTCAATATTTACCCCAGAACTCCGAGCAAATGTGCATACCTAAATTCATCACTAATCCCATATGCAAACCCAACATCTGGGATATCCCTCATAACAGCCGTAGCAGCCGCATTCATCAGATCTAATGCTCGTCGGTCATTTGGTTTTTCGAAGTCATGTTTTGCTGAGAACCTGAGAAGCTTTGAGTATGCGATCCGCGAGTACGAAGGTGTTTGTTTCTGGGATAGATGCTTGGGGAATGGGTGAATTTACTTATGGAATCCGCGGCCGTCTAAGCGGACGACAATGTAAGTGGCTGGGAGTAGGGTGGTGGATTGTTCGAATGTTTTCACATATTCGTACTTGGAGTTAGCCATGGAGAGTGAGAGTGGGAGGAACGGTGGGGAAAGTGAAGAGGCTTAGGGGTCTGAAAATTGGAAGAGTATAGATTTAGCATGGAGAAGGTCTACCAGCAAACAATGCATATTAGTTCAACCTTTGTGAGTCACAGGCCAGGACAAAATACGTTGCTGAACAGGTTCTAATTTTATAAACTATCTGATCTCATCCACAGCTTCACAGGCTTTTATTGTACACGAAGATGTAGATGCTCGATATGCTCGAACCCATGCATACCTGTGCCTTTGTAGGCATCTATAACGCCAGTCTCGGAGAAAAAGCCTCCTCCAATACCCTACGTAAACACAATCTGTCTTCAGGCCTTCGCTTCAAGGCTCCTTCTCCTTTTGATCTCTCAAAAATGCAACACGCCAGACGCCATGCAGGAGGATTACGACTAAGATATCATAGACCGGTGAGAAAAGCACCTGGTGGATACGGACTGGTCTTTTAGAGGATAAAATCAAATCATAGTAATACATGACTGGCAGACAAACTTCACCTCCGGCAAGGCATTTGCATTACGCCAGGTTTGGCATGCAATCACGAAGACGTGCATGCATCTTTGACTAGTCGTGTTCGCTACTGCGAAGGACTGAAGGTGGGCCTGAGATTAAGACATGTGAGAAACTTATTGCGCTCAAGAGTAAGTGGGAGAAAGCTTACGAAGTTGGTGTCCACTTGGGACTACCAGAGCTAGGAGGGCTGATGTTCCTCTCAGCCGATCCAGGAGTATATGATGGAGAAGTGGGCGAATATGATAAAGGAGAGGTTGGTGAATATACTGGTGAGGTCGGGCTGATGCTCGAGTTGTTTTTGAGAGTCGGTGAAGTAGGACTGTAGATAGGCGATGTGGGACTGAAGCCTGGAGACGTTGGTGAGATGGACGAGGGTCCGTAGGCCGGTGAGGTCGGCGAATACGCAGGGCTGGTTGGTGAATACGATGACCCTGAGCCAGGGCTTGTAGGGCTGTAATTAGGGCTTGTGGGACTATAATTAGGCGATGTAGGACTTTGACCCGTAATGTATGTAGGGCTGGAGGGTGAATATGAGGGTGACGTGGGCGTAAATGCCGGCGATGCTGCATATGCTGGAGATTGTGGTGAGAATTTTGGAGATGTTGCATAATTGCCACCCGGAGAAGTAGGACTGTAGTAACCTGGCGACCCTGGAGATGCTCCAAATGGGCTAGTAGGGCTTGCGTTAAAAGGACTTGTAGGTGAATAACCCCCGGGTGACCGGCTGGCATAAGGACTAAGTCCTCCACCAAAGCCCTGAGGTTGATAGTCCGTAAATCCTCCTGGAGTCGCAGAGCCAGACTGGGAAATGGGACTGAAGCTTGCTCCGTAATCGGGTGTAGACAGGAACTGAGGATTATCTTGCATTGGCGAAGCTCCATCATATGGTGTCATTGCTCCGTCGCCTAGGTTGGTTCCCTTGATGCCAATATTGCCTAGTACGGCGTTGTCGGAAATTACACTGTCTAGAAGGCTCTGATCCAGATAAACTTCCAATTCTCCAGTTCCTAGCGGAGCCAGCTGCCCAAGCATGACGTTCTCAGAAACACCGCGGCAATCGTCGAGCTCGCCACAAGCAGCAGCCTCAAGCAGAATCTCAACAGTTTCTTCAAATGAGCACCTCATCAATGCACCTGTATCTGCCCTGTTGATGCCATGTCGAGTGATGGCCATGAGATGCCCACGGGCTGTCATGACATCGACGAGGAGTGCAAGATGTCGGTGATTGACGTACGAACCATCGAACGCCAAGACCTGAGTCAATTCTTTCATCAGCGCCGACCTTGTAGCTTCAATGCCAAAGACGTCGAATACTTCGATGAAGGAATTTGAATAGGTTCGCTTGGTGTCAACGCCTGGGATTGTCAGGACTTCGCCAAGAGCAGATCCGCTGGTATCCAAGTACCACTCCTTGCACAAGGGATCGTCTTTAGCCATAACCATTGCTCCATCCTCGCCGTAACGGAATGCTGTACGGGTGTTGAGGAAAGCTCGCTCGATGCCTGGGACACCCCGTAAGGTAAGTGTGTCAAGCATATGAGCTTCGAGCCGCTTCAGCATCAGATCTTCTTCGAGATCATCATCTTCTTCTCCTTTGGTGTGATCTTGTATCATACGGATGCGAACCACTTGCTCATCGGCGTTGTCATCACTGAATATGACAGCAAGGTCTTTGCTGTAATTCTCTTTAATCTTGTTTCCAACGTCTTGAACAGTCAGGCCTTTGTCCAGCAGGGCACGGCGACCAAGGATAATCCTTAAGAGCCATCGTGACTGCCGGAATTGATCTTCCACTTCACCCCCAGGCAGAATGAAATACGATTCTACCATGTCGCGATCAGCTTCAATGACTGTCGATTGAATGTCAGGATCATAATATATCTCTGTGCTCTCTGTAACAGAGCGGAGCGTAGTATGCTCCACAGCACTTCGGAGCAGCTTCGCGCTGTCCTGATTGAATACACTCCCTTCTTCTTGGTACACGGTCATAGAAGGCGTCTTTATGTTCTTCGCAACGTTCAAGATCTCCTTCAGGCGAGGCACACCAAGAGTAACATTTTTGGATGATACACCAGCGAAATGGAAGGTGTTGAGTGTCATCTGCGTAGCCGGCTCTCCAATTGACTGAGCAGCCAGCACACCAACCATCTCGCCAGGGTTAACAGCAGCGCGAGAGAATCGACTTTCGATCTCCCCAATCACATGCTGGAAGGCTAGCTTGTTCAGTGAATTTTCTATTACCAGACGCTTGAAAGCCAAGCGCGAACGGAGTTGCGCCTTGAAGAGCAGAGTTGCGTTGTGTTGGCCCTCCCTTGAAAGCTCGTCATCACCTCTGACGATCACAAGCTTGTCAAGTAAGTCGTTGACCTTGGTAACAACCTCCACGGGGTGCAGGTTACTCCGAGCGCCGTTCTTGATTTTAAATGTGCTCTTAGCTGTGTCTAGAATGCGTATAACATTAAGCGGAAGCTGGAGCTGCTCGTTGTCATCTGCTCTCGTTGATCGCAAGAATTCTCGTGCTGCCAGAAGCTTGTTGTATTCATCATCTAGATATTGCTGGGTTTCGAGGTCACCAATCATCTCATTTGCCTGTTCCAGAAAGTCGGGAGAGATCAGAGTGTCCGGTTTTGGATCCATGAGATCGACCTTGAATTTCCTTTCAAATTGCTTGTCAGAGCACGTGATGATATCAACACGCTGCGATTCGATGTGAACACCATCGAGCCCATCCTCGCCGTATACGAATTGTACAATGTCACCAAGGGAATTCCGAACGGTGCCGTCATATTTAGCCATGACATCTTCCAGAGCCTTAACCAGACGGCGCTGAATATAACCTGTCTCAGCTGTCTTCACAGCAGTATCAATGAGACCTTCACGACCAGCCATAGCATGGAAGAAAAACTCGGTGGGTGTTAGCCCTCGCAAGTACGAGTTCTCCACAAATCCCCTAGATTCTGGCGAGTAATCGTCCTTTGTGAAATGCGGCAGGGTTCGATACTTGAAACCAAAAGGAATACGCTTGCCTTCGACCGACTGCTGACCTACGACGGCGGTCATCTGAGAGATGTTGATCGTTGAACCTTTAGATCCTGACCTAGCCATTTGCGTGGCATTGTTGAGATCCTTAAGGCTCTCCTCGGTAACTCTTCCAGCATCATCGCGAGCGTTATTCAAGGCTTTCGAAACCTTGCTCTCAAAGGTCTCTCTCACGTTCATGCCCGGGAGAGATTCCAGCTCGTTCTCAGTCGCACTCTTGGTGATCACCCCAACTTCATCTTTCTGCTTATTGACGGCGGCCTCAATCTTGCCTATGGTTGCACGATCTGGTATAGTGTCACCGATACCAATACTGAAACCATTGTGTAAGAGCCAGTAGTTGACCACTGTTTGAGCACCGTTGAAGAACTTCATAGCAGCCTCGGGACCCTTTTCGTTGAAGATGATATGCACAACGCCACCACCGCTGGCGCCGACGGTTTTCTTGTTGAGGAGTCCGTACATTATCTCACCGCCAGAGATCAACAACCCATCATCTCTGAGAGGCGAGAAACCTTCGTTACTGACACGAAGGAGATTCAGCCCGACCGGCATTACTAGACTCAGGATCTGCTTGCCAGTCCACATTGGGCGTGGTTTGACTATGGCAGGCTGAGGGATGACCCCGTCCCAATCCGGCACCCACAGTAGGATATTCATGACTTGTTCCTTTGTAAGAAACACATCCCTTCGGCACATCTTGTAGATACCGCACAACGTATCCTGCACGATTCCCATCAAGGGGCCGTTACGCTGAGGCGAAACGATGTTGAGTGGGACCATGCATAGCTGGCTGACTTCTGCACGAGTTTCCTCGCTCTGAGGTACATGCAAGTTCATCTCGTCTCCATCGAAATCGGCGTTATATGGAGATGTCACAGAAAGATTCAGGCGGAACGTCGAATACGGCATGACTCGAACACGATGTCCCATCATGGACTCTTTGTGGAGGGATGGTTGTCGATTGAAGATGATAAAATCTCCATCAACAATGTGGCGCTCCACCTTCCATCCATATTGTAGCGGAATCTCCCCAGCGCGCTTGTGATGTCGAAGATCGATGCGCTCACCATCAGCCCGTATCACATACTTCGCACCAGGGTGGTCATTCGGACCATTCTTGACCAGTTGATGAAGCTTGTGAATGTTGTATGGGGTAACAGTTTCGGGGTATGTTAGAGTCCTTGCCACGCTTCGTGGAACCCCAACTTCGTCAAGAGACAAGTTAGGGTCTCCTGTAATGACTGTCCGTGCAGAGAAATCAACTCGCTTTCCCATCAAGTTTCCACGCAGGCGACCTTCCTTGCCTTTCAAGCGGGCTCGAATCGACTTAACCGGACGTCCAGACTTCTGCAAGGCTTGTGGTTGACCCGCAATATCATTGTCCATGTAGGTAGCAACATGGAATTGCAGTAATTGTTCGAACTCATTCACAACATGCGCAGGAGATCCTTCCGTTTCGCAACGCCGTACATTGCCGTTGGCACGGATTATGTCGCCAAGCTTGTACGTCAAATCATCCTCGCCTCGCATACCATTGCCTCCGTCAACAGAAATGCTGGGTCGAACAGGTGGAGGGGGTACCGGAAGTACTGTGATGATCATCCATTCAGGGCGCGCATAGTCTTTACTTAGACCTAGCGTTGCAATATCTTCCTCAGAGATATGGCGGAATATGTTCAAAGCCATCTGTGGGGTTATGGGCTTCTTCTCTGGCTGTTGTCCCTCGGTCTCTTCGTCCCCCTTCTGAGGCTTCCAAGTGCCTGTCAATCTAAGCCCTTCTCGGCGGATCTCTGGCTGGACATTCCCGCAGCCACCGTGTTCATGCTTTGGTTCTTTCTGCTTTTCAGGTGGAGCATCTTCGTCAAGCGCTACTGTAGTTTCACAGACCATCTTGACCTTGCAGTGGCGCCAGATGGCGTCAAAACGCTTCTTGGGATCTCGAAAACGAAGAGCGTCAGCAAATTTAGGATTGCTCTATATTGTGAAAACATTAGCAACTCGTATAGAACAAGGCTGGCCATCCACCGTGGATGACTGACCTCATCTAATTTGATCTTGCCACAGTTGTGGCAGACCGTCTCCAGTAGTTTCTTGATCTTCGTCATAAAACCTAGAAGGAGGTCAACACCATGGCAAACATATCGTTTATGCATGAGAAGCCACCTACCAACATGGAAAACGGGCACAGCAAGTTCGATATGCCCAAAATGTCCTGGACATTCCGACATACCCTCATCACAAGTAGCACACTTGTAGGCTCTGTCAATAGAACCGAGTCTGGGATCAGCTAAGCCCATTTGCCGTGGTCGCGATCCCTGCTCATCCATAGTTTCAGGATACTCTATGGAGACTACGCTCATGTTCTTGATCTCTTCGGGCGAGAGCAGCCCAAACTGGATCTCTTGAATCGAGCGCAGAGGCGCGCTCGAAAATTTGAAGCTTAGATTCGCCATGATGGTGGGCGATCGTTCACAGAGTCAGGGGTGGCGAAACAGTTGGCGACAACTGAGTCAACACTGAGGTTGACCTAGGTCAGAATTTCACAACAGACTGTCCGAAGCCATCCACTGTCTCACCTTTTGACTCCAGAGCCAAAGAGAGATCTAAAGCGAGTGTTGACGATCGTTGCGAGCCTTTCACGGCCTTGGGCGGGCCACAAAGGGCACCCTCCACTCAGCTCGACCCCCTCCCCTCGATCCACCGCGAGATCCAGCCCAGACGGTCGATACTATGCTTTGTTGTTACACCTTCGATATTGTAATGACCCAGACTGCGCTTTGCGATAGCTGGATGGGCAGAGTGGATGTTGAGGGTGTGGAATGTGATGGATGAGTCGCTTCAAAGAGAGGATTCAATTTTAGCCCAGCCTCTGTTAGCGTGCCTTGTCTGCGTTTGCCGGCCTCCGGCGCTAGCGCTAGCGCTAGTGATGCAGAGCCGCATCTGCAATTCTATCTAAATATATTGCTTGACACAGCTTTTGAGGGAGCTTGAGAGCCAAATAGCTCTACGCAATAATCATACAATTGGTCCTGAGGTACCTCTATGTGTCAGCATTCATCTTATCTATTAATGACTCCTGGACATCATGAATCTTGCTTTGACTGATCCCTTCATCCTCGCCCAAGACTACCCCGAAGCTCTTACGGGCAAGCTGAGTGAGTCCAGCTTGCTTCTCTTTTTGCTCATGCTCATTCAATCTTAATAGGGTCCGGACATGCTACTATGCTAAGATTTAATCGGAGGGGAGACTTCTTAGCGTCTGGCCGGGTACGCTTCAGCATCTGATCGGACACCCTTACGAGACTGAAGATTTTTTACAGGTAGATGGTACCATCGTGATATTTGATGTCGAAACAAATGGAGTAGCTCGAAAGCTGCGAGGTCATACGCGTCAGATTCAGTCGCTAAGGTAAGAGATGCCAGACAGTCTGATCACAGGACGCGAACTCACGACTGATAGTTGGTCTCGCGATGGGAGATACCTTCTCAGCTCTTCACAGGATTGGAAAGTTATACTGTGGGATTTGAGAGACGGCACAAGAGCCCGGGTCGTTCGTTTCGAAGCACCAGTGTACATCGCGGAACAACACCCATACAATCCGTACGTGAAGGTGAGAGATAGTCTTAGACTGTGCTAAAAGACTCTAGTTTCCTTTTTGTTACTTCACTATTTGAACACCACCCGTTGTTGGTCGACATCTCCGAGACCGTCCCTGTGAAATACACGTTACCTTCTGCCCCAAGGAGACCACTCGCAGAAGGAGAGGATCTTAGCGAGAAGCAAGCGGCGCAAGACGCGAAGCAGACGACTTGCGTAACGATCTTTACGCCCTTGGGTAATCACATAATTGCCGGCACCAATAAAGGATGGTTAAACATCATAGAGACGCAGACACGCCAGGTCATACATTCGCATAACCTCTGTCCTGGTGTCATCATCTTCCTACGCCTAACTTCCTCAGGACACGACATGGTGTCAAATTCCAGTGACCGAGTCATTCGAACTATATCCTTACCCGACCTTTCTCAAATCGATCTAAACATAGATAAAATCAAAATTGAGGTAGAGCACAAGTTTCAGGATGTAGTTAATAGGTTGGCTTGGAACCATGTGGCTTTCAGTTCGACAGGAGAGTATGTTTGCGCAACTACATATATGAATCATGACATTTACGTATGGGAACGAGGCCGCGGCAGTCTGGTCAAAATCTTAGAGGGTCCACCAGAGGAGCTTGGAGTAGTTGAAGTGGGTAGTCTTAGGTCAAGATAATGTGTCATTGCTAATATTCTCTAGTGGCATCCCCATCGACCCTTTGTTGCGGCTTGCGGTCTCGAAAGCGGACGCATTTACTTGTGGTCCATAGTTACCCCACAACGCTGGTCGGCGCTTGCTCCTGATTTCGCTGAAGTAGAAGAAAACGTCGAATACATTGAAAGAGAAGACGAGTTTGATATTCACCCAATTGAGGAGATCCACAAGCGGCGGTTGGACCTGGAGGATGAAGCTGTCGACGTATTGACTATAGAGCCTACGAAGACCGAGTTAGAGGAAGAGTCTTTCCGCATGCCAGTCTTGCTAGATATTGGTGACAGCGAAAGCGAAGAAGAGGTTGTTGTTGTGGGTCCAGGCACAATGAGGCGTAAAAGCCCTGGCGAAGGTAGGGGATGGATGAATGGTGCAGAGAGTGGAGAAAGTGGTGGGGAAGGAGCGAACGGCACA
Organism: Cladonia metacorallifera KoLRI002260; assembly: GCA_000482085.2. NCBI lineage: Eukaryota > Fungi > Ascomycota > Lecanoromycetes > Lecanorales > Cladoniaceae > Cladonia > Cladonia metacorallifera. The sequence goes on from KI911110.1 coordinate 408,498, forward strand.
GTGAAACCTCAGACAAACAAGCGAAAGCGCTAGGCGATCCGACGAGCATGCTCAAAGACTTGGCCGCGCAATGCGGCCATACACGTGTGAAACCCTCCAGGGGCGGCGAGATAGCCCACGAGCTTCAGCATCTATGAAGCCGAGTCATGCTACAGAGGTTCGTAGACTGGCTCCATAGCCAATTGTCGAATGGCCTGCCGGAGCCATCAGCTGAAAGATTGATCACACGGCGCCATACGGCCGCACAACGTCTGACATCGTACCTATATCCACCCCTGGGGGGTAGGATGAGTCGTTGCAATCTATCACAATGCTACACAGGGTTAGCATATGAAGATCAACTTCAAGACGTCAGAATCACAATGGGACACCCGTACACCGCTATGGCAAGACTGGGATTATAATAAGGGTCATACTCCTCATCTCCATCAACACGGCCAGGGCACACGCTACGCATTGCACCAAGGTGTCATGACAACTTCATCCACGATCCCCGCAACGGCTCTTCCCAAGGATAGGAGACCCCTATTCCGCAAATTATACCACCCCACAAGGAACGGAGCGAAGAAGGAGAGGGAAGGGTCCCTGCGTTTCTGGTGCCAACCAATCACGACCGCAACTTCGCGGCGGACTCTCAGAGGTAGTGGGACCCTGCGCTGCCAATTCACGTCACCCGAATAAAGTGGACGAATGGGATGGCAGTGGTGGGATACGTGGTGTGGGTGGAGAGGGTCCGAATTCAACATCTGCGTGCGAACGAGGATATATCCAGCGGGGCTGAATACAAGGATTCTGTTTGTGAATAATGAAGCGCAGTGCTGGTGGGGTGTATAGGTAAGGTAGAGGGAGGAGAAGAAAAGAAGGAGAATGAAAGCCAGGTGTTGGCTAAGACATGACCCTAGAGATAACTTTACATGGATGAAGAAGGGTTCCATTGGCACTTAACCTTACAAAAATTGCCAATCGGCTAAGTACCTTATTGAAACGCAAATAAGGATACGTTTTTTACTATAATGCAGCTTTAAAAAGTCCGGATCCTAGGCACAATATTCGTGGATGATAAGACCAGTAACAGCATCAGATTCATAAAATGACTTAACATTGCCACTTTCTTAATGGTTCAATCGCTGGTGCTAAGTCATCGCTGACTGCAAGAATGAATGCATTGCCGATAATCTGATTTCAACAGTATCGTATTCCAGACAAAAGGAAATATAATAAAAATTAATCAGTGGAAGTTTCACGTTTCCAGGCATTATCCCACCATGGAGCGCAATATGTACATCTTGAAATGATACATAGAGTACATTGGCCGCACTTCCTCAGGCAGTACAACACAAACTGGCTCTTCCTTTGACCATCTCCTAGGGCCACAGTCAGCACAATCACATCCAGGCCAAACCAGAAGAGCACACGTACCCCACCCCCTCTTCCCCCAAACCAATTCCACCAAAGCCGCTCCCAACTCCCACTCCCAACCTCCTCCTCTCCAACCACAGCTCTACCGTCCCTCACACGCACAAATTAGCAGTATCCCAAACCCCAACCACCACCCTCCATCCCACCAAAAAAACAAATTGAAAAAAAACCACCACTCACCTGCAAGAAAAAAAGGTGAAGCACCCTCCCCACCAGAATAATCGGAATCGAATTGTACCCCCCCTCTCTCACCATCCCCTCCGAAGAAAGAACAGCAAAAGATAGGGAGCACGCCACGCATTGCACTAAAGTGTCTATTCACAATCTTCGCAACGGCTCTCCCATAGGAATAAAAGAAAAAAGAGAAACCCCATTCTCCCCTCCCCCGAGGGGTTAGGTCAAACAAGAAATCTCTCTCTCTCATCCTGCGTTTCTGATGCCCATCACAACCGCTTTCGCGGCGGGCCCTCGCGGGCGGTACAAACACCTGGGTGTTGTTGTGGGGTGAAGAGTACTCCGAATTTCTCATTTGCATTTTGTATGTGGTGAGATAACCCAGGGTGTTAGGCTAGGTGTGGTCTCTTTTGTGAGCAAAGAAGCGTGGCGGTGGTGGGGTGGGTGCTTGAGGAGGGAAAGAGAGAGGAGGATGGGTTTGGGGGATGTGGTGTGTGGTGTGGTGGTGGGCCGGGGATTTGCCGGCGCTAGTGATTGGAGTGGGTTTTGGGGGGAGTGAGTCAGGGTAGGTGTGAGTCTTGAAATATGGAGGTATCGTATGAGGAATAGGCTTTAGGTCTGTAATGTAAATTGCGAACAAAGAAGATTTCTATTACTTATTATTTATCGTCTAAGCCAGAAGCTTGCTCGAAAGAAAATAAGAACAGAGCGCTAGCTAAAGTACATCAGCGAGATATCAAGCTGTGGACGTATCCAATACGTCTAGATTGGCATTTGACGAAATAGTACGCGTTCACCGTGTACATTGCTTTTGCTTCCCTCCCTCCACTTCTTCCCTTTGTCTCGCTTGCTAGACCCTTGGTACGGGGTTGATAGCAGCTTTGTCTTTAGGGACCGTGGGGCAACACCGCGCTCGCAAATAACCAAGTAGCGCGGTAGCAGAGCCCTTTTAGAATCCGGGTATATAGCGAATCTTGGAGATTTGCTCCAACAACATCCTGACGCCTTGCTCCCCTGAAGCTTGGATCGCGTTATGCTCATTTGAATGGTACAGCCGTTTTCAAAGTTGACGAGAAGAATATTAAAGTCTGTGGCCTGGCACGAATATGAAGAGTACAATCAGGCATACACCAATGAGGACGGTTACCAGCAGCACCATGATGGCACGCTTGTTCATGAGTTTGCGGATGTAAGGTTCCTTGATCCGGGCCCAATTCATGAAGGTGTATTCACTGAGGCCGGCAAGGGCGAGGACGGGATCAATGGAGTATTGTTGTGAAGAGAGGGCGTAGACACCAATGGTGAAAGGGATAATCAACTGTGAAGCAAGCGTGATTAGCAATTTTGGTGCAAGCCGGTCAAAGATTCAACTTACGAAGCAACGAATATGCTTTGGTTTATCGAGTAATATGCAAGCAAAGCCTGCCCAAAAGCCCCCGAACATGCCTAGCAATCCCAGACATAATCGAAGGAAGGAACTTGGTGGTACCAGATTGCCGAGGGCCTTTGCACGAAGAAAGCCTGGGAACGCGTCACGCTCCATGGCTTGAAAGGTGTAGTCCTTTGCCGCATCAAACACCTCGGGATCATCGCGTCCTTCTTCTTCGATAGAAGTTGTGATATCGGTAAGAATGCCTTGGGGTAAAATGATCTCGCGCTCGGATCCTGGTAGCAGGAAGGTGTAGAGAATCTTTTCAGCGCTTGCTCTTATGTCTTCTCTAGCGACTGTATGAGCTGGTGAGTCTGAATTCGTGCGGAACGGCGAGTTGTTCGTCATGAAGCTGGGTCGGGGTGGACGCTCCCTATCCGTGCCGTTTGAAGGTCGATCCCCAGATCCTCGCAGGCGCGATTGTTGTGAGCCTAAGCTATCATGTGGGGAATGATTTGTTCCATTTCCAGCCTCTGTCCGCAGGTAGGCCGAGAGCTGTTGGTCTCGCATCTTCTCATCGCCGTTGAGATTCGTCGAGGGGCCTGACGGGTCGTTCATCTCACCCAAGTGATCAAGTATATAAGACGATCTTTTCGAGCCCGTCTTTTCCATATCTGGCGTCTCGATAAGGACCGACCGTCGTAGCTCACGGACATAATGCCGGCAGAGAGACATATGCTGGGAAACATCAAGCCTGGAGTGACAAAGGTTAGCATTGAGGTCGTTTTAGGCCTGTTCAGTAGGAATGGACTGCATACCAAAAATCTAAGTAATCGACTGATCTTTGTTGATCTCGCATGTATATGTAGAACGAGAAAAGGTCCACAGGTGCAAGGGTCTGCCGGCTCAGGACTTCGAAGAGTGTGGGCAGGCGATTTCGATTGAGGTCCGGATGTGGTGATGGTGTGTCCATCATGGATTGTGACATTGTGAGCAAGGTCCGGTACTGGTAGACGAAGGAAAGGATATCGCGTCGATTAATATCGCGCTGCTCAAGCTGAGGGATTCGTTAGATTATCGAGTCGATCAATTTATGCTCATCATCCCTTTCAATTGACTCGGCCGGAATGTTGTCGTTACGGTCTGCTGGTCCCCGTCTGAGCAATATACGTGAATAGATACAGCTTGTGATACAGTGAGTGCAATGGAAAGTAAACAATGCTACAGTTGGACTTATATGATGCCACTGGTAGAGGAGGTTCAGAGTTGTCGTTGACCGTGGACCGCTGCAGATCATGCTGGCCATGAGGTTGCGGCTAATTTCCGTTGGAAAGTTTGCGCTAAGCCATTCCGCATCCAATCAGAGAATGCCATGAGCCTTTGCATGATTGTTATTATGATACAATACAGCTATCAAGGTCGCTATTTTTCATTTTCCCCCAATGACACAGAGGCAATTGGAATCTCAAAAACCCAAGCTTCGTCCAAGAGCTCAGTAAAAATACCACAGCGTCGGCGGCGCTCAACAGTCTTCAGACTCCCAACTCCAGACAGCCATGCTTTTTGAATTTCCATCTGTCCTTCAATCCTTGTTTCCATACGCCTCGCTGTATCTGAACTCTTTCACTGCGAGCAAGATTCAACGGAGTGTGACCTCCGCAACGCCATATGCAACCCAATAGAAAAATTATAGACAGACTATCGTTAAGTTAGTATACTGTAAAGTGAATAATGACAGGCCCGGAAGCGACCAAATTCCCGGTTGCTGAAAATAGTATGATATGAGAAAAGTTGTTGGCTGATGACAATCGTATGGTACCAAACCGAATGACAACCGTGTCCAGCCCCAAGACGGAGGTTAAAGGGCAAGTGCATAAGTATGTTGTGGATATGGTCAAAGGCGTTCTGCTCGGAGTCGGTAACGATGACTACCTCTAGAGGTTGGATCTTTCAATACATCTATCACCTGATGATGCCGCAGATGATCATGAAAGTGGCGACACAGCTTCTTCGTCTGCAGGTGGCTTCTCCTCCGGTTTCTCTGGCTCTTCGGCGGCCTCGGGGATGGTAGCACAGTAACGCTTAAGGACCTGCTTGAGTTGCGGCCGGCGGATGGGCTTTGGGAGGAAGAAGTCCATGCCCGAATCCATGCACTCTTTGACGTTGCTTTCTTCGGCAAAAGCAGTGAGGGCTACTATGGGTGCAGAGTAGCCCATTTCTCGTATCAGGCGCGTACTTTGTATACCATCGAGATTAGGCATCTGTGATGAATCTTAGCAGGGCTCAGACGGTCTCCGATAAAGTATCATTACCTGTACATCCATGAAGATTAGGCTGAAGTACCTCCGCTGCTCCATGCTTTCTTTTACAAGGTCGAATGCCTCTTGGCCGTCCTTTGCAACAGTCACATCTGCGAAAGAATTAGCTCAAGTCATGACCGGACTGGTGGCGAACACACCATAGATATCTTCAAGTTTCAACATTCGAAGCACCACCTCTTGGTTTACTTTGTTGTCCTCTGCTACAAGTACACGAACCTTATCACCACTTTGAGCCGCCTGAGCAGCGACACGCTCCATTGCTGCCAGTTGCTTATCAGGAGACTCTAATGGTGATGTCGCCGCGAAAAATGGTTGACTCAACCCGACCAGCCGAGGTTTCGCGGGCGTCTCAAAGCCATTCATCCCCTGAGGCAGGGCGGTGTCATTTTCAGCCAGTAAGGAGGAGTTGGATCTCTGCCGTTGCAGTGACTGAATTGCATCAACTTCTGGGCCCAAGCTGCCGCTATTTCGTCTAGAATCCATGCTAGATCCTGTTGTACTATCGGCTCGTTCCTTCGTAAATATCAAAGGTATTCGCATTGTGAATTTACTTCCTACGCCCACTTGACTTTCGAGTGACATTGTTCCCTTCATCAGGCTGGCCAGCTGCGAGCAAATGCTTAGCCCGAGTCCTGTGCCTCCATACTTCTTGTTGAGCCCAATGTCTCCTTGTACAAAAGGCTCGAAGACGCGTAGTTGCTGGTCTTCTGGAATGCCAGGCCCAGTATCCTCGACTTCGAAGTCGAAGAGCAGCACCCGAGCGTTGAGTGGTGGCGGCGTAGATCCTCGTTCCTGGACGGCCATAGTTGGAATTGCCTTGGGTTCGTTGCCGTTAATGTGAAGAGCGGTGTCTGAGTATTTTGCCTTTTCCCGACCTCGATGACTGGGTGTGACTGAGGAACCAGACTCAGAGGCTACCCGTCCAAACCGTCTCGATCCCCTTGGTGATGGTCGTTTAGAACCTTTGGACTGCTTGGACTGCTTGGATTGCTTAGACTGCATTGACCCCTTACGACTTTCAGCCTTCTCTGGTGCATCACCCACGCATCTAATGCGAACATTGACTGAACCATTGGGTGGGGTAAACTTGAGGCTGTTGCTCACAAGGTTGATGATGACTTGGAGGATTCGGTGCTGGTCACCCCACAGGAACATGTCCCGGACTCGACCTGTACCGTATGGACCAAACCCTGAATGCAATGGAGCTCCGCCTGCTGTTTCCAAGCCATCTTCTGGGCCTTGATAGCTCACACATAGATTGATTGAACCGTCCTTCGCCTGTTTTTCAAAGATGTTGACCACTTGGGAGCACACATCTGCTAATCGAAATTCTCGCTCATCTAATGCCAATTCCTGACCTATCTGATTCTTGGTAAACGTTAAGAGATCCGTCAAAAGGTGGAGCAGCAAATCGCCTGATTTGTATATTATCCCCAACGATCTTTTAATTTTGGTATGGTCCTCCTCTTGCATGCATACGGCGCACATCCCAAGGATCCCATTCAGTGGTGTTTTAAGTTCGTGGGAAATATTTGCGATGAACGCCGTCTTGCTCTCGTTGGCGGCCTCGGCTGCCTTTTTACTTATCTCGAGCTCTCGAGTTCGCTCCTTGACCCTTTCTTCAAGTCGCTCGTACTGCATCATAAGCTCCTCAGACATCTCATTAAATGTGCGCGTGAGATCGGTTAGCTCATCGTGCACAAAGTGCTTCCCATCTTGTACCTTACCAGGAATGCGAAAGGGTTGTCGAGGATGTCGAGTTCTGGATTGTGATTTTTTCTTACTGCCTCCGTCTCGCCATCGCGCAATCCGTCCTATAAACCCTTCTTTTCTAGCTTCGGCATTCATCGCCTCCGTCATAGCCTCTTCCTCACCCGACTCTAGACCGTCGTTGCTCGGGCTCTCTGACAGAGAAGAACGCGGACTGCCACCACCGTCCTCGGAGTCGTACCTGTAAGGTTCCACTGTCTTTTTCGTCGCATCCCGTAACCGTCTTATTGGTCTGACGGACCAGTGGGCCATGGGGAATAACACTAAGAGTATGGCACCAACAGTACCAAAGACGCAGGCCACGAGAACATTTCGAAGGTGGTTGATTGGTGCAATCACTTCGCCATGAGATTGCTCCACAACAAGCGCCCAATTAACCATAGGTGACATTGGCAGAGCGTACCCAGTGGAGACTTGTGTGCCTTGTTCGTTATTGGTGGAGATGAGGCTGCCGGCATTGTTAGGACTTCCGGTCTTCTTTGTGTAAGCGTCCAGGACGGCTGGATAATCCTTCATAAAAAAGGGTAGATTTGGCATGTTTCCGTAAGCGCGTGTAGGGTGACGAGTGCTCCGAGATGAATTCTGTATCGGTGGAAGCACAAAGTGAACTTCGAGGTTTTCTGCAGCTGTTCTGTTCACCTGCAGAGTACCGTGTTCGAGTACACTCGATGGCAGTTTCTGGTCCGCTGTGTTAGGAGCGACAAGAAGGATCTGGCCGGTGTTTCCGAGACCTTCAAGTGACTCCTCCAGTGCGAAGATTGATTGTGCGCTGCAAACAACAGAGATCCATCCAAGAGTGTCCGCATGTGAGGTATCATTATTGACTGCTACAGTAAGCGAAAGCAAACCGTACGTCTCGTTGGTAAGCGAAGGTCCTAGGAATATAGTCGAGTTGCCATATAGTCGCTGACCTTCCCAAAAAGCGTTCGACTGATTAAAGGTACTATTGATGACGGTAGATGTGAATGTGAGGTTGGGATATAGGTCCATGGGATAGCCTGTCCCATTATCTCCAAGGTAAACGGGAGAACCGTTGTTGCTTAGATTCGGCAGCGGTATCGAGTTGACGATGTCGGGCGAAGTGACGTTCAGGAGACTAAATGGCCCTGCGATACCGGTGCCGTTCTTGGAAAACACTTGGGCCTCCAGTAGCATGTCCGCTGACAAGCCTCCCGACAGTGCACTCTGTAGGTCTGAAGCCGCACGCACCCAATTGGCATTTGTATTGTTACCCTGGTTATAGCGCTGTAGAGCGCTCTGTAGGGCAATGCGTGTAGACAGAGCCACAACGCTGGACTCAAGCAGGCGCAGGTTGGAATTAAGCTGTTCGGCGTAGAGAGATGCTGTGAGGGTGAGCCCGGATGTGCTGGAAGAAGCATTAGCTTTCGTCTGGACATACACTGCATTCAGGACTGTGCTCACCTAATTCCGATAACGAAGTTGTAGTTATTGACCCACTATGAGAACTTTAGTATGTGTGGTGCAACGTTGACACACTGCGAGCAAGTGGATGCATACCGTTGCAACGGCTACCACAGCGAGAGCGATGAGCGTGGTGAGGAGCACCAGGAGCCCTAGTTGCTCCCTTATTCCAATCCTCATGTTGACAGGTGCTCGTTTGAGCGATTGTCTTGATATGACCTGCGAGCCGCGTCTTCCCAGTTCACTGAATTGGCATCTCGGTGTTTCCGCCTCCCCTCTTCAATGGGCATACCCTATTGCAGCAGAGAGGACATGAGAATTGTCGAAGCCTGCGTTGTCCAAGCACCAACAATCGAGTACGCCGTAAGGCTATGGAGTCCAAGACGTATGCATTCACAGTGGAGTGGGCTTCCTCGAGATCCGCTCGGCGCCTTTTGAGTCGCTGGTACGCCGTTAACCATGAAAGGAGGATAAAGATGGAAGTATTCGTAAAGATGTAGCTTTAAGGGACAAATATTACAGATTAATGTGGTCAAATGCTTTGTGGAAGTGCACAGTATGTAGCGAGTACTAATAGTAAGCTCTTCGCAGGGGAGTGGTGGAGGTTCAGCTACGGGTCCTAGGGCCTAGAGAGTACCAAATCTGCCGCCTCTGCAAAAAGCGATGCAAGCGAAGCAGCCCCCCTCGGCCCTGGTTAGACAGTGAGGCTTGTGCGCTAGCAACGATCTAGACTCGCTGGAACATGGGGTCGGCCCGCCCCAACTTGGCGCCAATGTAAATTACGCGGCCCCTCCAGTGTCCGTTTTCCATTTTACATTCATTATACTGTATCTTGAGGAATGGGAAATGATTGTTCGCATTATTTGATCGAGTCAATCCATATATTACAGTGTCCGCAAATGGTGGGGCGGATCCTGGTTATATAACCAGCATGTCCTAGAGATAACAGCCACGGCAACCTGATTCCAGCTAGAACTATCCTTTCAAATATCATTCTACAGCTGGCACACATGATAAAAACCACGTTGATATGGGCCTCTTGGGTTCCATATGGACAGTCACTTAGCAAACCGTGCTTTGGCCTTACTCTTTCGATGCTAGATATCCGAATCATTCTGTGTACACAAGAGTGCCTGAAGTGCTCTCCTAGCATGAGACACTAGTGAAGGCGCAATGCATGTGCACACTTTGTCAGGCATGGCCCAAAATCGACTTCTGCATGAGTCTAAGCTGCATTAAGCAGAGGCTGTGAACCTGAGAACGTTTCTATAATGTTGGCCTCGGGAGCCATCATCATTGCCACGCGACGGTGTGGCTGGCGAGGGTCACAGGCGATTAGAGGAATACTCATGAAGCCGACAACGGTTTTCTCAATCCTTCCCCAGAGCCATCATGCGAAGAAAACATCATGGTCTCTGACTTCTTCCTTATTGCCAGCTTGACGAGCTCGCTTCTTTCTATAGCAATGGAGTTCGACGCAGGTCATATGGCGTGGCTTATGCACCACGGCCATCTCAGGCAGTGTCACAGGCAGTATGTCTGGAGTACTGGCTCTTTCAACCGGAGGCTAGCTGAGAGGGTCATCAGAATCATCCACAACAACTATTGATTAAGTTCACCGTTTGCGCATTGGTCGAGTACCGTCAATCTGGCCTCCGAATGTAAATGAAAGAGCTCCCCAACACCACGCTCGTCCAGCTTTTCAGAGTGGTTCTTGCGGTCTCCAGAATCCCGGTAAGCATACTTCGGGGCATTAGCAATCTACTCCCAAGACCTGTCAGATCTATCTCAGCGAAGATGACCTGCTCTACTAATTCAAACGCCAAGTCCCTGAAAGAGTCCGCCTCATTCGGGTTATCCTTCCTGCACTTAGCGCCTCTTTCAACGTGCTGAGGGTCTTCGCCCTTTTGGCAGGGCCTTTGCAAATCCTTCTCACGGATGGGCAATGCAAACCTCCACAAGTGACATTGGGAGGGCGTCTGAGCACCACAAACATTAAGAACAGGGGTGTGATCCTTATAAGATTGTCCTTTCAGGGCCGATGCTGATCACTGAAAATTCTACGGGACGGTGCCTCATGAGTGAAATGTGTGGTTCTGGCTCGTTCTGGGATAGCTACTCAACGTGTTTTGGGACATTATGAATCATTTCTGCTCCGATACCTCGCATTCTTCAAACACGATGGTCTGCCGTCTATTTTGCCTCTGAAAGCCTGGGCATCTGGAACAGCGACTATCTTCTTTGGTCTGCTAGCAAAGGATGAATGCCGTTACCCCCCCCCCCCCCAATTTACCTGGACAGTCTATTCCCTGACCATTTCTTTTTCGTCTTTCGGGCTTTCGAAGGTCTCGCCCTTGGGTTTAGTGCCGCGCAAACAGTGCCGAAACTTTTCGTTTTGGATGTCGTTGTAGATGACCTTGAGGCTCCACAAGCATTCTCTTTTATATTGTTCGTTCTTTAATCCGAAAAATCTATTGCCATGACTTGGGTTGCACATCCATGACCAGACCCTGACCAAGTGGGCGGTGTTGGCAAATGCAAGCTCAGGATGGAGGAACCGTATAATGGCACAAACATTTTCGTCATTCCACGTTTGTGGTCCTTCAGGTGCCCAGTACTTGGCAGCCAGCACGAGCTCGAGAGCTTTCTCTGGCCATGTGGATGGTTCAGAGATTTCAACACCCGTGGGAGCTTGAATGTTGTTTGCTGTACCCCGGCGTACCATAGTGACACAAGGGTCAGAAACCCACCGGATCTCTTTAAATCGAGTTAATTGTTAGAACCAGGAATCGTCAGATCTCCAACCACAGATCGACCGGGTTCAACCTGTGAAGGTCGTGGTTGTCGAATATTGCTTGTGGAGAAATATGAACGTCGGTTGAAATGCCGCGATAATTGTGTGATATGGGACCAAGCACGTGCTTGGCAACTAGGAGCGAGTGGAGCGATCTTAAGCAAGACTCTGCACTAAGATTATCTCCTTCGAGAAAATATGTCTGAACTTTGTTTCTTCGTCAATTGGCCACAAGGCTTCGGACTTTGCCGCTTGGGACCTCAATTTCGCTTGTCCTTTGAGTGATAAAAAAGACCAGTATATCATGATACTCGCGAAGCATCTTCAACAAGTTCGTTCTAGACTTCTTACATTACTTCTTTTATTGTCACGAGCTCGGCTGAGGGAAAGAAACATCCGGGACGTCTTCCGGACCTGCTATATGCCAGGGAGATGTTCTGAGGGTGGCGGAGGACGTATCTTTGGTTCGGCTTTTTCCTTTCAGAAGCGAGCTCATATGGAGATAACAACCGCTGCTTAGTGATCTAGCATAATCCTAAACGCCAGTGCCTTCGCAAGCAAATGGGAACCAATTTACATGCGAGCCAAGCCTCCCTTGCCGGTAACTGCATTAGTTCATTCATCATCCGAATCTACAACCACGTTCTTCCTCTTCCGACGGCCGGGACTTGGCTCAACCGCTTCCTCACGCTTCTCCTCCACCGACACCTTTTCATCTCTTTTCTTTCCCTTCCGTTCTTTACCCTCCTTCATCCTTCTCGCCCATTTCAGATCTTCTTCCATCCTCTTCACCAATTTCTTCAACTCTCTGGGTTTTAAGCCCATTCGCCAAGCACGGAGATCCACCTTTTGGTCTTCAACATCGATGGCCTGTGATCGACTAATCCATTCCCTAGTCTCAGCCAATTGCTCCGGCGTCAAGTCTTTCAGCCTTGGATTTCGGTGTTGAAGGATCAGGCACTGGTCCTGAATGTCAAATTCGCGCTGGTTAGGCCAGACAAAGATGGCCACATCTTGGAAATCAAGCAGACCCCAGGGTTTTGGGCCATAGCCTTCTGGATTGGGTCCCGCATTTGGGGCATCTGTCTTGATCGGACGAAGGCTGTCTGCAGTCAGTATGCACGCGTAGTCCTCAACATCGAGCGGAAACTCAGGCGGCCTAACTTCTTCGATTTGCGCGGCGGAGTACGAGTAGGGCTATTTTGGGGAGGAGCCATGACTGGCAATGTTTCTGAACCAGATAGGTCAAATTTTCTCAAGGAGAGCGCGGACGATCGCACAGTTCCCCAGGATATAGGGGATTGAAGATTGTTAACGGCAGCTTTATCACCTCCCTGCGTATTAGTATGGGACATTATGGAAGCAAGAATTGTTTATGAGAATGAAGGAAAATGCTAACCTTATAAAGGGATGTGAGGGTGATACCAATGTTTCACATGATGTCTTGTCGGCCGTATGCGTCGTTCCTAATTTTCCATTCTAGGTGAATGTTCCTGGCTCGTGACTTCCCCATTCACTCTCGAGTGGCGAATATGAGCGGGGCCCGCGGGTATAGTGAATCAAACAATGCACGACTCCGCTCAACCAAATTAGGGATGATATGCTCACTTCAACTTCGGCACATCGGTAAATCTACGCTTGAAGATAACATTTCGATTGAACATGAACAGAACTCGGGAAGAGAAGTCTCACATATCGCACTTGACAGCCTTGTTCACCCCAGACGGACAGCTTTTCGAGTTCAGTATCGCCCTATGCGTATTAATGACCAATTCCTTCATTTCCCCAGTTTCCAGAAGACAAATCGCTGATTTCTGAAAACACAAACACTCTCCAAACATGCCCTCTCCATCCCTTCGATGACAGTTCACGGAAGCCAATAATTAAGTCACAAACAAATTGAATGATGGACTCAGATTGCGCACCCAACAAGTACTAGCAGCTAAAAGCAAGCCCAACACCTTAGCCGTGGAACCACGGTTCTGCAAACTGCAAACGCCCTTCCAAGGAATATCTCATCCTAGAACCTCGACGTCAAGCGAAAATACTCAGCCAACCCAGCACTCAATATCACATACAAAACTTCTGCATCGCGGATAAAAATGGCCACGCAGCCACACCACCAGGATTAGCTAGCCAAACAGGCAATATGCAATATAAAGCATCAGCATCTAGAGGAACTGCATGATGAATTCGTAAACGAAGCTGCTGTTCATCCCGCACCTGACCAGTAAATAGACACAATATATATGTATGCAGAGGAATGTCTTTTGATTCTTCATGATACAAATCTCGCCTTCGAACCATGACGGGGAGGGGAGGAGTGGGTTCGGAAGTGCATGTATTATCAGCAAGCTGGGTCAATTCACACGGACGGAGTCACGTTTGAGATCGTTACACTGCTGGCGTGGGTAATTGACAAGCACAGGGTATAGGTAAGATACCTACAGGTCACTCTGATCAAGAAACAGAAGTCAGCCATCATCTCAAAACCGCTTGTAAAACTTCATTAACAATTCTCATCTCTCATCGCCCATAAATTCTAGTCTTTTATTCTATTGCTCCGCTCCAATCACCTCACACGTCCACAATAAAGCCCCGCAACCCTCTCAAACAACTCCGTCACAGGCGGTAGCGCATAAGCCGGCGCCACATCAAACACCTCTGCCAGCCGCTCTTGACTGACGACTACAGCATCATCATCTTTTTGTATCCGTCGTAGGGGGTCTTGAGTCATGATGGTGTTGATGATATTCGAATTGCCGAAGATGTCGCTGAGGCCTCGAGATGATGATGGTGCTGCATCCTCGAGCGCAGGTAAAGATGTTGCTAGTGAAGCTGTTGTTGGCTGTTTTGGCGCCAGGGTGCGGATTTCGGCTGCGGGGTTGATGATGTAGAATGCTTTCTTGCGGGTCGATGCGGGTAATAGATGAGTGACTGGACTGCGTAATGAAGTTGTGAATAGAGGCGATGCGGTTGTGGGATCGAAGATGGCGATTTGTGATCGAGGTTCTGTGGTGGAAGTAGGATCGTTGTGCCGTACGTCAGGGATGGCTATGGCGAAGATGCTGTTCTGAGCATCTACGGCCAGATGAGTTATTTGAGCTCTGCGGTTTAATGGTAGGGCGTTTGACTTGAGCTGGATACCGTAGAGCCGCTCATCGGTGATGAGGTCCCAGACGCAAAGATCGTTTGATAGTGTGATGAGGTACTTGTTGATCAGGCCGAGGCCGAACAATGGTCCACCGTGAAGGCCGGTCTGCACACTCTGAATGGCGCCACTCCGCATGTCGATAATGTAGATGGGGGATTGGGAGATTAATTGCGGACCTACAGCCAGCGCTGATCCGTCCTGGGAGTAGGCTAGCTTTACGCCCCGAATATCTTCGGGTAATGTTGACTCCAAAGGTATAGTGTGCTTGCAGTGCCAATTTCTCAAATTGCTTCCGTCTTTGCCACGAACCTCTAGACCATGTCTTCGTCGTATTGCCGGCCTCCAGCTTTTGACAATTCCGTCTTGTCCCACCGTAGCAAATCCGGCGGCATGTGGATCTGAGACTAGCTCGAGCACACGGCCTCGTTCGTATGGATTTCCTATCTGGGAAGCGTGTGGATTGTCAATCCTCGAGACCAGCTCCCACCTTTTCTTATCCTCGTTCCATGACCAGAACTTCAAGTAGATTTCCTGATGGGAGATCTGTTCTTCGATTACTCGCTCTTCATCGAACGCGAAGCGAGCTAGATCACTTTTGGGCGGCATCCATACATCGACTGTAGCAAGCCACTGGCCGTCATGACTTAGTTGAATGTGAGTTACACTGGGCTCCGTGATGACATTGGACTCCGGTCCCATGTTCAAGGTCGTAATCTTCGTCCTTGTAAGAGCTTGTCTTGATATTTGGGAGCATCCTCCAACATCAAAGGTTTGCAAGTAAGATGGGTTTTGCACTGTATACACAGCCTGCCGTGAGGAAACGAAGGGCGGCACGGCGAGAAGTAAGTGGCCCGAGGAAGTACACGCTGGGATGCGGACTGTGGTCGTCCGTTCCTGCACGCTAACATTTGGCGGAGATGGTAGCCCTACTTCAATAGGTTGTGATGACGTTAACTTTGAAGGTATCTGGATGCCGGTAATACTAAATGTTGGTTTGAGCTCCGAGGTAGACAGTATCATGGCGGAATTGTCAGCAAGTCGAATGCTATAGGATGTGCTGGTTGGAGATACAACAATGCTCTCCACAGAAGCTCCGAGATGAGGAAGAAATTGCTTCTGCCCTGTATCCAGCTGCCAGAGGACTAAAGTGTTCTCTAATCCTCCGGAAATGACATAATTGCCTAAATTGTTAGCACGTTGTCCCCATCCATTGCAGATACTGCTCACCATCCAATGACCACTTAACTGCAAGCACTGAATTTCTGTGCCAATGCATCCTTCGCGACGTTATATCCCCTACCGTAGCCTTACTCGGGAAACGCTCTTTGCGGATCAGCTTCGTTAACAAGTCCTCGTAGATGTAAATTGAGCCTTGGTGTCCTCCAATGGCAATGTCAACAACCTCACAAGTTCCAGCTTTTTTTTCCGCCACCTTTTCAGGCCTCGGCCGAGTCCGGGCATCAATACTTGCCACCCACTCTGGACATTCGATAACGCGCCATATATAAGAGAGATCTTGTAGACTTGGCGTGTCTGGGGCCTCACAGTAGCCGGTTATGATATGGGATGTAGCTGCTGCCACTATGATTCTACCGCCTTCTAAAACCTGGAAGGACGACAAGGTCTTTTCATATTTTAGTAGTGTCACCACGTCATTGTTAGCGGCGTCTTCTAACCCAGCCAGACGATGTGCTGAGAGCAGCCAAGGCTCGCCCTCCTTCCTGTCCATAGTGTAGACAAGGTCGTTGCCGAGGTGTTTGGGGCTCGGGGTAGACGTGAGTAATGAGTGAATTGACGAGAACAACTTCCACTGGCCCAGCCATGAACCTTCCACCCAATCCCACTTTTCAATCAACCCAGACACTGTTGAGACATAGAGGTGGTTTGGGTTCTGGGACGCAAATACAAATCCTGAGACGTGCCCATCCTTCTTGACCCGTAACTGACGAACAAGTAGCGAGGTTGAGGTTGAGTAAATAGCAATCGATGTGTGATACGCAAGAAGCAGATACCTGGTACCACAAATGTTAACCATATTCTGGGCCTGGAATTAATACAGGCCTACTTTTCATCGTGAGAGAACACTGGATCAAGATCGCCCAAATGGCCTCCAACTGGCTCCGAAAATCTCCATGCTGATTGATTTTTCTTCTTCCCAAGAACGTCTTTCATTCCATCTTGCCGAATCTTCCGTTGCTGCCTCCGCCTGTCCTTATCCTTATGCTTGTGTTTTCTTTTTTCCTGTCCCTCTGTGCTTCTTGATGCGGATTTTGCTACCACCAGATCTCCTTGTGTTTGATCGTTCTCTTTCCCAACCCCATTCTCTCCTTGTGACCTTTCCTTGTGCTTCTGCTTCCTCTTTCTCTTCGTTCGGTTGATTGGAACACTCTCTTGCAAGATGTGCTCTTCTATCATTTGGCCATTGTCCTCCGAAGTCCCTTTTCGCCTTTGTTCCTCTTCCGTAACTGCTTTCTTCAACCCCTCAACTGGCTCGATAATTTCGCCCTCAGAAAGGCTTTCCTCTCTCTCTGCTTCTGCGTTCTCTGTCGATCCGTTGGCTGCAGAAGTCGCGACCCTATCAGTCACAGGGTTATCCACGACTGGTAACGCTTCATGTTTCTTTTTATGCTTCTTCGCCTTCGGAGGCTGATCACGAGCAGGGAGCTTTTGCTCCTCTGTCTCTAATCTTCTTTTCGGCATAATGGTGGATCGCGCAGAAGCATGGTTGGATAGCTCTAAGAAGGTTTACAACACAATTGAGGGACTACTGATGTTATTCTCTCACTGGGATTTGAGAATGCGCAATGAATTTTCGCAAGATCGACAAGGCTGAACTAGCGCCGATTTTGCCCGCATTTAGATCTTTCAAGCTCCGCAACTTCTAAATCATACCACATATTTTACAGCCTGTAACACTCTTTCTGAACCCTACTGCACCAGATTATCAAGCTAGCTACCCAAGATGATCATACCAGTGCGTTGCTTTTCGTGCGGCAAGGTGCGTTTCTCCTCCTGAAGCTGTAGGTACGAAAACGGCGTTACTGACCTCTTTCCCCAGGTCATTGGAGATATGTGGGAGAGCTATCTCAGAATGTTAGACGAGGGCATACATGATGGGTAAGACCCTCAATACCATACGATGGCCCTTAGTAGCTCTAATGAAGATGTTGTGTACAGGGATGCTATGGACAAACTGGGATGCAAGCGGTACTGCTGCAGGCGCATGATCATGACACATGTGGATTTGATAGAGAAGCTACTCAAGTAAGGTTACTCGTTCGAAACTGAAAGGGGTCAAGCTGATGGCGACGTAGATATAATCCCTCCGAGCGGGCGAAGGCGAATCAATGAAATAGTGTTGGGAAAAAAAGGACAAGACGATCGAAATGGTCCATATGCAAGGCGTGCACTGATGGCGTTTACTGTAAAGACTATACCTAGGAAAGGGGTTTGCTGCCGCAAGGCTGGTTGCAAAAGCATCCATAGACACCCTATATGTGACGGTTTGATTAGAGCATTACTTTGATTTGCTTAACGCTCTGGGCAGGGGTATGGAGATGCGTCTGGCGATGGATTGAATTGACAGCAAAGCTCTATTATGATTATGTGTATAGACCATTGACTATTGAGAAGTACCAAGAACGATTCTTGCAAGTATATGAACGAAGTCTAACCGCAAGTCAATTTTTACGTGTCATAGCGGGCCGTTACGCCAGATTCCTCAGCATCCAAACCATCAGGCAGCTTCTTTCAAGCTAATGTACACTTCCGTTCCCTTGACAGGTTGCATTATTCCGAGTGTCTGGCAAACGCTGTCAATCTCTGGAGGCGATGGATCCGCTTTCTCATCAGAGCTGTTGCCAGCCACTTCGATCTCAAAGCGTTCAAGTACCAGAGCCACAAAAACCAAGACCTCTCGCTTTGCCAGAAATGGTCGGGGAAAGGCGTTGAACCTCTCGCCAAATGGCAGAAAGCTAGGGCTTTGGTCTAGATCATTGTTCAAGAATCTTTGAGGATCAAATTCGTCCGCGTCCCCTCCGAACGCTTCATCGTCATAATGCAGTTGGCGGATAGGTATCACGAGGCTGGTACCACTTTGAAGCGTCTTCCCGCCGATTACAGTGGGTGCCATGACCCTGCGGACTGACACGGATCCATAAGTCAAACGCAATATTTCATTGAAAACCGACATAAGGAGCGGACAGCGTTCCGTAATATATGAGAAATCGACGGTGTTGCCCCGGAATGCCGGTTTGATCTCGGCGCGAATGTTGGCCAGTAGGTTTGGGTCGAAGAGAACATAGCTCAAGATCCAAAAGCTAAGTCTATATGCATTGATATTGGCTCTGGTCTGAGATCAGCAAACCTCCACTAACGCGAAAATGAAAAAGGTACTTGCATCCATAGGAGAGTGTGTATCATGGAGGCCTTGTCAGCGTCGCTAATATCTGCAGCCTCTTTTGCCTCCAGGATTTCATCTATCACCCATGCTAGTTGAGTTTGCGAATCGGGGGACGACTGGACATATTTGTACAACGCCTTGTGTATCCCCTTCTTTGCGTTATGGAGCCTGGGGGCTACTATTTGTGGATAAGGAAACATGAGAAGCTTCCATGCCTCCTCATTGAAATCAATCATCATTGGCGTGAACTTCGGTTCAATTTCATAGATCAGGTCACCAAGCAGGGATCCTGTTGTTGCTTGAATTAGAATATTGCCGCAGAAGTCCATGAGAGGGATGCGCTCTCCATTGACAGTGTATCTACTCGGCAGCTTCTTCCATTGGAGGGCGTCATCAACGAGGCCCAGCATGCTGTCGCTCAGCTTTTGGTATCTTGGTCCGGGCGGAAATTGTTGTCTATACAGATCCTCAGTCCAACTGACTAGCGACTTGCGTTCGACATGGACACCACTGGGCTTCTTGGTGTGTCCATTCTGTTGAGTTCCAGGGCTGCGCAAATTTTTGCTGAGTACGGAGTTGTTAACGCCAAATGACAGCAGCAATTCTTTGAGATAGTAGTCCCAAGACAAAGATGTCGAGGCCTTATACACGGCAGCAATATCCTCGGGTTTGACGATAACGTTATAGATCCGTCCAGGGAATGAGATAGCAAAAGGGGCATCGTCATCGAAGTACGCTCTGTTTCTTTGTCAGGATAATTCTAATGGTGTGCCTCGGCTGGAATCACACCTCCCATGTGAGATGAGCCCATCAGAGTTGTCAAAGAAATTCATTGCATGCCCTGTTCACACATCACGCGTCAGGACCTTCTCTACATCCAGCAATGAGCCAGAATCTACCTAGGTCTTAGACATTCATTAGCCTCACATGAGGCCGACGTTGCAAGTTTCTTACTCACAGGGGAACCAGTAGGGCAGTTCTTTCGGGTCTTTCGGATTGAGCCATGGCCGTACGGTGAAAGACCAGATCCGCCAGATGAAAAGCATACAACTGAAAAAGGCCAGAAGGCATGCTGCTGCTGGCCATATTGTCTGGGCACCAGTTGCTTCCACGATAATTTCCTCGGCGTGGGCTACAGCGTCCGATACGACATTCTCTGCATTGGAGATTACGTCCATAACCAGTAGGAGAAGCGATTATTTGCGAATAAAACAGGTGCTGAACTGCAGCACCGCGTGGACTTGAAAGGGGACAGAGCGACGAGACGCAAGAACGCAATGACGCGCGCCAGCTTTTGAGTGCATGAAGTAAGGCACAAGAAGACTTTCAAGGAAATGATCACCAAAGATAAAGACTAGGCTTGACTCGAAGCGTCGACAGTCTGCAGCGAGCTCGCGTATAAAGGTTGCAGGGGGATTTTTAAGCCTGCAGCTCAGGTACTTTAGTAGGTTGGAGAGTACATGGCGCCAAAGCAGGACCAATAGTGCGCAACGGTTTCCGGCCATTGAGTTTGGCAGTGTACATGGACGGTACGACAAGAGGAACAGCCTTATGTGTGGAGACCACTAACATCGAGCTTGATCTGACTGCATCTCAGAACGACCCACTAGTCTTCTTCTAGGACAGCCACGTACACATACCTACTATATACAGTAGAACTGTGGCGTGGCTTCGGCATGTCAGACGAATAGTGAAATGATCTGAAAGGAATACACTAAATCACGGCACAGATCTCATGAACAGTACCGATCATAGTGGGCCGGCTTTTGTCGTGGCCAAACAGTGCCACCAATCCTGCTGTTTGTCGGCCTAAGGTAACCAAGGGTAGCATATCCGTAGTTCTACCTTAGTTCTTGATGGCAGGTTTGCCGAGTAGTGTAGTGGCCGTTGAACCGCGTTAGTGTTTCTATCACATCGTTGATTCACGACAATCCAATACTGTGCGATTTGAACATCATAGTTGACATGCCACACTCTGCAGGTCTGCGGGTCTCGTGTCAGGTCCTTCAAAATGCTCAAGCTTCCGAGCCTGCAAACTATCAGGGCGCCTCTGCATTTGGGCGCATCACGCCGCGCAACAACCGTTTCAAGGCTCGAACGTGCGTCTAAGCCTGCTGGGGACATTTCATCGGTTTTTCCTTCGCTCTCTGGGGCAGTCAGTGCACCTCTACCGCCACGATTCGCGGACTTGAAGGGACAGCTGATCCATGGTCATGAAGACCAATTGAGAGACAGCTGGCAGCGACTGTTGGCAAAATTACGCGAGGAGACGGAGGTGATAAAGGCATTGGGGTCCAGGGTTGTGCCAGAGCTGAATTTCCGGGATCTCGACAATGTGGAGAAGAGGACTACGTTCCGCGATGAATTGCGCAATCGCGGTGTGGCTGTCATTAGAGGCGTGGTGGCTGGGCAAGAAGCCTTAGATTGGAAGGAGTTGACGAAAAGATATATCCTGAATAATCCAACCACCAAAGGTAAGGAGCTCTTCGACTCGCTCTCAATCAGGAGCTCCTTCACTCAACAATGGGTAGCAATGGTTTTCGCAAGTAGAACCACGCCGTTCTACCTTTTCCCTGGCGTTTTTCGCCCTTATTCTCTCGTGTGTTCATAAGTCTACTATGCACGTCTCTCATATGTTCTAGGTTTCCCGGCTGAAAAGCCGGCCGTGTACGAATTGTATTGGTCTCCTTCTCAGATACTCGCTCGAGCACATCCGAATATGCTCAAAACGCAGTCTTTCCTTATGTCCCATTGGCACTCTGCGAATAAGTCTGCTCGAATATCCACCGCCCATCCTGTTGCATATGCCGACAGGATACGCATACGGCAACCTGGTGATGTAGGATTCGCTCTGGGACCGCACGTCGATGGAGGGAGCTGTGAACGATGGGAATATACCGGATATGGACGAGGAGGTGTCTACAATGAGATATTCCAGGGCAATTGGGAGGCATATGATCCTTGGGAAAGCAGCTGTCGACTATCCGCTGTGTCTGACCTCTACAATGGCCCTGGCGCAGCCTCCATGTTCCGCATGTACCAGGGTTGGCTATCGATGTCCACCACAGGGGCAGGAGAAGGAACGTTGAAAGTCAATCCTCTGTTTAACAAGGCTACTGCTTACTTCTTGCTCCGGCCTTTCTTTCAACCAAAAAGGAACCCCTCCGATGTTGGACCAGCCTTTCTCGATGCGAACAATTGGCAACTTGAAGATCAGACTAGTTCTGTACTCCAAGGTGCAGTGCCCGCAAATTGTCAGGAGCTGAGTGATGCTCTGCACCCTCATCTCGGACTGGGGGACACAATGGTACATGTTCCTACCGTCAGACCTGGTGACTATGTTGCTTGGCATTGTGATAGTGAGTTCGAAGTTGCAGTTTCTGTGTTTCCACGATCGAAGGCTTATTTCTGCAAGCTATCCACGCTGTTGACAAGACCCACGCCGGTAAGACGGATTCAAGCGTAATTTACGTCCCAGCATGCCCATTGACTGAAACCAATGCCGAATACATGAAACGCCAAAGAGAGGCTTTCCTGGAAGGTATATTATCCAGCATTCTCCTACAACTTTATTTGCACTGCTCTGTTGTTGACTCACTCCTTCAGGAACACCGGCTCCGGACTTTCCATCTGGCGTGGGCGAAAGCGAGTACCTGGGCCGCCTCACCCCCGACTTTGTTATGCGGAATATCAATATTGATGCTCAGCGTGCGATGGGGCTTGCAAAGTTTGATCAAGAACGCCAAGATATGCCGAAGGAACAGCGTCAAATGCTGCAGAGGGCAAACGAAATCTTAGGTTTTATTTAGCAAGGTGGATGAGACGTCCAAACCAACGGTCATCGGCTTTCGTTCCCTCGATGATATAAGGCTCATTAGGGGACTGGCTACCTGTTGTAAGTGACTGGTCATCCATTACCATATTCTACCATTTGTACATACCTTACCAGCAAGGCGTGCTAATATTTAAAGTTCTGCAAAGTCTCGAAGTCTTACCTTTGTTGCTGTTAGCGTGATGAAAAGTGATTAGCTCAGACTATGAAAATTCCATCAGTCGAATTCCAACATTCATGCATGCGCAGCAGAGTCAATTGAAGGTATTCGTACGGGGTAGGACTATGTAAGAACTTCGTCCGGACCGGCTGATTCTCTATGACATGCTTCTCTCGACAAAATATGGACAGCAGCGTAGGTTAGTCGCCTGTGGCTACGTTTTCCATATTCGGACAATCTCCTGCTTGAGCAAATTCCCTTTCAAA
Organism: Cladonia metacorallifera KoLRI002260; assembly: GCA_000482085.2. Lineage (NCBI taxonomy): Eukaryota > Fungi > Ascomycota > Lecanoromycetes > Lecanorales > Cladoniaceae > Cladonia > Cladonia metacorallifera. The sequence goes on from KI911110.1 coordinate 431,581, forward strand.
GCAGCATGCCAAGCTTCACTTTCATTCTATGAACACTTAATGGTTTCTCGCGACTGAATTTCAACGGCTTGCTATCGAAATCCACCCGAACCTTGAGCATTCTAAGCATTCTATCTACACATAGCACCAAGCTATAACAATTACCCGTGTACCAGGACCCTCCAGCCGAGTAACACATGAACGTGATAAGTCTCCGCTCTTTACAAACTTTCAATGCATCCTACTAAATACCCTGTCCTCTTGGCCTCCTAACACACTGCACGACCCTCTCCTTCCCCTCCTCCCCACCCCACTCCCCCAAATCCACCTCCACATCCCCCACCCGCTCCCACCCCAACCCCTCAAAAAACCCCACAGCCACTTCACTAGCATTAACCCAACACTCCAAACCCATCTTATCCGCCTCCCTAATTCCCCATTCCAATAACCGCTTCCCTACGCCCTTACTCTGCCAGGCAGGTGATACAGCTATTGCTTGCATGAGGATGTAGGGTTTGCCGTTCATATGTTCGTCTTCTGCTTTATGTAATGTTGCGTGGAAAGTGGAGATGGGTCCTGAGTTGGGGCGTGTGGGGGAGGGGAGGCGCTGGGGGCGGAGAGAGGGGGTGGAGTAGATGTTCCAGAGAGCGAAGCCGATGATGGTGTTGGTAAAGGGTTGGAGGGCTTTGATGTAGTGGGATGTGGAATCGGTTATGGAGTTCTCTACTAGTGCCAACGGTTCCGTTAGGAGAGATCCTAGTATTTGGTTTCCGCCTCGAAAAGCAGCATATCCAATCTCCTTGAAACTCTCAAAATCCGCATTCGTAAGAAACGGCGTAACAACTATTCGCTCTTCTGGGATTAATGCTAGTCCCTTCGCGGGTCTTATCAGGATAGTATGTTCCTGGACATGATTCCTGCCCCAGGATCGGAGATCGATTTCCATGCTGGATACTTTTTCAAAGCCGTGTTTTAGATAGAAATGGAGGCCGCCGGGCGTGGACTCAACGTATGTGGGGAGGTGATGGGCGTCTGCGAGAGCGAGACCCCATTCTATGAGCTGGGAGGCGGCGCCGAGACGGCGGTGGGTGGGGGCGGTGCAGAGGGTTGCGAGGACTTTGAGGGGTTGGTATGGGTATTGAAAGGTTGGACTTAGTTTTGGCTTGAGAGATAATGAGACTACAATGGCATATCTAATTCAAATATGCGAGGCGACGAGTAAGGAGATGAGAAATGAAGAGACAATCATGAGCGAGAACGCTCAATGGTCCACCAAAATACACATGTGATAGAATGAGCCCATATATACTTACATGCATAATTCCCCCGCCCCATAATACCCTCCCTCTTCCTCCTTCCCATCTCAACCAACACCCCCAAAGCCTCCTGATTCGCATCAGGTGGCCAGCTCTCATAATATGCCCCATCCCCATCCCCACCTCCACCCTCACTATCTTGTCCCACTCCCTCTCCCCCCCTCCCAACAAAAAAATTCCACAGCGCATAGCTTACCACTTCTCCTTCTCCCTTCCCTTGCCCATCATCATCCCTAGGCATATCTCTAATTATAACATGCCGACTCGTGCTGCTTACATCACGAATTTCTTTCTCATCCTGCTTGACTAGATGTGTGATTGAGGCTGAGGAAGGGCCGTTGGGGAAGAGAAGAGAAGCGGTGGGGCTGTGTTGGTCGGCGGAGAGGGAGAGGTGGTGGATTGAGGGAAGGGAGGAGAGGAGGACTGGGGAGAGGATGAGAGGCATCGTCATGAGGGGTTGGAATGTGGAGAGGTCATGTCTGGTATTGATGAACGATTTCTGCTTACTAAGCAAATGTCTTCCACGTACCTGCTTTATTTTGTGGGAGACGACGTCTCCCAACCTACTTCATACTGTATGGCTGTAGCAGCGTGATGTCTTCTCGATGAGCGTATGGCTTTCATTATCAAAATTGATCTATCAAAATGATTCGCGAACATTCATATACGTCGACAACTAAACTTTGTTTCCATTACTAAAATTGGACTTATTGTGCAATCGGTAAAGAATCTCGAGGGCACTAGAAGAATGCTAGTGATGCAGCTGCCAAAGCCAACTGCTAACGTTCCTCTTTGAGTCGAGTTTCGATGGCCTCTTGGAAATTGAGATCACCATGTCTCAACATTAACCCTTTTTGAGGGGTCCTCAAGATGCACGGATATAGAGCTAACAGCCTCATGCCCATTATAAGCTCCTGCAATTACATCCTTGTAATCAAGTATGTCTCTCCTCGACCCGCCTAAGTCATGTGCCGCAAAGCAATGCAGAACAAAACTATGGAGAGCAGTGAGGAGGCTTCATTGATGACCGCTTTGGACCGGCCTCTAATTCGAATTGCGGCGCTGAATCCAGCTCTGGCAGTGGTGGCTCTTCCAACTCGCATTGATGGGCCCCTTCGCCTATCTCAGCGGTGTCATTAAATTCGGACCAACGCCTCCACCAGTTCGGTCTGAAACCTGTGGGTCCCCGTTTCTCGTCTCTTGCCCGCCGAAACGGTGCACAGTAAAACGACACCGTCATGATAAGGATAGAAATGCCGAAGATAGTAATAAGGCTGACCCCGATTTTCTCGACTGTACTGAGTCTCTTAGAGGGCGATGATGAGGATGAGGAGCCGATGTAAGGAGGGGATGGAGACGACAAGGACGATGACGACGATGGTTTTGACGATGAGGCTGACGGTAGCGCTGTTGGAATGGCTATGAAGGAGACTCCCTTTGACAGGCCCCAAGTCTGCGGCAGAACAGCGTCATTCGATGCGATAGTAAATCTAGGAGTGTCGCTAGAATCCTAAGTAATGGAACACTCAAGTTTCATGTGACAGGTGCTATCCTTGTTAAACTGGCTGTACCCAAATGATTGAGGTTTGGTGCCGTTGGTTTCAACATGTTCTTCGAAAGCTTCGTAATACGTGGACTTGTCAGCACTCGCTTCTGAGTCTCCCTAGACCGGATTTCGACGTGGGTTGGGCTTACCGACGGACTGATTCGCAGTGAGACTAGGCTTACACCAGAGTTTCATCAAAGGACCAGTGATGTTAGACGTCCACGTGAAATAGACGACGTCATTATAGTTGAAGGTCATGCCAGTCGTTTCAGCATTTGGATAGATCCAATTCACGTACCCGCTACAGGAAGGCAATAGCATACTCCGGACGATCAAGGAAAGGATGAAGCTACAGTGAACGTCTTGAAGGATATTATAAGACATGTGGCAATGGCTAAGATGATCCCTTTCTCAATGGTGTGCAATTCACACTCCTCAGAAACAAGTCTGCGAAGTACTCAAGAGGTCGTGTCTCTCGCGGAATTGGAACTTTAGGTCTGTTACCCTCCTATTAATGAGACGTACATCCCGTGGGGCGTCTGTGTCTGCGGCTAGGTGGCGTGCGAGAGGAAACACGCCCTTAATGGTAGCAACCCAGAAACAAGTGCATCTGATTCAGTATTTGATCATGATTGTGCAAAATACCGACTTCTTCACTTATATTGCGGCCGCTCCGGGCAATCAAGAGCGAGCAATTTTCTATAAGAAAACGTCGAAGTCGACATCCGATTGGGTCTGCACAATCACCTTTGGCCCTTGGGCAAGAAAGCAATTTTCGTGGCCGTTCAGGGTGGGAAGTCCCCAGAGCCCAACTTCATTACATTTCACGATTTACTTTTCTTCAAAACCTCGTCATATATTGCTACCCATATCACACGGACGCCTGTTGCAGATAGAGTCCACAGTGGAACAAAGTCGTTGCAATGTAAATGCTCGCTGGTCTCCGCAGCCCAGGCACCAAGCAGACAAGACAAACGAGGCAACAGATGGGTAGCGTGTGTACAAAAATAGTGCAAGAGTACGCCTCCCACTACTCACGGCGTACCAAGATATCTGGAGAGTGGTATGACAAAGCTAAACATCAATTCTTACGCCCTGATAGCACGAAGAGGCTTGTCGCAAGCAAATTCAGGAAGTATTGCTACATCCTGCATGTCGATCCCGAAGAAAGCTATTGGAAATTGTGGTTGCTTAGCCAAATACATCACCTGGCAATCTTGGTCTAAGTAAGCCATTGCTCTTCGCTTTCGACATCGCTTTGGACAACGCGTAATTAATTGGCTGATAAAAGTCCTTGAGCTCCCAAATCGAGCGTTGCTGAGCAGGTATGGAGCTCTAAAGAATCCCAAGCTTACAATTAAGCTCGGGCATCGTGGATTCCAAACCACAAACCACGATTTTAGCCTATTATTGACAATCCACGCGATTTATTATATGGTAAGATGCAACTATGGAAAGAAGGAAACCGGTTGTGATAGGAAAACAAAACAGGCTAGTATCTGACCTTACGGCACCATATGCATGACTAAATGCTCTTTTCGTTTCAAGTGCCACTAACAAGCCTCGACATTCATAGCTCCGCCTAAATTTCAATCCCTTTATCCATTTTCAGTGATTTAATACCATTTATACTCCAGTCAGTAGTGCGAATAGCGTTAAGGTGTTACAACAGCGCCGCTCATCTCATCTCCCAAAAGCGTGCGAATGAAGCCTGTTCCACCGACCAATACGCTAATCTTGAATGATACTCAAGTCCCCTTGGCTTACAAGATTATACTCTTACTCCTGCTCTACATATTCTACGCTTGTACAGAAAATCAATGTTCGAACGCCGAGCTCTCATGCCTCCTGCGACTTCAGATGCTGCTGGAAGGATAGGTCAATTGAGGTATTCATAATTTGATGGGTGAGCCACCCTAGATGATTCGTCCGCGTCATTCGCCTCGGGTGACTTGTTTCCGAGGGTGGGAATAGGAATCTCCTATCATAGATGAGCGGCTTTCCCAGACATTTTGCTTGTTCTGTTGGCGTCGATGGATGCTGGAACCACTGGTAGATCTACCCATGCTCTCAGCCTTGCTCCAATCGTCTCAAATATATGATTTTCTCAATTAGTGAGCATCTCGTTTTCATATAGAAGGCAACCAGATATTGGCTCTGATTAGGCGTTAACGCGCAAAATTAACATACACAGGGCGCGAAGGGAGGAATTTTGGGGTTCGAGAATAGGGAGATAGCTTATTTGTTACGATAAATGTACATTTGGCCCTACTCTGTATGGCGCTCTATCGAACAACTCACAACACCACCCAATCGACCTGCTTCTAAACATTGCGGCTCATATCGTTCCTTATCCTATTATAGTCCAGAAGCCCCTCAATACTACCCACCGCACTGACCGCAACATCCTGATCCCAGAGTTTCCTCTGTGCGAATTTCATAACGTCCTTTTCACTAATCCTTCCTACAACACGTTCAACTTCTTCAGGATTCATGCGGCGGCCTGTGGTGACGATTTGGCGGCCTATGTCTTCGGCTACGGCGGTGGTGCCGTCGAGGGAGAGCAGGATGGAGGCTTTGAGTTGGGATTTGGCGCGCTCAGTTTCGGCTTCGGAGACGTTGTAGGAGAGACGAGACCATTCGCGGAGGGTGAAGTGGACGAGGTCGTCGATTCGGGTTTTGTTTTCTGTGACCAGATAGATGCCCCAGAGTCTAGTATATTACGTCAGCGAGGTTGTTCTGAAGAGCATAAAGTTGTCTGAGGCTTACCCGGTGTCGCTATAGCTAGTTGAAAAGCTCATGAAGCTATTTGCGAGCTTTTCTTCATGAATAAAGGTGCTTAATTTGCTGCCCAGGTAGGGTGAATTGCCCATGGCTCTGTCCCAATTACCAACGATTGCCTGAGTCACGAGCGCTGTGAAGTAGTCATCGTCTTTCCAGCTGACACCTTCGACTGCGATAGCAATGTTCGCCGTTGGTATCGTGTCATCTCTTATCCGGACCTCGGAGCCGATGAAGTCGGGTGTCTGCTTCTGAGCAGCAGCACTTTGGGCGGCAGCGGAGGTATGTGGTTCGGTGGGTAGATTAGCAAAATGTTTCTCCGCAAGCTCGACGAGCTGATTGTGTGGTACACCGCCAGCGCCAACCAAAACCATTCGGTCTGCCGTGTAGTTCTTCTTGATGTAGTCGACAAGGTCATTACGTTGTATGCTTGCGATGTTCTCCTTTGGTCCAAGAATCGTTCGGCCTAGTGGTTGTCCTTGAAAGGCAGTAGCGTGCAAATGATCGAAGACGACTTCTTCAAGTTGCTTGTCAACCTCTTCCTGCTCTCGCAGAATAACATCGCGCTCTCGCTCAATGGCTTGAGGCTCTAATTTCGAGTTTTGTAGAATGTCTGATAATATGTTGACGGTAGCAGGGACATCGGAGTTGAAGGATTTAGCGTAGTAAACAGTATTCTCGCGCTGAACACATGGATTAGTGAACTAGTATCGTCTATGCATAGAATATTCTTACGGATGTGTAGGCATTCAAGTGGCCTCCCATATTTTCAATCTCAAGCTCCAGTTGCTGTTGCGTCCGATTGCTGGTACCCTGAAAAAATAGTTCAATATATTATGCTCTTTCTCACTGCAATATTTACTACCTTGAATGCCAGATGCTCCAGGAAGTGGGCCGTGCCATTGGTCTTGTCGGTCTCTGCCCTTGAACCGGCGTCAATCCAAACACCAACAGTTGACGTCTGGGCCCATGGCGAGTGCTCAGTCGCTATCTATGAATTCTTTCAGCTACGCAAATAGATATGGTCTAGTGAATTTCGTACAGTAAGACCATTTGAAAGAGTTGTGCTTTCGGTATTTATGCCCTTGTGAATCGGGGTTGCGAAGCCTCTTCTTATTGGCGAGATTGAATTGAGGGCTGCACGGTTTCGCAAGGCCTGGTTGAGATTGAGTGCCAACCGCCGAGAGGCCATAGCTGTTGGGTATAGAGCAATACTTGACAGATAATTGCAAGCTTGCCAGCTCTGGACTAAGGAACAGAGAGGTTGAATTTGTCCAGGCTCGCTGCGGCTCTTCCCGCCAATCACAGCTGGCGGTTTTTGCTTACATGAGCCTCGGCCTCTTAACGTCACCCACTCCTCCAGCACAGGAGGGGAACATATTGAAGCTTAAGGCATAGGAATCGCGCAATGGCTACAACTTTGCGGTCTACCCTGCTGCTGCAGCAATGCCTCAATACGTCAGCACGCCGCACCTTTGCCACCCAAGCTATGAAACAGGCGTCCTCGAGCCTCAATGCCAGTCTTCGCAACCAGTCGGTCGTGCCCCAATCGTCGCTCAGACACAACAGCTTGAAAAGCATATCTCCTACTTCACTCAGAATTGCGGGCTTCCACGCAACCGGCCGCAGACCTATCCTTCCTGTTGGACCGCGTAAGTCCTTTGACCCCCGGTACTCAAGCTTGCAACTAACATTACTGATAGAGGTAATTGACGGGACCGGTAACTGATTCCAGAATCTTTTGATGCTCACACTATTAATGCCTGACAGCAAATGATCCTGCACCAGTTCCTGAACCTTCTCCTACACACGGCAGCTATCATTGGGCTTTTGAACGGCAAAGCTACCTAGACCATACCGCTCAATCATTTGCTAACATTGAAAATCAGATTAATTGCGGCTTCTCTAATCCCTTTGACCGTGGCTCCTTTTGCAGCTGGGACTCTTAATCCCATTCCAGATGCAATTCTCTGTTCTACGATCCTCATCCATTCCTACATCGGATTTCAGTACGTCTAAGGTACTGCCCAGACTCGCACTCTTGCTGACGGACTCAAGATCCTGCATAATAGACTACATCCCATCGAAGAAATATCCCAAGTCAAGGGCACTGTTCTGGTGGGGCTTACGAGCAGCAACTCTTACTGTGGGTGTGGGGCTATATGAGTTCGAGACGAACGACGTCGGCGTGACAGAAGCTATTAAGAGGATCTGGACTGCTTGATTTTGGAGCAGCATTGTACATTTCTTTGTAAATACAGGTTTTAGGGACATTGTTAGCGTCAATGAAGCTAGCGTATGCTTTATATTACTCTTTCATGTCTACATTTTGGAAGGCATGCGCATACCTCCATCCAACCGTATCACTGTCCCATTTAACATTGAATTCTCCACACCCTCTCTCACTACCCTCGCAAACTCCTCCGGCTTCCCCGGCCTGAGCGGAAATTCCATTACCCTCGTCAAGCTTGCTCTAACCTTATCACTCATTAAAGCCGTCATGCCACTGTCAAAGAGACTAGGCGCTATTGTTACCACCCGGATCCCATATCTGGCAAGATCGCGTGTCAATGGGAGCGTAAGAGACGCCAAGGCTCCCTTTGACGCAGAATATGAGACCTGTCCTGGCTGCCCATCGAAGCTGTATACGGTCAGGAGCTGTTTCAATATCTTTCGCATAGAACACTTACGCAGCCGATGACGAAACAAGGATGATCACTCCCCTCTCCCCATCCGGTGCCTCTGGTTCTACCTTGATCATATGTGGCAGAAATTGCCTAACCAGATCGATTGACCCTCTAACATTGATATTCATGACAAAATCAAATCCCTTCAAATCAAAGGGGTCACCATGCCGATCTATGATCTTCGCAGGTGTAGACACGCCCGCAGCAGCTACAATGCCTCCAATCTCCTTCCTAGTCTCTTTCACCCATGCTAGAGTACCCTTGACGGTTTGAGCTATGCTTTCTGTGTCCGAGACATCTACTTGGAAGAATTTGGAGCGATGGGAGCCAAGTTCGTTAACGAGGGCTTGGCCGCCTTCTTCGTTCATATCGAGGATGGAGACATAGCCGCCTGCTTCGATGAGGTTTCGTATCGTGGCTCGCCCGAGTCCGGATGCTCTGTCGATTTACGACTCTCAGTATAATGGTAATGGAAGAGCTCGGGAATGGAGACCTACCCACCGGACACAACGAACGTGCGGCCTTCGATCTTCATAGTGATACAAATTTTATGCTCCTGACTAGAAAGACCAAGAAATGGAATGACATTCGCTGCTCAATTGGAACTGCGAGCGACACTGGGGGATTCGCAAACATGCCGAGGCATGAGCTTATCGATAACGACGCACTATGATATGCATATGGATACACATTAGAAGTATTGGGATTTGGATCTGAAATCGGGAAGCTTTTTGGTATTGGATTGGAACGTTCAAAGCATTGGGGTATCTCTAAAGCACTCAGGTATATACATCATCAAAAAGTAGACATCTTCGATCATTTCTTCCTTTCCCTAACTTTCCACTTCAGCCCAGCCTTCGTGACTCCTCCAACAGTGTTGCTCATTTTGGCTCGTTGAAGCTCTAGCTCATTCTCTGCATCCATAAGATCCTTCTCTCGGGCCTTGAGCGCCGCCAGTTTCGACCGTCGTGCCTCCTGCTCTCTCTTGTGCTTTTTGCGTAGGATACTTTCTTCCTTCTTAGCCAATTCTTCCCGTTCCAATGCCCGTCGTGATTTCGGTTTCCTGATTGTAGAGCTCGCGAGAGATACATCGGCTGGGTCTAGACCATGTATCTCCGTATGATCCTTTAGACCTTGTTCCACATCATCCGGAATTGCGATCCCTTTCCCTCGGAGGCGCTGCTTCTGCTCCTCCCTGCTACCGACGAATAGAACATGTTGACCCTGACTTGAATTACTCGAGCTGCCAAGTAGCTCCGCACCCTGCCCCTCATGTAGGATGAACTCCTGTTCTCGCTTCTCCAAAGCCCGCCTCGTCTTCTGCAGCATTGTTCTCAGGTACCCAGAGTCCTGTGTTTTCAACAACTTAACAGCTTCTTGACTCAGCACTGGATTGCCTCGGTCTGCAAGTTTTCTCCCCTGTTTTGACTTGCTGCTGAGCATGCCATAGTGAAACTCATCTGGGTTTCGCTCGGTAGCTTTTTGTCGTAGGATTTGTAGCCGCTTCTTTTTCTCATTATAGTCTCTAGCTCGTAGAGAGTAGTCCTGAATATGGTGTCAGAAAGCTAGTAGCTCAGCTTCCCAATGGTTTGGAAACAAGTGACCTTATGCTTTTCTAGAAGTCCCCATTTTTCACGGTCTGCTGGTTGCGCTCGCTCACGATGATTACGCCTCTGTGTGGCATTTCGCATGGAAGACATTCTTGGGAAATCGAGAAACAAGTACTGGTATACACTGTCTGCAGAGTTCGCTGAGATTACATGTTTTCGAGTACGGAGCCTTAGTGCGGCCAGGAAAATCCAGTGAGCACGTGATCTGCAAGGAACCCAAACCACAAGCTCTCCACCCATTGAGTGAAGTACTATCACAACAGTTCCAATTGCCCACCAAGACTGACCCTCCTCTTCCGGAGAAATTGTAGAGCTGATATGGAGATGGATTATATCGAATGAATCCTCCTTTGGTACTGACTGTTAATTTCACACACCAGAGGAGCCGGTTAATCTCTCTGAGAATTGAAATCTCTATTCAAGGCGCTACCACATTGTGACTACAACTAAAGATGCCAGAGAACCTATCCTTGGAACCCTCGCCCGTTCCTCATTCATCTGACAATCAATTAACGCGTCTTTGGAAGAAACGATTAACCTGTGCAGTCAAAAAATGCTCTCAAAGTGGAACTTTCAACTCGCGGGCTGACCAATGCTAAGGCAATTGAGCACGAAACCCATCTGGCCGTCTAAACTAAGCCAGGTCGTGGATGGACCATAAAATCGCTAAGTCCGCTCACATTTGAGCACATTTGCGTGTTTATGTCTGCTGAACTACTTCGTTGCAGTAAGGTGCTTGTAGGTAGTGCCCAAGCAGGTCATCTTAGGAGATGAAAGCCTATATAGGTCAGTATTGCAATCAGTAGCATGTTGGAAGTGCTAGCTTTTTATTTCGAGGGAGCAGGTAGGTACTCGATCCGAAAATAAGGTTTTTGCATGTAGTTCTTCGCTTGAGTACTTTAACCGCTATCCCAAGTGTCAACGGCAAGTCCTGAATGGCAAGAATTGTTTCCTGAAAAAATCTGTAGCGAGGTGTGGAAGGTTTTGCTCTTGTGAAATTTTTTACGTTTTCCTGGTGTTTCGTTGTGTTGTGACGTTCTTTTGCCCATCAAAGTTATGCAATTCTCTCTCCATCTCTCTCATTCTTGCTCGTGGCTTAGCTAATACTTACTCCACAGCGAGCAAGCCTCTCATGGTCATGCGGGCCTTCACAACTTGGATCAGTGGTATGACGCGTGGTCCACTTGAGTCAATTGGCGTTTCGCTACCTCTCTGAAGCCTGCTGGTTTAGGCATAGATGCAAAATGGTTTGAGCAAGTTCTTGCAAGGTTTTCCCTCTCACAAAGTCTCCTGATTTAGGCATAGATGCAAAATGGTTTGAGCAAGTTGTTGCAAGGTTTTCCCCCTCACAAAGTCTCCTGATTTAGGCATAGATGCAAAATGGTTTGAGCAAGTTGTTGCAAGGTTTTCCCCCTCACAAAGTCTCCTAATTTCGGCATAGATGCAAAATGGTTTGAGCAAGTTGTTGCAAGGTTTTCCCCCTCACAAAGTCTCCTGATTTAGGCATAGATGCAAAATGGTTTGAGCAAGTTGTTGCAAGGTTTTCCCCCTCACAAAGTCTCCTGATTTAGGCATAGATGCAAAATGGTTTGAGCAAGTTGTTGCAAGGTTTTCCCCCTCACAAAGTCTCCTGATTTAGGCATAGATGCAAAATGGTTTGAGCAAGTTGTTGCAAGGTTTTCCCCCTCACAAAGTCTCCTGATTTAGGCATAGATGCAAAATGGTTTGAGCAAGTTGTTGCAAGGTTTTCCCCCTCACAAAGTCTCCTGATTTAGGCATAGATGCAAAATGGTTTGAGCAAGTTGTTGCAAGGTTTTCCCCCTCACAAAGTCTCCTGATTTAGGCATAGATGCAAAATGGTTTGAGCAAGTTGTTGCAAGGTTTTCCCCCTCACAAAGTCTCCTAATTTCTGCCTTTATAGGCGTGTTCAAGTCCCCCCAGCTTCTTGCTTCTTCCATCTCGCTGATTGTACACTGTTGACCAATACGCTGAAAGACTACTGTACGCATACAATGTTCACTGGCCAAGTACCAATCTATATACCAATTGCAACATCTGAAGCATTGGGCTATAGTCAACCCAGCGGCTAGCCACGTACATACCCTCCGCTTCCACGCCCTGAAGCATTGGGCATTGTCGAAGTCAGTGATTCGTCACCTACACACAATCTCCTTATACTGTTTGAAGGCTTTGATACCCTCTCACTGGTCAGTTGCTCCTAATCTAGCCCGCATTTGCAGTCTCCTAATTTTGGTTCCTGACATGAGTCTTGTTAGCTACCAACGTACATACACATCACGGTATCTAAGAACCGTTTATATCCCACTGGCATTGTTGGAAGCATTTTGTATCCTCTGAACCATTGTTCGCCATTCATATACCGGCCATTTGAGCTGTCTGAAGGCTTCGATAACGTCCTCGTCATTTGTTAGTTACCCGCAATCCATACCACGTCCATCATCTACAACGTCTGGTGTCTGACAAAGTTCCAATTAGCAACCCACATACATACTTTGAGCTGCTTGAAGCAACCATTTCTACCACCACTACCACTAGGACACTACCACCCGCAAGGCCACAGGCACCACCACGACCACGACCACGACCACGGCCACGGCCACGACCATGACCACGACCATGACCACCACGACGACCACGACCACGAACACAAGCATGGCCTCACCCACTGCCACAAGCATGAACACACGCGTGGCCACAAAAGCTACCACACGCATGGCCATAAAAGCTACCGCACGCATGGCTGTAAAAGCTACCAAACGTATGGCCACAAAAGCTACCACACGCACAAATTCAAACACCTCGTCCGAAGTTGACGGTCGTGAAGAAGTGGCTGAGCATGATGCCGAAGCAGAACGCAAACAGAAGCACAGTCTGGCACAGACGAAGCTATTGACCAACATCAGAGGCGAGTACATCCGAATTAAGAAGATGATCCGCGACATAAGGAACTTGGATGGCATCGAGAAGTCGGAGGAGAAAATGCATATCGCCTTTGACAAGGAAGCACGCGAACAACTTGCTCGCCGGCACATGCTCGAAAAGAAAATCGCAGACTATGAGCAGCTCATCAGGAACGCCTTACCTCAGGGCGATGAGAAGTGAGCATCTGCTACAGAGTCCATGAATAGAGACAGTGACTAATACAACAATTCATCTAGTCAACCATGATATGATATCCAATGGTTCCTGCCCCTCGAATCGAACACGACGGAGTCTTCGCTGCATTGTCGACTGACAGCTTTGGGGACCATTGCAACTGAAGCAGAGGGTGCTTATTGTCTTGTGGTTGGTCATCAGATTGGGGAATTTGCTTGGATTGTCTCACTCATCCTTGGGTACTCGTTGCATTTACTTCGTTAGGGATATGGGGGAACACATTGCTATCGTTCTCGGTTTTGATTGCGCCTTGTAATTCGATTCAAATACAACACACCCACAAAAGCCAAAAAAAATTTGTTCATAAGATTAGTTTAGATAGTTAGATAAAATGAAGTTTGTTTTTTACACACTTTGTACTCCGTCTGTGCCTTTACTTGGTCGTTTCGGCCGTGAGATCAACACATCCTGACAGCTACAATGCTACCGCAAGATCATGAGTACAAAATTCGATATGAGTGTTCGCCTATAAAGTCATGGTACCAAGGACTCTGATCAACTCTACGTCCATGAAGCCAATTCTTCATTACATCCTCCGAGCAGCCATGAAGGTCACACCCCTAGCATCCTAAGGTCGCGGTCTACACATGCGGGCCCTTGATCCTGAACCCGCTCTTCTGGAGGCGGGGCTTCAGAAACTTGCGGGTCCGTCCCCAGTTTCGACCTTGGAAGGGACTTACCCCTAACCTCGCAGCCCTGCATACCTTGCCTTTTGAAGGCCTGCTCTAAGGGGGCTCTGCCCGTAGAGCTTCCCCCTACAAGCAGACATGGCTATTTGGTACGATAGTCTGGTAATCAAACTCCTTAGCTCACATATTATGGTATATATGGATCGCATTCAACCCTGGTAACCAAATTGTAATTGAATACCTAATAAAAACTATAGTAAACATTGTAGGTACTCGCTATGATTCGTAAATCCTCATCAGGCCAGGGCAGCTTAGCCAGAAGGTCATCACATCACGTGACATCAGCCTTACGAAAATTAAGCGAGAATCACAAATCCCAAGTCGAACACTTCGAACGGTCAAGCCACCCATTCTCCTCTCCATCCTCTGTATACACCCGGCAGGCGGCCAATAGCTAAGTATAAACCCCCTTCCTCTCCCTACCTCATCATCAACATCGCCATTGCCCACTCCTCACTAACACTCCCTCTTTTCTCTCCCACAGACAACAGCCAAAATGCCAACCCCCAAGACCGCCCCAAAAACCACCAAAAAGCCCGCCGGCCGCTCCGCCATCGCGGACGTGGTAGCTCGCGAATACACGATCCATCTCCACAAACGCGTACGTCTCTACACCGTGTCATAGTGCATATATGAATTAGTTTTATGAAGTCCACCTCTATGGCCCCCTGTTGGGTATTTAGGACGGAAGACTAATTTGGGGGTTTGGTTTGGGGGTTTAGGTGCATGGAGTGAGTTTTAAGAAGAGAGCGCCGAGGGCGATTAAGGAGATTAGGGAGTTTGCTGTTAAGGCTATGGTGAGTTTTTTGACCTGGTTTTTTTTTTGTGGGCTTTATAGGCTGGGGAAGTCAGGGTGTTTGGGTGTTGTACCGTTTGCTGATGAGATGGTGGGTGTAGGGTACGAAAGACGTCCGACTCGATCCTCAACTCAATAAGAAGGTGTGGGAGGCTGGGATTAAGGGTGTACCGTACAGATTGAGGGTCAGGATATCGAGGAAACGTAATGATGAGGAGGGAGCGAAGGAGAAGCTTTATAGCTATGTGCAAGCTGTCAATGTGAAGAATCCAAAAGGGTTGACTACGGTTGTTGTGGAGGATGCTTAGGGGGTTGAAGGGGGCACGATGCGGTAGCTAGGTTGAGCATGTGGCATAGCTAGGTCAAATGGAAGAAGATTACACGCATTGACTGTCGTTCGTGATATATCAATGCTCTGTTAGAGTGTAGATTGAAGACCAGTGAAGGCCGTAATAGTATACCTAATTCTAATGCGATGGGGTATGCTCCCTCTTAATCTCAGACGCGTTGTATAGTCACATTATCATAAAACATTGTCTGAGGCTTTTGGTCCTCTATTGCGAAAAAATTCCTCTCTGCTCATCAGGTCTGTACACAGCATCCTTACATAGGACAACGACCTTTTTGAAAAGCCTTCTCCACTCCAATGGATCGCCTTTGGATTTCACAAAGTTGATCTCGAGCATATGTCCATCCATCTCAGCCATAGTCTCAATCACCACGTCGCCACTCATGGGACAACTCCGGGTATCCATTGCTCTGAACTTGATGAACGCTGAAGAGGTCATGGCGGAAGGATTGGCAAGCGGTGAAGCTGGAGTGGGGACTCCAAGTCTGTGGAGAGCTTCGGTGATGGAAGCGTGGAGGAGAGGTATGGACCAAAGCGAGAAGAAGCGCGTTAGAGAGTGTGAAGGGATGATATCTTGGAATTGTCGTGCGTATTGTGTTTTGGTAAGAGGTACTTGTGGGGTCGCTGAGAATTGAGAGAACGATGGCTCCTCTGCTAGACGCTCGTCCCAACTGCTCTCATTCGTTGGAATGCCATCCATGGCGTTCGGCTGGCTTGCGGAGATACCATTCATGACTGCAAGACGTGGTGGCCTTTCCCAATCGAACATAATGTCGTTGGTAGGGGTCTCTGGCTGCGTTGAGGCTATCTGTATCTCCAAGTGTTGGCTATCAATGTCCATAGCGTCTTCAGAGTACTGGCTGCGTTGGGTCTGGGTTTGGGAAGCCATTGGATCTTGCGAGAAGTCGATCTTCATGCTCTCGAACATGGAAGTTGCTAACGCTACAGGGTTCTCTAGTCTGCCGTCGGGAGTGAGATACCTATTCTTCCTTGTGTACCAAGGGTGACGGCGAATTTCTGCGAGCGAAAACCGTTCTTTTGGATCCACTCTCAAGATTCCACGAAGCAAAGACAAAGTCTCCACTGGTAGATTATGCCATAGTTCATCATCAGGTCGGCCATTTGTCTTAACATATTGATCAAACTCATAGCTTCGCTCCAAAGGCTCATCCCATGGCGTGTTGCCCACCAGTAGAACAAATAAGACCACGCCACAAGACCATATGTCGACATAATCACCAGAGTATCCATGCTCGACCTTCTGTCTAGACCTTGTATCGCATGTCACGACCTCCGGAGCGGTGTACGGAGGGCTCCCACAGCTCGTTAGGCAGAGTTTCCTGACGCCTTTGTACTCGAACAAGGTAGCCAGACCAAAGTCTGCCATTTTCAGATTTCCGTCGGCGGATAACAGTATATTTTCTGGCTTAATGTCTCGGTGTCCAACTCCTTTCGAATGCATATAGCCCACTGCACTGATCAGCTGAGTGAAGTAAAAGTGTGCAATGTCTTCGCCGACTCCCACATCCGACTCGATCTTGTCGAACAGGTCTCCACCTTCAGCAAGCTCCATAGCTATCCACCTCCATGTCAGATCCTCGCCAGCTTGAAAGAATTGAACAATATTCGCATGTTGCTCAAGGTGCTTGTGAAGACTGATCTCGAGATCCAATTGTTTCTTGGTGAGACGACCATGACGGACAGCAAAGTCTTTGTGGATGAACTTAACGGCGAAAAGAGGCTTTGGGGAATGGAGTGGTGCCGCTTTCTTGATGCTAGAGGCAGAAGTGTCAGTGCAGGGTAAGATGGAGGAGAACTCAAAGCCCAACCAACCACGCATAGGCACCTTGACCGATGGTTTTCGAGACTATTCGGAAGGGCAGCTCACTCGGGAGTGGCGCCAGCTGTGAGTGCGCTATCATGGTGGGTAGGACTGTTCAAGTCGCATTTCACAGTCGACAATGATTGAACAATAGGAGCAGCAGCGAGCTGCAGGTGAAGCGTCTAATTAGATCATATCTATGTTTAGTAAATCTGCAGCCTATAAGTCGCGTGCTTGACGCGCAGAGGGGTTTCGAACTGGCCCGGAAAACAAATCTTCACTGGCGGCGGTTGAACCCGAGCCCTGCCAAGGCCACCTCTTCCGGCCGAGCTGTTAGCGTGGGCTCCGCATGACAACAGTAAACAAAGGCATTGCTAATCGAAATATAACCGCATTCCTCTTGCCCTTCCTAAAGAATTATTTAGCAACCGGTCAAGCAACCAAGCATACTTTGAAGAGCATCACTACACCTCGTACGAGTCTCAGAATCCTCTAAATCCTTTTCCGCCTCTTCGATTTTTGGTGGCCAAGGCCCAATATACAATCTGCAAGCATGGCGGACTTCGCAATGGAAGACACTCAAAACTCCGCCCCAGGCCAACCAACAGTCCATGAAGCTGCCAAGCTTGCCTCATCATCCCGTCGTCAAGATGCCCAGAGCGTCACCAAGCGGTATGTATTCTTTACATTCAGATTCCAGCCAGCACAGCAGAGCACGTGACACTGACAACTACAAGTCTCCAAACCGAACTTCGCCAACTGATGCTCTCTCCTTCGCCCGGCGTCTCCGCCTTCCCTTCATCACCTGAGAACCTTCTCAATTGGACCGGTACCATTGCCGGTCCCAGTGGCACCCCCTACGCCAACCTCACCTTTAAACTCTTATTTCAATTCCCAGCGAACTATCCATATGCTCCACCAACGGTGCTGTTCAAGACGCCGATATACCACCCTAATGTTGACTTCAGTGGGAGAATCTGTCTCGATATCCTGAAGGATAAGTGGAGTGCGGTCTATAACGTGCAGAGCGTGCTGTTGAGCTTGCAGAGTCTGTTGGGAGAGCCAAATAAGTACTTCTTCCTTACAACTTGAAAGATTTTGTTTTGAAAGGGACTTTGACTGACTGGTATTGATTTTAGTTCGAGTCCTTTGAATGGGCAAGCAGCGGAGCTTTGGGACTCGGACCCTGCTGAATTCCAGCGGTTGGTTTTGGCGCGCCACCATGATTTGGATGAGGAATAGGGTGCACGGGTCGGTGGAGGTCGGCGTCCGTTCTTGAGCCTTGCCTGCCTTCCAACGAGGGAATTGCAGTATCTTTCTGTAATAGGTGAGATGCCTGTTTCTATGCGTCATGGTCATACGACTCTGCGCGGGTGATGCGGGTGACTGATGTTGCACAAGATGATGTCCTTTCCATCCATTGTCAAGTGAGAAATGGTCCCTAATGTGTATATTACCCTTGTCGTTGGTAAGAAAATGCAGCTTGCTTCTTTAGACATAGCGTGAATCGTAAGAAGGTCACTCATCGAAGTACTAGGATTTAAAGGAGAATAAGAACGGGTCAAGAATACAAGAAGCACGCTCAATGCAGTGACAATTTCCCATACTCTGCTCTCTTGGACTAATGTCTTACAAAAGCACGAGTAACGTTCGGCACAATGTTTCTAAGCAAGGATAACGAAACCAATCGCCAATTCAATCTAGCTTATCACAAGATTCATCGTCAAAAATGTTCATCAGCTTGCTGTACTTGGCGAAAAATAAGCCGCCTGATCTTGAATCAACAGTCCTGCAATACTTGCACTTGTAAAGGTGGTCAATGCTCCAGCGATCAAGGCGCTGAGAGCCAGCCTCGAGACGTCACCACTTCTACCTGGCGCGATCTGGCTCAGCACCCCTATCTGGGTACCCAGACTCCCAATATTGGCAAAGCCACACAAAGCGTAGGTAGCAATCAGCCTGCTCCTCGGAGACAAGTCGGCGTATGCTGGATCTGTCTGCAGTGCTGTGTATGCCACAAATTCGTTCGCTATGAGTTTTGTGCCGATGAGTTGCGCAACCTTGAACAGATCGCCGTTACGGGGAACGCCAAGGAGGAAGGCGATGGGGTAGCAGATGTAACCGACAATGAGTTCGACGGTTAGAGGTGGGTTGTTGATATTCAAGTATCTTCCCCACCAGGTCAGGAGACCGTTGGCGAGGGCAAGCAGTGCAATGATACAGAGGAGTGTGGCGAGAATCATTCCCGCGATTCGTAGACCGAGCCAAGCTCCGTTGGCGAAGGCGTGCAGGCTGTTAGCAGCTTTGTGTTCATCGTCGTCAGGTATAACCACCCGGCCGGTGGTCAATGTCTCCTCAGTCTCCGGGAAACGGAGCTTGGAAATGGCTAGGGAGGCTGGAATTGACATAACACAAGAGCTAACAAGAGCTTGAGCATTCACTCCAAGTGAGATATATGCGATGAGTACGGAGCCTGTGGTGCAGATTAGCGCATGAGATGGTACCGTCTTCAGGAGCTAAATTCTTCCAAACACGAACCTGAGATTGTAGCAAATCCCGAGCACATGACTTGGTGGAGCTCGGCTTGGGTGAGATGTGCAACGAAGGGCCGAATCAACATCGCAGATTCTCCTTGTCCAATGAATGGGGAGGCTGCCGCAACCACGGCTTCTCCGCCAGACACACGCATCGACCACCAGAAGAATACGGCGAACTTGCCGATAAACCATTGAAGTATGCCGTTATGGAAGCAAATTTGCACAAGGGCGACGAAGAAAATAATTGCAGGTAATACTGAGACCAAAAACCAACCTAATGCTGGCACACTGGTCGCTGTCAAGAAGATAGTGCCCTTCGAAAGAGATAAGCCATACTTCGATTGCGTCGAAAAGGAATCCTAAATACCTGATTTGCGAAACCCAAAACATCTCGAGCGAGCTCAGAAACGAAGTTGAAGATGTCATCTGTATATCAAATGAACGGACCATTCTAGTCTCTAGGCGCTCATTGTTCTTCTTACATCCAACACCCGATCGGAGAACGAAAAGTGCTATTATGAATTGCAAAAACATTCCGACGATGACTGTGTGCCAATTTACAGCCTATCAAGCCTGTCAGAAGCCATTTCCTATGGGGTTGATTTTCCAATTACCTTGCGGTTTCTCGAGGTGGCCCACATTACGACAATAATCACCAGGAGACCGAACAAGGAAATAGCTCTGTTCTGTGGAGTATCAATAGCAAATTCTTTTCACCGAATGTACAGAGGTAGGTACAGTACGAGTGTTATCTTGACTCTCTGGGCTGGCAAAAGCCCCAATAAGCATAACAGCGATGACCACGAAAGCACCCAGCGGTATCTTGAGCCTGTCCGGACATAACTCAGCGAATCGTACGCCTGTCTTACTCCATGTCCAATGTATCGGCCGTGTAACGATAGTGATAGGAATATGAAAGAAAAAGATTCGCAATGTAATGGCCAGCCAAAAGAGAAATGGCTTCAACCAGCCTGTTCTCGAACTCAATGGATCGTGCACACCATGGAGGATGAGCCCAGCAATCCACCAACCCGTGAACAGGAGCCATATGAACAAGTGAAAAAACAGTCTGTATCTTCTGTAGAAATTCGAGAAGGTGTGGGTCTGGGGATGTCGACTTTGCATCCTTACCAAAATATTCTAATATCGTAGAAGAGTCTATGGGTCTGGGAAAAACTCAAGGCACGGCTCGCTGGTACGAAGAGACGAAGGGCTTCCCGCGGCGCGGAAAAATGCAATTCCGATTTTAGAAGAGTTCAACCCATCAACTGTATAGCCTTATAGGGCTGAGCCTAGAGCTGCTGATAAAGATGCCCCGAAGTTCCCCGTTGGACGGTGTCAGGTGGAAATTCGGGGAAGAGGTTTTTACTAGCTTTGGCAGTAGCGTTGCTAGCAGCTTGGCGATCCTATTTCCCTTAGCTGAGCACTTGTAATTAGCATCCATCATGCAACCAACCATCAGCTAGAAAAGCAATCAATTTCATCATCCTAGCAAGTGGAATTTTTCAATTGGGGCTCGGGCTGCGATTGCAGGTCTGCCATTACCTGCAGGATAAGCACCATACGAAGGACCGTTACCGTGCTGAGGGATAGCAGCTAGAAGGGACTTAGCCGCTAGGGTAAGTTAGAAGAGACTTGGCTACCTATTCACCTATTCACCTACTCACCTATCCGCTTATTCTCTTATTTATCTACCTATTAGAAAAGTACCTGTCCGTCCCTAGCAAAAGGATATATTATGTTGTAGTACATATTGTTAAGTCAACTGTTCAAGCACAAAATCCTATTATATCAGAGAAGCACGTAAGCTAGCAGAGGCTGCTTATTAGAGAAACAATCACCACTACTCTAGGACGCTGATAACTAGGAGTTCTTTACAGACTCACTTCAGCTATTACTAGTAGAGTCTACTTTATTATCACTAGCTCTAGCTTCAGACTAAGAGCCTACGTCATCAAAACAAACCTAAGATGAGACTCCTAAAACAGGAAGCAATAAATAACGGCTAGCAGAGGAAATAGCACCTTAGGTGGTCACTTAAGCTACTAAATCCACTAACTCATCATCCACTAAGGCAACACCTAGCACGGGTTCGTCAGCTGCTACAACACCCATCGTCAGCACCAGTGATAGCAAAATAGGTAGCACCAAAATACAACCTTTCAAGGGCCTCTAGAATGGTAGAGAAGACCTAAGTGAATACATCAAGGATTTAGAATAGCTCCACGAGCAACACTATAAAGCCTATAGACCTAAGCCAGACAAGATGCTACGCCTCCTCTTCCGCCAAAACCTAGAGGACGCTGCTTACGACTAGTACGTCGACTTAGAAAAGGAAACAAAAAATAATTAGAATAAACTTCATAAAGCCTTCTTAAAAGCTTTTAAGGTCACTGAAAAAGATGCACAAGCAAAGAAGTTTAAGCTACGGATAAAGATAGCCCAACTAAAACAAGAAGATAAAGAGAGCATAGCTGATTACTTAAAGAGGACAGCCGAACTTGCTAGGAAAATAGTACACGACGACACCAACATAGGCATAGCAACTCTTAGAGGCATAAGAGACCAATTTAAGAGAGAACAGATCAACTTTAAGTGTAATAAGAGCTCTGATTACAACTACCTCATAGTTAAAAGACTTATCAAAGCTGCCTATAGTAAAGTTAGCAAACCTAACCCCTTCAACCTAGATTATAAGGATACTAGAGGATTGGTACTACTAGGTCAGAGATCACTGACAAATGATAAGCTGCTACGCCAAGTTTTAATCAACACCAACCAAGCCTTCCCCACCCTACTTCAGAGCTTCAGGAGTCTGAACCTAGCAGCGAACAATAGCATCACCATTAGACAATCAGCAGCATCTCAGCCTACAGGAGACCCATCACATCTAAAGAAAGACTTATCAGAGATCAAGTGCTATAGATGTGGCGAGTTTAGACATTATACTTCTATACACGACCTACCTACCAACACTGACAGACCACGTCAGCAACCAATCGCAGCAAATTCAGCAGTCCTAACAGCTCAAGCAACCCAGGCAACCTAGGATGGGGAAAGATATTACCCTACCACTGCTGCTTATCTGCTACCAGTTAGCAGCAATGCCGGTGCACCAGTCATAATAGCATAAAAACCATCCACCTAACCTAGCAAACAACAGAGAGTCATACTATAACCAGCAAGCGTATAAAAGAATACTAAACCAAAAGCTACACAGAAGTTATCAAAAGTAGGACTTGAACATCTAGCTAAGAAAGGGGACTAAGAGAACTCAGGAATAGTCAAAGAGATAGACATAACTTCGGAGAATAAGGATGTTAAGGAGATAGTGGAGTCACCTTCAACATTCCCAGTAGCATAAGCAAATCATCCGCGCCAGCAACCACCACTCACGCGAGTTACAAAGACAGGGAAAGTTTAGGAACTAGTACAACTAAAGGCACCAAAACTCCCTAATCCTATTAAAGCAATGACCAACCAGCCTCGCTTTAATATTAACACAATCTTTAGTTTACCTATTAAGATCCCCTTGGGGGAACTGTTAGATCAGTCTAATATAACCGTTAAAGAGATGGCGTATGCAATGCAACGTGCTACACCAAGGTACCGGGTTAAGAAAGCAACAAAAGGCAAAACAGTAGAAGAGCATCCTTCCACAACATCACTAGTGCTGGCAGCGTCAGTACAGAAACACCCACCAGAAGTGACCGCCCATGCACAAGAGGATAACGGGCAATCTCAACCAGTGATAATTACTTCCTAGATCAGAAGTGTCAAGCTTACCAACACCCTACTAGACGGAGGATCAGTAGTGGAACTAGTCAACCGTCGAAAATTACAAATGATGAAGCCCCCACCTAGCATCCACATAGATGGCTACCTTCGTGTCTACCTAGCAACAGATGTTATTTCCACCCTCACAAACTATATCTACCTGCCAGTGAATGTCGAAGGAGTGCAAGCTCTAGTAAAAGCCTAGATCATCAATAATCAAGTATATGACCTGCTGCTAAGATTATCGTGGATAAGGCGAGTTGCCTTCTATCCAGATTTTAGTACTGGGAAAGTCGTCATTAAAGGAAATGATGGCATGGTACATCAAATACCTGCAGAACTCTACCCGATAGAAGTACATCTACCTACAGTTAAACTAGAAGTCAATAAAGAGGAAGGAGATACAGCTGACGCCGCGTGTTAGTACCTACTTAATTAGCAGGAAAAAGCCTAACCCTAGTAGAGCTGCCAGGGCTTTGCCAGGGTCAAAATAACCTAACCTAAGGCTCCGAAAATATTGCAGCATTAGTTTTAGCAGCTTATAATACTCCACCACCAAATATATCAGCAGTAGCAGCAGAATATTTTAACAACAGCAAACCCAAGTATTCCTTAGGAAAAGGAGCAGGATTTCTAACAGAGCGGCGTCTAAAGTTACAACCCCTAGCAGACACATCACTTAACATTATTAACGCATGGGTAGCAATAAGTAGTGTCACCATCGAACCAGGGGCAGACATACCAAAGAGAGTCAAACAAACAAAACGATTATTATATACATAGAGAGACTGTTTCGCCACACGAGTTCAAGATATTCAAGCTACGGATTTAATTAAGCATTTAATTGACCTAACGCCCAATACCAAACTAGTAGCAGGATCGCTACCTAAATACATAGCAGCGGAAAGAGAGTTTGCCAATAAAATCTTCCCTAAACTCAAGGATACGGGTATCATTATAAGGCGGAGTAGCCCTTGGGGGGCTAGAACTAAGTTCCCTCTAAAGAAAAAAGGGTCTACGCTACTAAGAGTTATACATAACTTCATCCCTATCAACCACTACACGATTAAATCGGGTTACCCAAGACACCATCTTAAAGAAGTCATATCTACACTTATCAAACCAAAATACACAGTCTTCTTTTCAGTGGACGCCTTGAACGGCTATTAGGCCGTACCTATAAAAAGAGAAGACATAAATAAAACGGGGTTTATCACCCCCAACGGCCAATAAGTGTACCGGAGAATAGGGCAAGATTTAAAGGGAGCGGCTGCTACGTATACATAATTCACAGATTTAGTCTATAGACCACTACCTCCTAGCGAAACCGGTGTAGCTAGGATGCTAAGTTTAATAGGGGACTACGAGGACTACTCATTTCAGGTCTTCATAGATGATTATAGAGCGTCAGCCACCGATTTTAATATACTTTTCGCCTTCCTACATACTAAATACTTCCCGCAATGCGCTTTCAGTCCTATATATTTATTAGGACATAAAACACACATCTTCGCAGACAATTTAGAGGTGCTAGGATTTTAAGGTAGCTCTAAAGGCTTGAAACCTTCTTAAAAATATAAAGAGAAGATTATAAATTGGCCTGTTCCTACTAATAGAGAGGAACTAGATAGGTTTTTATAGCTAACACCTTTCTTACGCATCTTCATCCCAGGACGTGCATAGTTAGTAATAGAGATAAAGAAAGCGTACCTAAGATAGATAGTAGATAAACTAAAACCGTGGCTATCATATAATACTAAGGTTAAAGAGTGTGACCAAGATTTCACTAGAGCAAACAATAAAGTAAGGGTAAAGAAACCTATAGTCTATAGAAAGTAGATTAAAAAGGATACCTTTAACTAGGGGGCGGAATAATAAGAGGCCTTCAATAAGGTTAAACAGGCTATATGCACGAATGCCATAGCAGGAGCTAATCCTAACCTATAATATCATCTTGCTACGGATGCCAGCATGAGTGCATTAGGGGGATGTCTCTTTCAGATAAGAGATGCCCTACTAGGCACAGAAGCTACCCCTACTATTACGCTCAACGAATGGATCATCATATTTTTGTCATATAAACTTAATAATGCTAAAACGCGATATTCAAACTCGGAACGCAAATGTCTCGTGATAGTGAAGAGTCTAGCAGAAGTAAGGTAGCTTGTTATAAGTAATAAATACCCGGTGATCATATATACCAATCATAAAGCGCTGAAACTAATTTTCGCTACAGGATAAACTGAGAAAGGAAGAGTAGCAACTTAGCTAGACTAACTAGGTGAATTTAACACTAAGGTTATGCACTGACCCTCCAGAGATTAGTATATCGGGCTAGTAGATGGACTAAGCCAGTTACTAGCTCATATAAGCGCATTATAAATTCTATACCTAGCAGAGAAGTTAGTAATGCTAGTCCTTTACTCTAAAGTATTATAGCAACTCACTTATCCCCTTAGCACCTTGTTAAAAAGTGAGAACCTTAATAAATTTCGGCGGTCACCTATATACCATCAGCTAGTCGAATACCTTAAGGGTGGTGAAGAGGGGCTAGTAAAGGCAGATGTACCCCAGAACCACCGCCGCGCCCTGCGACACATGGCTAAATCCTTTAGATTACCACACCCTTCTGAAAGTAGATACCTTAGATATATTAAATCGACAGGTGCTAATAGCATCTGCATTATTAAAGATTAGATTGCGCAATACCTAAAAGCAGCACACAAAGATTATGGATATTACGCAGCCGCTCTAATACTTAACTACCTGATAGGAAGGGCCTACTAGCCTACTAGAACTAAAGATATGTATAAATAGTGTGCTAGCTGCCACTCTTACTAGTCTCATCTTAGGAAACCAATTACTAGTGTACCACTGACCATACAGACCTTTAGGCCAATGAAAATGCTAGGAGCTGACTGGTTAGGGCCTATTAGCCTAGCGTGTAGCGCAATTAGAGCAGCATATATACTACTAGTGGTAGACTTCTTTAGTAGGTTTGTTTAGGTAAAAGCATACTAATATTATACCTCCTATAAAACTATAGATATGATACGAGAACATATCGCACCGGTCTTTAGATAGCCTTAAGGATTCTATATGGATAATGGCACCTACTTTATTAATAACAACGTGCAAGCTATTTTACTAGAGTATAGAGTAAGTTACTTTACAGGACTAATTAGTTACCCCTCCTCAACCAGTCTGCTAGAAAGGACAGTGTAAGAAATATTAGCATAGATAAGTAAGAAATATATTAAGAGGAGCATTATAAACTTATGGTTATTATTAGTAAGGGAAAATATCCTTAATATAAATATTAAGACTACTAAAGTCCACGGATATACACCTACCTAAATTATGCTAGGATTTAAACCCTAATAATACCACTACGATACTAAACCTATGTATCTCCTAGCACCAGAGCTGGGAGAACAGCAGCTACCGGAGCACCAGTATTAACTATTCGCAGCTCTCTAAGACAAAAATTAACTACTAAGCAGCGAAGTGGCATCATACACACACCACTACCATAAGCACACCTAACGAAAGCAACGAATTCCCAAACCGGAAGATTTAGTGTTAGTACGGAACCACTTAGCAGATAACTAACATAGCAGAAAGTTAGAAACCAGATAGTTAGGACCAAGGCTGCTAGTCAAATAAGCGACCTACCGCCGCAGCGGTTAGGTAAGAAACCTATATAGATAAGCGACACCCAAACGGTACTATATAGATAATATCATATTATACCACGAAAGATAACCCGTCTTTACAGGGGGAGTGTTATTGGCAACTCCCACTATTGGCAGTACCCTAGTATGTCAATCTACATACTAATTTCAACCGGGACAGGCAGGTCAACGAGCCTTGAGACTGTAGCAAAACCTTACGCCAAGCTAGGCGTAAAACGGAGTACGAATCCTCTGGCGTCTGAGGCAGTCTCTAGCAGACATACCTTACCAGCGCCAGAGGTGTCTGAGGCAGTCCCTAGTGGACAAACCTTACCAGCACCGAAGGAGAGCAACGCCGTCGGATTAACTTCGGCATTCGAATCACACATCACAAACACCTCACCTTCCCATCACCACCTCACCTTCCAACCACTACCTCATCAACCAAATCATCTCACCAGCACCTCATTTCATAATGGCAAAAGACAAGGGACCCGTACTCGAAAAGAACCCTGCAAAGGTGGCCGCAGGAAAGGCAGGAGGCCTAGCAAAGGCGAAGAACCAACGCGAAGGGTCACAAGTTAGCTAGAAACTAGCTAAGAGAGTGAAAACCAACCCCAAAACAAATGCCACTCCCTCTAGTAATATAGATCTGGAGGATAAGCTAGGTGATGGCGAACCTACGACCAGTAGTACTTTATGTTGGAAGAAAACTATACTTAATGAATAAGCTACCTCATAACTTTTACTACTCCCTAAACTTAATATAGTAGGCGCTTCTAGCAGAAGTAAGAACTTCCCCCATATAATTATAGGAAAGAGGCTCCCACTCCCTATCACAATATAAACAGATGCTGGGGAAACATACTGAATTACCTACCCCGCGAAATCTCGCACAGAAGACGAGTCGTTCTGGAAAATGCTAGGAGAATTAATAGAGCAACTAAAAGAAAAAGTAAAAGAGGACGCATTCGGTGCTGTAGTGGACTGCGCATAAGGCAATCTATATATAGACCTAGCAGCGCATCTATACCTACAGCTACTAGCTAGCACTGGACACCTTAGATATAATAAAGCCAATCCGAGTAAACTGATTATTATGAAAAAAGGATATAAAGAATTCCTAACTTTAATCTAAGAAACTGCTATAAGACTACTAGGATTAGCTAAGAGTGATCTGAAAAAATAAGGCAACCCTCTTTTAATAAGTAAGTTTATGAAGGAACTACTCTCTATTGAACTATATATGGAAACCATGATTCCGGAATATATTTATAAAATATAAATTAAAGAATATGAAAGAACCTTAGCATATACTACTAAGTTAATCTAATAAGAACTGGTAGGTATAGGGGTTATAGCTAGTAACTATGTAGAAAAGGCTAGGAAAGCCGCAATGGTACTTAGTGCTATTATTATATAGTTATAAGAATAAGTTAATTCTAAGGGCTCTAGCACTATCGGCAGTGCCTTAGGTACTAAGATAAAGGAAGAATACTACTTAAACTTTGATCACTTCTTCCCTCCAAATAATACAGACATCAGCGACCTCATTAATGGCAACCCAAGTGACGAGGAGCCCATTATTGCTAGCAGAGAGCCTATTATCGCTAGCAGAGAGCCCAGTATTACTAGTAAGGAGCCTATCACTACTGGCAACTCCACACTAGCATTACCTGAAATTGTTGTTAAGTAGCTTCTCTAAGGTTACAAGTGCTAGTACCGCGACTGTGATCCAACTCTTCTACAATGAATCTACGATAGAGTAAGTCGTGACCTCGAGGAGTCACAAGAAGTAATAATCCGCGAAGAGGAGGTTAATACTATTCAAGAAGAAGTGCGAGATACGTCAGTAATGGAAATAAGATAAGAGATCTAGACGCAGCTAGATAAGGAGATGCGTGATGGTGTATAGGCAAAAGAGCGGGAGATTATGAAAGCTGAGCTAAGGAAGGAGGTGCTGCCTAGCTTGATAGAAGAAGCGAGGGAGCAAGTTACGATGAGTTAACTGGAGCAGATGAAGGAGGATGTTACTAAGGAGTTGAAAGAAGAAGCCCGCAAGCGCTTCGAAGCTACGGGATTCTTCTGATAGCACATCTTTCTGCTAGCAGCCTTGGAGGGCCAAGGCTAATCTATCCAGGGGTTTCTAGCAGAACATCTAACATCTAGCAGTGCTACAATTACAGAAGTAGCAGCCTTGGGGACAAGGCTGTTTTCTGTGAGGGGGAGAGTTGTCAGGTGGAAATTCGGGGAAGAGGTTTTTACTAGCTTTGGCAGTAGCGTTGCTAGCAGCTTAGCGATCCTATTTCCCTTAGCTGAGCACTTGTAATTAGCATCCATCATGCAACCAACCATCAGCTAGAAAAGCAATCAATTTCATCATCCTAGCAAGTGGAATTTTTCAACGGGCCCCAGAGCGTCCGAGCTTTAGGGTATCCTTAGGCGTAGCAAGATAAATAATCAAAATAGCCCGCTTGTAGCTAAAATAGTTTCCAATCAGCCTACATACCACCAAATGACCGTTAACTTTGCCTTAGTAACTTGCTAGGAATTTCATCGCGACGATATTTGTTCTATATGCTATTTCTAACCAACTAACCCCTAACTATACCTTCGCGAAGGGCGACTCCTCTAGGGAAGGTCCTCGCGGACGGCCCCTTTCTTCGTCTATAAATACAATTGGAAAAGAGTCGTTATATCGCGTCTGCAATCAAGCAAGCAGGTAAAGCGAGTAATCTAATTATTTCTTCTTTCGCTCGCCTAAGCAGCCATTAAGCTCTAGGTAGTTATTTAAGTAAAATGCAAGCACTCTAAGCATGCCTTCTCTTATTCGCCTAAACAGCCATTGAGCTACAACCATTTGTCAAGCAAATCTAGATAGTCAGAAGCTGGTAATATCTGCCAAGCTAAAGGCTGGTCATGTCATTGCTTGAAGCCCCCTAAATATCTATATCAGGAAGGAACACCTACCTTTTTAAAGTCTATGGCTGATGAGTGGGTAAAGAAGTATCAAGCATTACTACTATATAGCCAATCAATAGAAGGCTTATAATATAGTGAAGTATGGATAGATACTTTCTAAGGCTATGCTAAAAGAATTCCAGGAGACACTAAACAAAGCAACTTAGACCGCCTTACTATACACTAGAATCAAGTACTTGCGATGTCTTGAAGCAACCAAATCTTAAGGTGCTTAGATTAACGAAGAGGAAATTCGCAAGCAAGCTTCCTTAGGGTAGCTTATGAAGATTAATGGACCCTATGCTTCCCTTTTAAATATTGACCACTATATCAGTCAGTCAAGTGTCCTGACTAAGCAGAACCATAAGTATTTACGCTTGGTGTAAAGCTTTTACGATTCCTGCCAATTACAAATGAGGGAATCTAGCAAGATGTTGTCTCTTACGATTGAAGGGCTTATTCACAGTAGTGTTGCTTGAACCAATTAAGGGCAATATATTTATTCCTCTTCATGTATTTCTTCAGCTAATTGATCTAGGCAAAAAAACATCTCTTCTTAGCTTGTTAGCTTGCTACTCCCATCCACAATATTATTATTCCTGCTTAGAAATATCACTAATACAGCAAGATCCTACGTTACATATTAATTTGTCATTACACACACAGAATCGCACTGCTCATACTAGAATTTGAAGACAAAAGTTAAGTATCAGTGTTTACCCCGTAATTTAACCAATACTTTATCCTCACTTCGCCTTCCTTTCCCCAAACCTAGCACTTCCTACACACTTATAACCTTTACTCACGGACGCTCACATTATTCACAACGCTTGTAAGTCATATCAATATTAAATAAACCTCACTAGCAACATTATTATCGATAAGGACCCTAAACAAACACAGATATAAACATCACCTTACTATCACCCTCACTCTTTTTCACCATCACTACCTTCCTACCTCTACTTCTAACGTCAATTCTCCTCACTTACAACTCACCCAGACTCAATCCACACGATGTCGTTATCATTAAACACGCCAGAAAACGCCAAGCAGAAAGCCAGGAGAATAGGAGGATTACGTCGAGCCGCAAATGCAGCTAAGGCGAAAATGTAGCAACAAGCAGGCCAAGACTCAGACATAGATGATGGTAGAGATGTCCATAAACTTACATCTGACCAAAGTAACAGTCGTGGGCAGTTGGTAGCATCTAAAGTAAGCAGACAATCTAAGAAGAGGTCCACTCCGGCTCAAGTAGAAGGACCAAGCAAGAAAAAATCCAAGCTAGCTAAGATAGAATCAGTCTTGACGTCTATACTAGGTCAAGCAAGATTAACTAAGGAGGTTATTCCTCAGGTTGCTTCTCAGTACACTACCCAAATCACTACCCTAAAAGACATAGACCTTTGTGTGCCTAAGCACATTCCAACTCTTATATAGACCAAGCCAGATAGTAATTTCCCGATCATTATTTAACTCAGTAATGGCAGGATATGCGAGATTACCAACAAGCCGTCTACTAAATGCGACTATAATAGCTTCTAGCTCTATGTTACTAACCGTGTCAAGCAACTTATAGATCTTTATAACAATAAGACCTTTAGGACCGTGCTTGAGAACAAGGGCGATATAGTAATTGAACTCTAAGTAGACCTCTTCCCGACTCTTATCAATACGCACGGAAACTTGCGTTAGCATCTAATAACTAACCCAGTATAGAAAATACGTATCTTCTAGAATTATTTATCTAAGATTATTAAGAATACAAGCACTCTACTCTATAACTCCAAGCATAAAACCGCACTACTAACTAAGACCGTCAGCACAACCACCACCAACCTAATAAGAGTAAATCCACCATCTCTACTTACAACCAAGGAAGTGAGTCTCTAAGTCACCAACTTTGCTTCAAGTATGCTATTATTAGCCAAAAACATCCATCAAAAACTCAGCTCATATAGACTCACGCTAGCAATCTTAGGTCAGCGAACTACTGAAGCCAACCTAGAAACAAGGGCCATTAGTGCTTATATCATTCAGCTACTAGTTAGTTTTAACAAACCAACCATTATCATTAAAGAAGAGAATGTTGAAGCAGATAATTCCTTCACAGACCAGGAATCCTCCACAAGTCAAGCAACTTAAGCACGCACAGTCCCAAGTATACCCCCAATCCTATACAAGGTACTCAGCAAAAACGCTTATACTTGCTGCTATACCATCTACAAACTAGATATCAGCGAGAAACTCCAAGCTGAGGCTATAGATTACCTTAAAGACCAGGAGATCACGCACCTGAAGCATAAGGTAGCACAGAAGTTAAGGGTACAAGCTTTACAGGAGTTACAACCAGCTATTTACAAGCAAGCAAGAAAGCATATAGAGGAGGCCACTCTTAAGGAGCTAAATAATAAGAAAGCAAAGGACAAGAAGCGTAAGATGTAGAAGGAGGCACTCACAGCCGCTCGGCAGAAGCTTAAACCAAAACTTTAAGACAAACTCACGCCTCTCATCAAGGCAGAGATCATGCAAAAACTCGCCTAGATTCAAGCAAGCTTCTCATCTACCATTAAGACTCATAATTGAACATTTTAAATATTTTTTCAGCCCGTTCACGAGCAACCTATACCATCCATCATTTCACGGCCTTTCAGTATAAATGCCAGCTCGCCCAATACATTTTTAGTCAAGCAAGACCACACAGACAACACTGCTACCTACAAGTATATATATCCTCTAAAGTTAAGCAGCCATCCTTATCATTCACATCCATACAACACGGCGCTAGAAGAGAAACGGGGCGGACAGATCTCATATTTCAGAACTCTATCAAGCAGGCAAGCAGAGCAAGCCTTAGCCTCAAGGCTCAGTTAAATAAAGGCCGCGGGTCAAGGAGCGACCTTACATTAGCAAAATAGATAGTTAAAATAGCTTACTTATAGCTAGTTTCCAATCAACCTACACACTACTAAATAAACGTCAATTTGCCTTAGTGACTTACCAAACATTTCATCGCGACAACAAAGGGTTTCATCTACTACTATAATAAATCTAATCGTAGTGCATCCACCTACATTACTATCAATCAAGGAAATAGTAATATCACTTTCTAACCATACAGTTAGCATGCTAGCAGCCGCTAACAACATCCATAAAGAGCTGAGCTGATTTGGCATTACTTTATCAACTATAGGCGCTAAGAATAGTGTGAAAAACATCAAAATCAAAGAGTTTATAAACCTACTTAGATCAAACCTATCTCCCATCAAAATCAAGGAGGACGAATAAAAAGAATAAAGTCCTTTCGAAAAAGATAATCAAGCAAGTCAAGCACGTCAAGCACATTAAGCACTACAAAATACTCCAGCAGGCCAAGATAAGGAAGCGGCTCAAGCATCTCAAGCACCATAAGATGACACAATCACATCCTTACCAACTTTACTTTTCAAGATGCTATAGTAAAGACGCCTATACTTACCAATATATCAATTACGAACCTTTAGTACAAGACAATATATTTACTAAGCCCTATCATTTCATAAAAGGACAAGAAGAGGAGTTGCTATTAAAGGAGGTAGCAGACATACTAGAACTACAATTACAACAAGAACTACGCCCCATAGCTTGTAGACATAGCCAGAAGGAGACGTATAAAGCAGCCCAAAAAGAGATCGATAATCAGAAGAAATAGAAAGAGAAAGCCAAAATCAAAGAAAGAGGCTTACAAATAAGCAAAAGTCGGACTCAAGCCTAAACATTATGCCGAGCTTACACTCATCATTCATAAAGAGATACAAGATATGTCAGGAAATCAAATCTTATATTCTAGTAATATTCAAGCAGAATTCTAACTAGCTTTCAATCTTCAGTCTACTTTTCAGTTACTCCAATATAGCAAGCAAGCAAAATCTTAGATTCAAACAGAGTTTTCACACAGTCTCACTGTTCAGTTATGCGATTACCTCGACATAATAGGGTTTCAGATTCAAGTAGGTTTAAGTAGCCTAAGAAGGCCAAAGCTGTTTAATAAGCGAGCGTATAACTATATAAGTCAGCATTAATGCTCATCCGGTGAGAGTAGGAGCTAAAAAATAAAGCTACAAGCCGTTAAAATGCATATTATCTATTAAATAGCCAAAAACCTTAGCTGCAGGCCCCCCACCCTGTTGCAGCGCTACCAATAGCCGCAACAGGGAGCGGAGGACCATCGCCAAGACCCCCTCCATCTGAGCGACAGGATACCTGGGGCATAATGGCTAGCTAAGATAGATATATACAGGCGTGGGTTGGTGGGGCAAGCGGATTACTTCAAAAGCTTAAGTAGCAGGTGCAGATGGAAAAAGCGGTGGGGATAAGAAAGACGCGCAGTTGGGGGTAGTTAGAAATAGGATGCAGGGTGAAGCAGTAGGTAGGGTAGGTGTGTGTAGGGTAGAGTAGATTTTCGCCCTCAATCGGAATTCCAAGTTTTAGGGGGCACATAATGTGTCGATTCCCCTTTCCCTAGCAGTCGCCGGTGGCACTGCTAGTACCGTTGATTATTAACCCTCAGCTAAACTAGACTCATTTTAGCTCCTGCTGCAATCAACCTACATCCTAACAGGAATCATGCATTCTTGCTTATAATATGCTAAGCTTCTCACTATAGCCTAGAAACTCCAATATTTCACTACTCCAGCCATCTGTAAGGTACTTTGTCGCTAGCAAGATATGCCTGCTTCGCGCCAAGCAAAAACACTAAGCTAGGAGCATATCATATCATTTTGTTGCCCACTTCAAGCAAAGCAAAAATATTAGACCAGGAGCATCTCATCCCTATAGCTTCGCTGCCAGCAATGCTCGCTTTAAGCTAAGCAAAATTATTAAGTCATAAGCGTAGCATTTACTTAAATTTACAGCTAGAAAAATCTAGTATCATAGTACTTTAAAGAAATTTTATTAAATCTATTACTAGAGAATCGGATCGTTTAATGAACACTTTTTATAAACTAGAACTTATAGCAAACACAGAACTAATAAGGAGCTTGCCTAGCCTTCAAGGTAATGATATGAGTCCATCTCTTCTCTCATACACGCTCTTTGATTTGGAAGGTGGCCATGGAAGACATCATTTCAATTCTACTTTATATTATCATTCATTGACTGATGAAGCAGGGGAGTAGTCTAGACTAGCAAGTCTTTCAGGATTGTGCAGGAGCCACGACTCAAGTTCTTCAAACAGTGACGGTGCCAGGTTGCTAGCAGAGGCTTCACCTGTGCTTGGGTAATGATTGATTGATGGGTGCTAGAGAGGGTGATGGTCGATGGATGAGCGAGGGTGTTTTGTTGAGGTTGGGGGTGTTTGGCAAAGGCTTCCACGGAGAAGGAATAACGAAACGACTCAAAAACGAAAGCAGAAACGACTGAGGCAGTCTGAAGCAAACACCCCTCGTTCCCCCAGACAGATTGACAAACTTATATTTCATTAACAAACTCATATTTCAAATCCTCATCCAAACATTGATCCTCCATTAGTCAGCCACAGACCATCTTACTCATCATATCCCAGCCAATCGACCTTTTCCAAGCAGCCTCAGGCTCCACTAAAAGGTCTCAAAAGCTGATCGAAAACTTAAAGCAGAGGCGTCAAAGCAAGCATAAGCAAAATAAAGAACAGAGACCCATCAAGCAACGCCTAACAACCAGATCGAACCTAGATCAACGTGCCAAGAAGTTTATTGCTCGTTCAACAATAAGCCAGTACGCTCGCATAATCCATCTCTTCTTAGAGTTCTCAAAAGACGTCTTAGGCCTTCCTCCAGGATCAGGTAAGCACATCCATTTCAACAAAGCTCACAACATCATTAAAAGCTGACGAGGTCAAAAAGGAAATAAATATTTCCAAGCAAACAGACCAGTTCCTTCCACAAAGATTATGCAACAGTTCTTATTTTACCTAGCAGATAGAGGCCAGGGCTAGGGACCAAGTAGTCAGATTAGCCGGACAACGGCGGTATTAAACGCATCAACACTCATAGGCGTCATCCAATACTGCAATCAACAAATTAAGAGTGCCGTTCAAGAACAAGTTTTAACATAGGCTCAGTACGACCTAACAGAAATATTATAACTAAACAAGGACCCTACGAAGCCAAAGACAGTCGCTCATCATGCGGACGTTTCACTAATCCTTGGAAAGATGTTATCACCCTTAGGTCTATAGTAGGTCCGTTCAATACGCATGCTCCTCAGTCTAGCCATTTTTATCAACCTCATAATCGACTGCTGTGCGAGATTCCATGAAATCTCTTCAACTAACAAATATTATAATCAGTATCTACGCTGGAAGCATTTCAAAATATATATCTCCAAGCACAAGAAAACAGGCGAGATTACCATTACAGGGCTAATTAAGATTGGCAACCTCAAAGGACATAAGAACAGACCAAAGCACTAGAAGGAGATCCCACTAATACTTCTACCTTCATTACTTTGGTTAAAGGACTCACTTCATCTTCTGATCTTTACGGCGCTGATCAATAGGCATATAGAAGGAGCAAGCACCTAGAAAGAATTTAAGAAACTTACTAACAGCTACTCAAGCAACGCCGGTGTACTAGTTCCATTGCGGAGCTCCTATTAAGAGTGGCCTCTCATTCCACATATCAATCATAAGACTAGTACAGTCCAGAAAGACACTCCGCTACCAAAAGATATAATTACTCAACAACTAGCAAGACTCAGCAGGCTGTGTAGCTTCAAAGACAAATTAGTAAGGCAAGTCATACCACCACATCCAAATACCTTCGGCCTCCCTGCATATTTACTTGCTTACGTCCGTATTTCTCTCTTCTTTAACCATCGAGATCCTTAACTTACTTCAAGCAAGTCACTGGTGGAGTAAGCCTCTACTAACCAGGTAAATAGCTCTGCGTTTCGACGAGGGGCAGCATATACTCTAGAATCCTCAATCTTAACAGAACAGCGGACCTAAGCAATAAGACACGATCCTAGTAGTAGAACCTACTTAAAAAACTATAAGACGCAAACTTCAACCATCAATCTTCAAGCAGTGATGCATGATCCCAATGGGTAAAGAGATATTCTGAAGATGAGCTCTATAGCCCTTGGTCGATCAGAGGATGCACCGCTTTCTCTCTCAGCCAAAGGTGAAGATCTAATTATGGCTGATCTTAGGATACAGGAAGCAAGGCGCAAACGTACAGAAATACTTAACAGCCTGACAGAGAGATATCCCTCGGTTGCAGCCGCCAAAAGAGATGGTAGCGAAGAGTTTATGAAGTGGGATGAGGCCAACAATAAGTACCGTAGGCTATACAAGCAAGTCAGACTGGCGGAGCTACGAAAAGAATATGACGCCTTTTGTCAAGCGAATTCGACCTTGAAGGTACCAGTCTTATGCGAACCTGATTGTGTTGATGACCCTATGCTTGACAAAGAACCTATGTATGCCGACGTCGACGTTGAGCCCAGCTGCTGGTTGACAAATCTAGAAGCAACAGCATCGTCAAGTGCTGCAATGGATACGAGTCTTATTGACCCGTCCATCCTATCTCCAGAAGACTTCGCAATCTGTTCCGGACAAGCAAAGGATGACAGATTCGCCGGCGTTTCCATCAACTATGACTAAGATGAAGCCGAAGCAGTCCGAGAGTAGGTCGTGAGTAAGGACCTTGATACAAGTCTACACAGTACTTATCGACACTATGTAAAGCAGCACCTTGACGAAGGTACCTATAGCGAGAGTATGATTTATCAAGAACATTGCTTCGACAATCTGCTACACGACACCTGCAAGCAAGGTCTGACGGATCTTAAGCTTGCTGAAGTAGTTATTCCTTTTTTTAACACTACACACGCGCTAGAACGCTATGGCAAGTTGGAACCCGAACCGTCGAATTTCATCTGTCCAACGTGTCTAAATAACCAAGGATTGAAACCGTCCTTTAAAGGTCACGTTGTTAAGTGCAGGACCAAATTCGCGTACACGAACGCTAAGTATGATTGGACCCGCGACCTTCAACCCAAGATGGCTGTTCCGTGTACCTGGCAAAAGAAGTCTAGAAAGACGTGCGGCAAGACTTTTATAGACCTACACATATTTCTCAAAGACGTTTCTATATATTGTGAAAGCAGTAAAGTCTGTAAATTCTCTCCCTACCAATTACTGGCTAAGCAGCCTCAATACAAGTATCCTGACTTATGGAGCAATCATATCGCTACTAACCACAGACTAACTTAGAAGAAATCGGCAGCTATAATATTCTTTTACTCATTCTGCAATGATTATGTATACTTTAGCATCTCCGGTCCATCTTTATGAGTTAAACATTACAAGGAACATTTACTAGAAGCTCTCTGATCAGTTCGAGAGCTTGGCTATAATGAAGTCTATAGTACTTCTAAATCTCCAACTTATTAGATACTGAATATCCGGCATCCGCGCTTTTGCATTTTCTGTGTTTATGATGGAAATCTTCCTGCAGATCAGAGACTTACGTTTGATAATGAGTCGCCTTACAGCGGCCCTCTAGTAAGACAGCGTAAGCATATGCTCGAATATTATGTGAGAATCAAGGGACGTACAGTACCTTGTCCAGCTGCAGCTGCTACAGGAGCTGAGGCTCCAACGTGCTCGTCAACGAAGCTTTATGATCTATAGGAACTAAAACAGCACTGTCTTGAGATACATCACATATTTCGCTTTGAGGGACTTTCTACTACAGCGGGACTTTCTACTGCAGCTCTCCCTAAGCCGAGGGTTAGGTTAAGGAAACGAGCACTCGAAGCTGATACTTCTGGTATGGAGGGAGCTCAGTTCCGTGATGATAATAGTGACGGTGTGGGGGACGAAAATGAGGATATAACCCTAAGTAAACCTTTTATCAGACGTAAGAGACAACACCTGGGTGAAGTCGCTGGTTAAGCAGGAGGCCCGGTTAAGTAGTAGGCCCTGTTAAGTAGCAGGCCTATAGCAAGCTAGCTGGAATAATATATATAATATTTGCTTTATTCTGCTAGCATATGCTTTTAATAAGTATTATATAGCTTTTGCTTTATTTACTTTAGCTATCCAAGCATATAGTCTGTAGCATATAGAAGACTCCTAGATGAGGGCGTCGGGCATTTTTCGCTGGGGGCCAGGTTATTGTGGATTACCCCTAGGGGGCCACCTTCCTGCAGGCACCTCATAAGTAGGCGCTTCGGTGCATTAGAAATGCATCATCTTTACCACTCAATGAAATGTGCAACAAATGGTAGCAACGGAGTGGGATAATTACGTTAAGGAGGGTGCATAGTACGCTTTAAAAGAATGACTACTTTATGAGACCATAACGGAATCTATAGCTAGCCTTATTTCAACACCTTAAAGAGCACACCGAGAAGACTTCTTGTGGTATACCCTCTTAGTATCCTTAGCTCCTAGATAATATAATGATAAAAGTAAATATTAAGGTAGTTATCTTTGTTTCTACTACTACATATACCTTGAGCCACAGTTTAAGGCCAAGTCGAAGAGTAAAATATCCTAGCAACCATTATCGCTACTAAGGGACACTGGCCTGAGATACCACCGCAGCATTCTGTGGCTATTAATCCGGTGTAGCTAAGGGTTAGGTTACTTATAGAGATGGCAGCAGCTACCATTAGCTATAGTAAAATACCTTAGCGAGCTTGAACGAA
Organism: Cladonia metacorallifera KoLRI002260; assembly: GCA_000482085.2. Classification (NCBI taxonomy): domain Eukaryota; kingdom Fungi; phylum Ascomycota; class Lecanoromycetes; order Lecanorales; family Cladoniaceae; genus Cladonia; species Cladonia metacorallifera. Next base: position 470,963 of record KI911110.1, read on the forward strand.
TAGGACTAAGGCCGTTCTTTTCAGGGTCTCCAAACGCTGGCAGTCCTCCGCCAGCAATCTCTCCATGTTGTCTTCGGTGTATATCATGATCTTGCGGATCCTGATGCGGTACTGTGCTCCTTTCAAAGGTCGTGCCTTGGGAGTAGACCACTTCATCGTCCCTGCCTTTCTCGGCTTTCAGGTCATGATGAAGGTGAGCATGGTGATGCTCGTGGGCTTTTTCCAATGCTGGATCATCATTTGCGATCGCGTGCTTCTGCGGAGAAGCATTGTGGCTCTCGTCGGTGACTGTCACGTCAACATAGTCGGGGGTTGGCGCAGGCATCATTAGCAGCTCGGATTTAGGGGATATAACGTCCGGGGTCTTTCGGGGCGCCACCGAACAGTGGAGTGTCAGACTCAACTTTCAATAACTTCAAGAAAACACGAGGAAAAACATTCTTTATCAGACGGATTCCGCCTTTGAATCTCCACCCGCCTTCCGGCAATAACCACCGCCTTGAGCAATAACTAGATCCAGCGATCAACTTGGCGAGCCAGTCGATCTGCTGATCATACTGCAGGCCCAGCAGTTTGGTTCTTATCTAGCATCGGCGTAAGCACTCGGAGCAGTGCCACTGACCTGCTTGATCAGGACATATTAGTCACAATTGCCTCAGAAAATCAGACTTTGTATCACTGTTGAGACTCTTGGCGCCTGATTAATTTTATTGTAGTGAATAGCTGTATGGCACTGTCGAACAAGTGGTCCTACGAGCTCTAGCCCGTAGCTTGCTTGCGCAGGACACTCTTGCTGAGACATGAGCACCAACGTGGACGATGAGGTTGACTTTGGGTCGGAAATCTCCGATTGGGAAATTGAAGAAGGTCTCCCCCAGTTTGAGGACCAATTTATACAGAAATACCTCCAGGGTCGTGAACAATTGATAGAAAGGGAAGCCTCTCAACGAAGTGACTATTCTTTTCGCCAATCACTAAATCCATTAGCTGCAGAAGCATGTACCATAGTCTCCAGGATATTGGCCGAGGAACGACAGACCATATGGACAAGCCAACAACAAGATAACCTGGCAGATCAGGGGGGCGTCGATCTGTATCCTGGCATGATGTTTACACTTGCTCGAGAGACTATCAAGAAAACAAAATCTTGGCAGATCGTGAAAAAGATGCCTAAGGGAGCTTTGTTGCACGCGCATCAGGATGCTATGATCGATGTAGACTGGCTTATCGACCAAGTGCTTGCCACGGAGGGGATGGCAATGCACGCTGACCAGCCATTAATTGACTCAAAGAAGCGCGAGAAAGCTGTTGTACTGTTCCAGTATACGAAGACATTACCGTCAGATGTGGCCTCAATATGGAGTGAGGGCTACAAGGAATTGAGCCTCGTTCCTGCCAGAGAAGCTGCAAGCTCCTTTCCTGAAGGGGGAATAGAGGGATTCAAAAGCTGGCTGACGAGTAAGTGTACAATCACACCCAAGGAATCGCTGGAGCATCATCATGGTGTCAACGCTATCTGGAGGAAATTCACAAGTTGTTTCCCTGCTTTAAATTCTATGGAAGGCTATGAACCAATATTCCGAGCATCAATACAACGTTTGCTCCGTCAGTTGGTGGAGGATGGGCTGAGGTGGGTAGATTTTCGAGCAACTTTCTACAACGACTTCAGGCTTGAAGGCTGTGAAGAGCCGTCTAAGGACTGTGGTGATATGCTTCGCGTCTTTGATGAGGAGGTCAAAAAATTCAAAGCTTCGAAAGAGGGCAGGGATTTCTGGGGATGTCGGTTCATATGGACAACCTTACGAATGTGGGGGAAGAAAGCCCTGGTAGAACACATGAAACAATGTATTGAGATGAAAAAGGCCTACCCTCATCTTATTGCTGGATATGACCTTGTCGGACAAGAAGACAAAGGCAGGCCCATTATGGACATGACGCCAGAGTTATTTTGGTTTAAGAAACGTTGCATGGAGAATGGTGTTGATCTACCATTCTTTTTCCACGCAGGTGAATGTCTCGGGGATGGAGATGAGACAGACCACAATCTCTTCGATGCTCTACTCCTCGGCACGCGAAGGATTGGCCATGCTTTCTCGCTATATAAGCATCCTCTACTCCTTAAAATGGTCAAGACAAAGAAAATATTGATAGAATCGTGTCCGATCTCGAACGAAGTGTTGCGCCTTGCAAGCTCGATCAAAGCTCACCCTTTACCCGCACTGTTAGCCCGTGGGGTCTCTTGTGCCCTATCCAATGATGATCCAGCCATTCTTGGACATCGAGAGAATGGCGTGACTCACGACTTCTGGCAAGCGCTACAAGGCTGGGAAAACCTTGGCTTAGCCGGCCTTGGATCACTAGCAGAGAACAGTGTGCGATGGGCAGCGTATGAAGATCAATCGCCGAAGGAATGGACGAAGGACATTAATGATGGCGTCTATGGTGAAGGGATACGCGGCGACCACTTGAGGGAGTGGACAGCAGAGTGGAACAAGTTCTGCGAATGGATCGTGTTCGAATATGCTGTAGATTATGGCGGTGACGACGATTGATCGCGTATGGGAAAACGTTGGATGAACAACTACATAGCAGAGATCATGGTTTGAACAGCATCGGGCATCTTCCAAGGAACTAGCCCATTCTCACTCGGCCTATTCTATGGCTGTATATCCTACTGATGTAGATCCATATAAATGCGTGCTTCATTCGTATGTTTGCTCTGAGGTACACATAATTATCAGGGTCGCGTTCGGAAACAATGTCGCGTCCGTATTTGATGCTCGTGACTATCTTGGGTCACATCGTCAGTTGCTGCAAATCATGTGCTACGGGCTACTATTTCAGAGGCAATTCAAGCCTGAGATTCTCATAAGTGACAAAGGTGAACATCTTTGCCCAGTATGAGCCAGCCCGAACTTTCATGCTCGCACCAAATAGACCTTGTCCGGTGTAGCTTGTCTCACCTCGCTCTGGCCGGGACAAAAAGCTTCATGGTGGGGGCACCCCAGCCATGACATGCCGATAGCTATCCGCTCATAACTCCCTACAGCCACCATGAGCTACTTCATACCCTCGTTCCTTCAAAAGCGGATCTTACGGTATGCACTATCTCGACTGGAGCTTCTGGATACGGATGCCTTGGACCTTGAAAAGCTAGACATAGCATGGGGAAGACGTAGTACAGTGGAATTGCGGGACATTCCTGTACATACCAAGGTAGGGAACAAGCTGGAGGAGCAGGTTCCTTGCATTCGGAAGACTGATTGTCCGTGCTCAGAAACTCTCCTCACTACTTCGACTTCCTCCAAGCGTCGCTGTTCTCTCAGCTCAGATCCTATTTTTGCGTCTGACCATACCCTCGGACCTATACCAGAGTGGTATATCAGTTGAGGTAAATGGAGTGGAGGTACGCATTAGTGCAGACCTCGAAGAGCATGCGAGGAGTGAAATCGTGGGAGTGAAAACTAGGAGAAGTCGACATGGACGAGACTCGGCAAGCTCCAAAGCGAATCGTTCAAGGGACACTCAATTCCACGTCCATGATCCAGGAGGAAGCCACTCTTCTCAATCTCCGACCCAGAGTAACAGTGAGGACGAGAGACTCTCAGAGGATCTACCAACAACAGATGACGTGGCGAAGTCGTTCCTACAATCGGAGCCAAAGGAGAGGAAAGCAGAACTAGAAGCAGCTATCGCACAATCTCAGCATATAGACCAATCACAAGTATTCAGCGAAGATGGGGACGGAATGCCAGATGTAGGTGTTGGAAACGCCATCTCCGTGCCGGGGTTCCTATCAGATTTCTTAAAAGGTGTTATAGACCGTATCGAGGTGAAAATCAAGAACGTGGTTTTAGACCTGGATCTGAAGATTTGTCTACATCCTGAAGGCTCGGCACCTTGTGATGCATCGGACAAATCAGATGTTGTAACCATTCGTTTGTCTGTTGAGACCATTGTACTAGACGGTGTTACTAGTCTTCCCACAACGAGAGCTCGAGATAGTACCCTCGAGGATTTGGCGTCCGATAGGCATTATATTCGCCGCCTCACCATTACAAATTGCACAGCGCTCCTCATCTCTGAAGCCTCGCTTTTTGCAAATCTTTCCCGATCCACTGCACCAGCGTCTCCTGATACTGCACCTACTAGTACCATGGAGAAGTCGGGCAGCAAATCGGAAAGGTCTGCCTTCTCAAAGACAGAGACGTCGCCCACCACTAGCGTCCACACGGCGGAGACCCATGGTGTAGAGGAGCACTATCGCGAACACTCAAGTACAAATGATCTCCGCCAGTCATTCGCGGATGCTAGCACTGATGGGGATGATGAGCCTTTCACAGCATCGTCCTATCGATATGCTTCTGGGAACAGTAAATATGACGGAAGCCCCCTCACGGGCTCTTTCTACTCGGACCACGAACATGGCCACTATATGCTAGAAGACATGGCAGATTCGGAGAATATTCCATCATTGCCTTCAAATACTGATACAGCCAATCACCGCCATTCTTCATCTCAAGGCCAGCCTCCTAGAAGGCCTTCTTCCGCCGTACAGCCCAGTTCAACCGAATACGCTCGGTGTATCCAGCCTACTGAGAGATCCCTTTCTGATAGCGTCGATGATTCTCGTCTCACTGATGGTGCAGGTAATTCGTCTGCCCCACGTCCACCAGCAGACGTCAGTGCAGGCAGCCGTGCGTCGTCAAGTCCACCAAGTCCAGACAGTGACAAGTCCTCGCCTTGCGAAGATCTTACAGAGTCGAAGATATTCAGTCACGAAGAAGCTGAAAGTATGTACATGAGTGCCATTAGCCATGCTTCGATGAGTAAGAAAGACAAAAACATCTCGATACCTGGCAATTGGGGCTCGACTGACTCTGAAAGCGAAGATGAGGGGAAAATCGCGTCATTCCTTGAGGAGCCCTCGAGTTCGCAGCACCATAGAACCAGCTTTATGGATAAATATTCACAGGGAAGCGGATTCAGCATTAGCAGGCACCATAAGCAGGTCGACCCCGAACAGTCCAATATTTTCGACTCATCACCAGTGCACAGATCATTGAACCCTGTTACTGATGAACAGGTAGAGCCTAAACCACCCACTCCCCCTGCACAACGGAGAGCTTCATCTTCTCACGGCTCTCAGCTGTCTTCAACAAACCTCAAGGCTTCTTTCACGACAGAGAAACGCATAATTACTGTTGACTCAATTGTACTAGAACTTCCACAAGCAGCATCGCCTCCAAGCAACAGTCCTCTAGAAGTACCAAAACCGAGGTCGACTAGTAGTAGTGAAGTCCCACATATCAATTTCGTGGAGCCTTTGAGCCATTCCTCAGGATCTACAAATATCCAGGAATTTCAACAGTCCGGTCGTCCATTAACCATAGACATTGGTAACGTCGAAGTCTTAGGCGACATGGCTCTCACAAGAGTGACCATCGTTATCGTCCAACAACTCGACATTCTACGCAAGAACACACCTGACGAGAGGCAGAGGAGAGACATCACTGAATCGCCTCCATCGAAGAAGAATCACTTGAGAGTGAAAATCAATAAATTGTGTTGGAAATTCCTTGATATGGTCAAGAGCACCGCAGTCTCCTCTGCCGGAAAGCATGGGACGACCATGGACACTTTCTCTCAGAACCCAGAAGTCCTCTTAAGAGCTGAAATTGATACTTGTCTCGCTGTACATAATGACCCAACATCTTCCTTCATATTCAAATTCTCGATGGGAAAGTTTCGCTTTGGATACGCCGCCGAGGATATCTTATCTTTTGACTCCAGCTTGAAGATGAGGGAGTCTACGCGTGATATACTTGCTCCCATTGATAATGACGTGGCTTTGACGATTAATAAGATTAACGACGTTACGAAAATTGATATCACAACGCTCCCTTTGCACGTCTATCTAGATCTGCGACGGTTGGACGAAACTTTCGGGTGGTTTGGTGGCTTCAGCAGTATGCTTGATCTTGGCAGCTCGGTGGTGTCAACTGTCACAGTTAAGAACGCCGTTTCGAAGGCCTCACGCCCTATGAAGACGTCACGGGGAGTGCACTTCGAGACTACCCAGACAGATATGTCCGGAAAGCCAACCCCACGCGAAATGCAAAACAAAATCTCAGCGAGAATTGGAGGCCTTGTATTTGATCTCAGAGGATCGCAAGCCTCATTGCGTCTTGAGAGCACAGCGATGAAGCTTGTCAGCCGGACGGAAGGCCTGGGTCTGGTTGTTGATCGCTTGAATCTTAATGGACCGTACATACAGCCGTCTGATACCAACCCTTCGATACAAATGAAGCTTGTCAACTTGAGGGTTGAGTATCTGTCAACGCCTAAGGAGGCCGACTTAGATCGGCTACTCGGTCTCCTCTCTCCCTCAAAGGACAAGTACGACCATGACGATGACATACTAGTGGATACCCTCTTACGGCAGCGTCGTCAAGGCGGTATCATTCGAGCGAAGGCTGATAATGTAGAAAGCTATATCTCGAGTATAGCAGCTCTCGATTGCTTCCCCGCGCTGGCAGAAGATCTCAAGAAGCTATCAACTGTGGCAAAGTACCTGCCTGAGGACGACCGCCCCGGTATACTGACGTTAGCTTCGATTCGCGACTTTAAATTCGAGACTAATGTCGATGGTGAATTTGGGTCTGCTACCGTGGTCTTTTATAACATCGATTTCGCTCACGTCACTTTCCCCAGCCTAATGGCCCTCGGGATTAAGAACGTACGCCTTCATCGTAATCACCGTGAGGAGCTGATTGGAGAAGCCTTGCACGCCGAAATCGATCAGGTTTCCCCTTTACCTATGGTCATGGCTCGCTTTATTGGTAACGAGATGGAGCCAACAGCAAAAATCAAGCTCAACAATCTACGTCTAGAGTACCATGTTACCACCATCATAGCTCTACTAGGCTACAAGAATACGGTTGATGGTGAGACCATGATCGCTGATATGGTCAGCTCTGTTGCTACTCTAAGAAGCCGCGGGCCTCCTCCAAACTCGCCACCTAGACATTCTACCCAAAGTTCTGCACGTAGTGATACCTCTGTTAGTTCCAAGGCATTGAGAATTGATATCGCTTTACGAGACTCTGTGTTAGGCCTAAATCCACGTAATTCTCTCAGTAAAGGTCTTGTGGTATTGACGAACACCCATTTCATTGGTGTCATGCCTCGAGAAAACGAGGCCCATGCCACACTTGAAATAAGGAAAGCTTCAGTTATGGTGATTGATGATGTCGCGAATGTGACGCCGGCTAATGCAGCTTTAAAACGCCAACCTTTCCACAGTCGGAGAACCCAGGTCGAAGCTCTGTCGGCGACTGGTTATGTGTCTGTCACCTCGATATCCGCTGCAAAAGCTACAATGGAGCTCATCAAAGCAGAAGACGATGCCAGCAACAGAATTGATATAGAGATCAAGGACAAACTTTTCGTCCTCGAATCTTGCGCCGACTCCACTCAGACATTGCAAGCCATCGTGAATGGACTGAACCCGCCCCTACCGCCCAGCAAAGAATTGAAATACAGAACGGAGGTAGTACCAGTGGAGGACATGCTGGCTTCATTCGTGGGTGACACGTTTGCCGCAGAGGAAGCTGATAATGGCGATGATGATGACGTGCCATTGGAACTTGACGAGGGGGACATGGTAGAGGACGAAGTCCCTCAGAATCTTGAGTTTGTCAGTAGCTTCTATAACCCCAACCCTGAAGCAGCCTCCGAGGGAATAGCAGACAGTATGCTTGAGGATACTCTAGAATCTCTAGCAAGCCCGTCTGTCATAGGGGAAATCGGAAGCAAAAATCTTCTAAAGAGCTTCGAGGAACAAGCGCAGGTCGCCCCTGGGAATTTGCCTCTTGACTTTCAGGACGAGCATTTTGGATCTACATCAACCGTTGAAGGCACAGCGCATAGGTGGAACACTAAACACAACACATATGGACTGAATGGCGACTACAGGTTACGAGCAAGTCCACTTAGAGTCCGCATACGCGATGTTCACATCATCTGGAACTTGTTCGATGGATATGATTGGCAACACACAAGGGATGTTATTACCCAGGCCGTTGAGGAGGTCCAGAACAAAGCCGCAGAGCGGTTGTCACGTAAAGAAAAACGCAAATCTCTTGATCTCGAGGAAGAGGAGGAGTCTGTAATTGGAGACTTCTTATTCAACTCGATATACATTGGCATCCCTGCCAACCGTGATCCAACAGAACTCGCCCGTCAAGTGAACCAAAACCTGGACGAACTTGCCAGCGAAACGGGTAGCTATGCTACATCATCGGCTTCAGGCTCACCAAGTCGCCAAGCGCATACGCCACGACCAAAGTCTAGCAAATTGCGACTGAAGCGGAGTAAACACCACAAAATGACTTTCGAACTCAAAGGCATCTCTGCGGATGTTGTAGTCTTTCCTCCCGACTCGGGGGAGACCCAGAGCTCAATTGATATCCGGGTGCAAGATCTTGAAATCTTTGATCATGTGCCAACATCAACCTGGAAGAAGTTTGCGACTTACATGCATGACGCCGGAGAGCGAGAAAGCGGAACCAGCATGGTCCACCTGGAGATATTGAATGTCAAGCCTGTGCCTAATCTGGCGGCATCAGAGATGATACTAAAGGTTCGTTCTGTAGTCACTTAATGATGTGAATGCTGATTAGAATCAGGCCACTATCCTCCCTCTGCGGCTACATGTCGATCAGGACGCTCTCGACTTCATGACGAGGTTCTTCGAATTCAAGGATGATTCTGCACCTGTCCAAACTTCAAAATCAGAACCTCCATTCATACAGCGCGCGGAAATCAATTCTGTCCGGGTCAAGCTCGACTTCAAACCAAAGCGTGTCGACTACGCAGGCATACGTTCTGGCCACACCAATGAGTTCATGAACTTCTTCATTCTACAAGAAGCAGACATGGTGCTTCGACGTCTCATAATATACGGGGTTTCAGGCTTTGATAAGCTTGGTAAAACTCTGAATGACATATGGATGCCCGATGTCAAACGTAATCAACTTCCAGGTGTTCTTGCGGGTCTATCTCCTATCCGCTCACTTGTCAATGTAGGGGGAGGAGTTCGCGATTTGGTGGTTGTGCCAATACGTGAATACAGAAAAGACGGAAGGGTGATGCGCAGCTTTCAGAAGGGCGCTGCAGCATTCGCAAAGACGACGACAAGCGAGCTTGTGAAGCTGGGAGCCAAATTAGCAATTGGTACCCAGACAATTCTTCAGGGCGCAGAGGATCTTTTAAATCCACCAATTGCGACAAGACCAGACATCTCAAGTGGATGGGAAGATGGGGAAGCGGAAGAGGACGAGAAGAAGCAAATCAGTCTATATGCTGATCAACCGATGGGATTGGTACAAGGCTTGCGCGGTGGCTATGCTAGCCTTCAGCGTGATTTACTCACAGCCAAAGATGCCATTGTCGCAATGCCTGGGGAAGTATTGGAGAGTGGCACGGCAGGCAGCGCCGCGAAGGCGGTCCTACGGAATGCTCCTACAATAATACTCCGGCCTGCTATGGGTGTCACCAAAGCAGTTGGTCAGACATTGATGGGAGCGACAAATAGCCTGGATCCCGGAAACCGAAGGAGGACAGAGGATGTAAGTCATCTTCTACCAACATTACGCTGATGGCCGCTAACTTAAAGACAGAAATACAAAAGATACTAAGGCCCACAGATATATTGCCTGCATTAGAGAAGAATGGGAGAGGACCATTGATCATATTCGGAGACTTGGTTTATGAAACATTTTTTGGTCCCTTCCAATCAGTGTACTGACGCATTTACGTACTCACGAATGTATGAGTTTATTGAAGAATGTAGTTCGAATGATACTAGACGATGCAGATTCGAGGAGTCAAAATACACTTATATCAGTCCATGAATATGGCTTGTCCGCTGAGACACAAAGGACAGACTCGCTCACGAGCTGCTGGTATGGGCTGCCGTATGAGAAATCAACCTGAAACCTGCCGCCAGGATCGTACTTTCTCCGCACGTCGTAGATCTGCCCCCTCCCATGGCTCCTCGTTGATCCCTCGTCTGCGGCAATGCATAGATGTTCTGAAAAGGGTGGCTTGAAATTAATGGAGCCGGCCAGCGAGCTGCACTCTCAACGAACTGAAGCCGACTGTCAAGCTTCTCAGGTATGCTAGGCTAAGCGAAGGAGTCCACGGAAAGCGACATGCGAAATCTCGGCTCCGCCTTACACGTATGATACTGTGGAGTTAGCATCCTAGACCGGCTTCGCAAGTTTAAGGCTAGCAACAACCACAGATATGGGCAACTTTGTTCCAATTGCAAGCCTCGCAGGACTCATGCCGACATTTGCCTTTCGTGGGAAATGACCATACACTTTCGAGACTTCGCATGTGCGTTGCCGGAAGATTGATCTACCCTTGAAACCGCAGTTGGCCGAGACGAAAGTCACTTTATGACTCTTACGGATTCGCACCGCGCTTCGCTGGATGATTCGCGATTGATTGGGACAAAGTGAGAATAATTTGCCCTCAGACGATTCGCGGCCGAGTAGCGGTGCGGTAGCCCAGCTCTTCTGCCATTCATCACATATATACGGTGGAAACCACTTGAGACAAAGTGTAATCTGCCAAGGTTTGGACATCGGCAAGGAGCATGATAGATCAGCAGCCAGCACAGCACGAACCCGCAGCAAACGACCTCGAGACCATGCTATCTTCTTGAGCAGGGAATTTTTGCGCAGTGAGCCTCTCCTATCTCTTCTGGATCCCTGTAGAAAGCACAACCAGCAATTTGGGTCCGGGAAGGCTCGATGGGTGTAGCATCTTCCTTTTAGATCTATTACATTAGCCTCTTCCGATCAAAATGTCTTCATAGACAGGATCTCCCACTTCTGTGCACCGTTATACTTCAATCGTTGTCACTGTTCAACTCGTGCCTCTTCTGAAGCCAATGCAAAGTAAACACGAGATCCGCGACAAATTCGCCTTCTACGCCACAACTAATGCGACCGGAGGTCTACCAAATCTGCATTATCGACACGCCTGTAAGTGTTAGTGATCGAGCATGAGTTTCTAGCCCTAAAAAAGAAGGCATCGGACCATGTATAGGAGCGACGAAGCATTGAACATGAAAAAAGGGTACCGTACATTTTCTTATTGGTCAGTCCTGCAACTTCTCTAGCCATAGACTGCTCATTAGCAGTGAATAAAAGAGTGGGTGTGCCAGAAAAAAGTAATTGCTAGGCACTTGTTGGCGTATAGGCTAGTCAAATTGCACCAGATATGGCGTTCTTGACTTGGAAGAATTAGGCACAAAAGGCCTGCTTTTTTTAAGGCGGTCCATGTCCTTGCGTTGAATTCCTGAGGTTCCATCTCGTGCTAACATATTAGTTAATGAAGCAAGACAAACTCAAGAAGATCGACATACAGTACCGAGACAACGAGCTTCAGATATTCTAAGAAAGGATCACATCAGCAGAAGACCTGGGTAAACGCCGGCTCAGAGGACATATTCAAGATTTGTAAGCATACTGCAAAGGATGACGCGAACTGAAGTGAATGAAGGTGTTGATACTAGTGATCTCCGCTTTCAACCCTCATAGCCGAAAAGATTTCTGGCCACAACACTCTCTGCACTCCTCCACCCTCACCACTTTTACCACTTCTTTTACAACCTCATCGTTGCCTGTTTCCTCACAAGACGAGTCACTGTATTGATATTGTAATACTGCAAGTGGGTTTGCACTGTAAGCACTCAAGATCTGATTGCGACCATCCGATACACGTCGCTTTCGCTCACGCGTTCCACCTTATCCAACCTCAACACCGAAAGCCTCACTATGCTGGACATTCCGCTGACTTCAACGCTTCTGCTTCAAGTTATAGATCAATTCTTTGACCGAGACTCTTGTGTGACAGCTTTCACCTCTCCTGTCAGTATCCAGTGTTCTGCTCCGGACACAGTCATAAGGTGAGAACCCTGTCGGCGGCCTCGGTCAACACCACACATTTCGCAAAGAAATCTACTAAACAATAATGAAAGCCAACAAGTCAGAGCTTCGCAAATCAAACCTGTAGGTACCTCCTTCTGATTCATATTATCTGCCTCTGATGTTCTGTAGCCAACTCAGTTGACATCGTTCACGCGACGCGTGTCAGTCCTTATCTCAACACCAAAATCGTTGAACCCACTTGTCCTACACTCCCACTTTCTTTACACTCAAGAAAGACTTCTCCAGACGCGAAGCACACGCTCAATTTCCGAAACATTGTGTGCCTGCTTCCACCCGACCAGAGCAATTTGTTCCAAAAATTCGTTATCAGCAATGTCTCCCATTTCAGGGATGTTCAGCAACAAAGAGAGACAATCTTCGGTGCCAGAACTCAACGACAACCCGGAAAACGGTCCATCTAGGCTCTCATTGCTTCGAGAGTCACAAAGCGTACCACAATCTTTCTCTCAGACGTACTGGAAGGTAATGAACACCGTCGAAGTGAATAGAACCCCATCACCTCAGACCGTGAAAGATAAGTCTCGAGATCTGGACATGATCCCTCCTACACCTCCTCTTCCATTGCTGCCCGACAAAGCATACGTGCCTTACGAAAGCCCAGACCAATTTCCTAACACCAGAGCTGCCTTCGAGCAGAAAGGGGCTTACCATGACCAAGTGGCCCATACAGCTATGAATCCACATCGCCCAATAACCCACACATCTCACGCTCCGAGACCAGGTTCAAAGGAGCTCGACGAGTATGCCTGGAGTCCACGTCAATCAGAAGATGGTGTTGACATTATTATTGATTCACCAGTAGCACATAGCACAAGGCCAGTGTCCAGTACGGATCTCTCGTGGCTAGCAAAGTCTGAGAATGGCCAAGAAGATAATGAGGCGCCGCCATCATTCAGTCCAGCAGCATCTGCAAATGTCAGACTGATTGACCCAACATCACCAGTTATAAACCTCACCCTCCCCGGCGCAAATTTTGATTTACAAAACCGAAGGCTATCAGGTTTGTCTGGAATCATTTCGAATGGCACATCCCAACGTGCTATGTCAGATGCAGAGCTCAGAAACTCGCTCAGCTCCATCGGAGATATTATCAAATCCAATCTCAGACGAGACGAGTCTTCGAGTAGTCAAATGGGACCCATGGCAACATTTGGTGAGGATGAAGCCAAGTACTTGCACCCAACATCGAGCACTGATGATCCTGGACCTGGTACATTACAATCTAGTTCGTCCGAAAATGCAAGCAAAAGGAGGAGTCCAACACCTCCTTTGCTGTTCGGAAGAGATGCCATGAACAACACCGAAAGCTCCCTGCCCTCCAGGAGCAATAGCCGGCTAGGAGACGTCTTAAGAGCTCATGGGATCAAAAAGGACGGTCGCCTAGGTCGAGCATATCCGATGAACTCAGGAGAGCAAGATTGGGAAACCGTGTCCGATGTGAAGGAATTTGGTTTTCGCGTTTCTAACGAAGACACGACAGACGCACACACCGGCAGTAGCCTTGCCGATAATTCAGACTCAGGTGACATTTCAGTTCCAAAACAATCAACATCCGACTCCCACTCGAGTGGAGTACAACCTCCATCTCACCCCCGTCTCAATCAATCCTACATCATCATCAGAGACCATGAAACTGGTCAGAGTTACAGTATTCCACAGTCAGAGTATGAGCTAAGGGACCAGACGTCGAGTGCATCAAAAGGAATACAGTCACGCGCCTACCACCATCCGACTCCGTTGTTCGAGGATCACACTCACCCCTTCATCTCGTCGCCACCAGTAATTGTACAACCACAACTTTCAGGAAACTCCCAAGTGGATGACTTTATCCCTGATCAGACCGTCCCTCATCCAAGTCTCAGCTCAGGAATTTCCGATGACGAGCAGAAGCTGAAACAACAACGCAAATCGCTCTACGAATTGACAACGCCCGCCTCCAAGGACCTCAACGGTGAGATGAATGAGAATCGACGTGAACCTTGCTCGAATGAACGTTCTTATCACTCCTCAACTTGGGTTAGCACACAGAGCGAAGATGATTCCATGGCCTCTGCACTCCCCCCATTGCCGGGCCGCCAGGGTAGCTTCGCAAAGGTAACCATCCTGGGCGCGAGAGACAACATCACTGGCTCGCCCGACGGTACTGGTGCCAGAGAGGTGGGTAGCAGTCTTGCAGATGCAAGCAGTCCAGGAGCACAATTCTCGAGTAGCCCGGCACCTTTCATCTCAACGCCTAATTCGCGACATCGGACCCAGTCCAGAATGAACTCTCCTCAAACGCTCGCTTCCGGAATATCATCGACACCCGATATCACAGGTTCCCGTGCGGGCGCAGTCAAAATTGGCAATATTCGAATGCCTAAGAACAAAGAGCAGTGGCTCCAAGCCATTCCACCTCGTAAGCAGCAAGACCATAGTGAGATGTCCCCTGCCCGTCGTCATCGCTCATCCAGCGAGGGGGAGAGCAGCGGAATGCCTTCTCCACGCGAGTCCTCAGTATTGCACGTCCACGAGAGAAGCAATACCAGCGCAGGACTTTTCCGTGCAACGGCCTCCAGCTCCCAATATGAAGACTCTATCTTAGGTTCCGACCATCTATACCTACGCGAGCGACACGTTCAGCAAGCGACTTTAGACACTTGTTCCTCCACGTCTTCTGTGTCGCGCCCATTGCGCACTCACAGCGGGATCGTCTTCACAAACGTTCCGGCTCCGACATCCGACCATCCCGTGTACGGTCCCGATCATTCTTGGAACAGTAGCAAGCATGCCGCATATTCAGATATAACAGCCTTTGGTCGCGGTCGCGACAGAAACCAGGTTTTAGCCATCCGTCCCATGGCTCGTCTCGAGTCCCCTCATCTATACCGAGTCCCGCACCCAGTCACCACCGAGTTGCTAGAGCGTCGCAAACTTATCTCTACCATCTACCTTGTCCTATGCTGCGGCCTCCCATTTATAGCTCTCGCGTACGGCTACGGCTTGTTCGATTGGATCATCAATGCTCATATGCATGGGGAAATTGAGGGCTGGAATGAAGGACATGTCACCTTTGCTCGCATCTGGGCACCGGTCATTACTGTGGGGTACATCATTGCTCTTGGCATCGCGTGGGGGGTTTTATGGCCTTAGTGGTAGACTTTAGTATAGACTCCTGTTTCGCCGTTTCCTATAAAAGAATGGAGGAGAAGGATGTCATGCCGGACAGGACCTTGTTATTTGACTTCCTATAAAAGAATGGAGGAAAAGGATGTCATGTCGGACAGGTCCTTGTTGCTTCGCTTCCGTTGCTTCTTTCCCGTGCTTCGTTTCCTACAAGAAGAATGGAGGAAAAGGATGTCATGTCGGACAGGTCCTCGTTGCTTCGCTTCCGTTGCTTCGTTTCCGTTGCTTCGTTTCCGTTGCTTCGTTTCCTACAGAAGAATGGTGGAAAAGGATGTCATGCCGGACAGGACCTTGTTGCTTGGTTTCATACAGAAGAATGGAGGAAAAGGGCGTCATTCCGGACGGGCTCTTGTCGCTTGGTTTCCTACAAAAGAATGGAGGAAAAAGGATGTCATTCCGGACAGGACCTCGTCTATAAACCTGTCTAAGGGACAATCTGTTCTGCAAATGAGATCTTTATGTTTCATGATGATTGCGACGAAACAGCAAGCTTGCAGAAGTACCAGTCATTTCAAGCATGGTGAATGCGGCGAAACAGCGAACTGGCAGGGGGATCAAATTTTCAAGCGTTAGTTAACAAAGCTTTGAAGAGCATTCAATGACAGCCTTCCCGGGGGCCATGGTCTTGATAAACATTTTCCTGTCCTGAACACGTATCAAGGCTTGGGGGGCTGGTTTGGGGTGGCTGGTAGGAAACTACCAAACATGTATTCAGCTGGATATCGAAGGACGAGAATAAGAGATCAAGTACCCACTCAGTAACCGCTTGATATTGCTTTGTACTTTGACCCAATGTCCAACCCCCTTCCTAAGTGTCTCCAAGTGCTAGACGGAGTTGAGAGAATACACAGTCCCGGGACGATGGGAAGCCAGTTTTGCATAAGATGCTCTTCATTACTTCGCTTGTATCTTAACTCTATGAAGGAATTGCCAATGTGCACGCCGCGAAGCAGAATATGGTTTAGCAAGAGGTTGTGGACAAGATCAGAAGGGCTTTAAGGGGGCGTTGTTCAGAGGCGAACTCTCTTTACTCGCCACGGCCATCACTTTACTCCCAAAGCTGACGTCTAAAACACAAAAAATGGCAAAGTAATGAACCGAAGTCCTTCAATAAAGCTGTGACCAAGTCGTTGTATCTTAGTCCGAGCCCCAAGCCTTGCATAATTGTTTTGTGCAACACTTGGCAGTTAATAGCCGCCGCATCATTAACCTTGTCTTTCTCTTTCTAGATGCGTACATCCATCCTTAAAACGGTACCATACCTTACATTACCTTACCTCTACACCCATTACTATCCCTTTCTTTCCCTACGACCGCAGAAAAATATGGCTTTCTGTATCACATTCGGCACACATGGTACGTCTTACGATTGCTGAAAGCGCTAGACCGTACACAAGGCTAACAACGTTAACGCAGAGTTCACGAATAACCTAGAAGGCTATGAGGGCGTGACGGCGCAGTGTCATAATTGTGAGTTCGTTCGCATATACGGGATGAAGATGGCTTTATTAGCGCAGTTGGAATTGGAATAAAGGAGAAGAGGCTGATTGCGGTTTTTGGAGAGGCAGGTGGCAATTGGAGCGCGCATTGTATCACGAGATGGCCGTGGTTTACGGTGTGTTTTGTGGTATGTGTCCGCTTCTTCTTATACTTATGGTGAATGAATGGAGTGCTGATCCGAATGGGCATGGAACAGCCAGTGATACCCCTCGCAACACACAAGTATAAGGAAGTCGCGTGTCCGATCTGCCATTTCATGCAGGATTTGAGGTATGATCCCTTTCGCTCTCTCCTTCTCTCCCTTCTTCCCTCTCTATATACACTGGCTTGCATAGATAGCTTTCGATTTGGATGAGAGATGAGAGATCGCTGATTGGAGTTTTCTGCTTGGTAGTAATCGACCAGACGTACAATCCCAACATCCGGGCGCTGGACCTATAATGGCGGGAGGAGGGGGACCGCCACCGCCGGGGATACCGCCGGGGCATGGGCCGGGGCCGGGGCAGGGCCAGATGGCGTATAAATGAGTGTTTGGGGGACAAGGGTAGGGAGGGGGGGATGGTGGAAGGGTTGGTAGTTAGTAAGGAGAAAACGCAAGCGGATATCATATGTGAGCGTTGTTTGGGCAGGGTAATGCTGTATTCTTTTGATCAATGTATTATTTTCTGAGGGTAATTGGGCCAGAGCATGCTTGTTGGGAAGCGAATGATGTTTTGTCATGGAAACATTCTCGTGAGCCACGACGAGATCAAGTCAATTTTTCTTTGTTGAATATCATTTATGGAATATACAAAAAGCATGCTGATACACAAGCAGCGAGGCTGGTATCATTGGCCGCCCATTCAATCAAGGCAGGCACACATCCTTTTAATAAGACCCCTCTTTTCGCTAGTATACAGTTCGTAGTATTCTGCGTTCCCCCTCTTACGAAGAGCAATGAATGCCTCCAACCAAAACTAATGCGTCTCCCTAGCAATCCCACCAGGCGTCTCCGGTGATTTAGGCTCTTGACCCAATCGTTTACCCGACCCCTCCACCTCCGACTCCGCAGCAAATTTCTTCAATGCATCCATCGTAACGCCATTTTGTAGAGCCGATTGATCCGTAGCATGGAGGTGAACCCTAGTGAGATAATTTCAGCACAATATTCTCCAGTACACGAAGAAGAACATACTTCGGAACAACAGGATCATCCGCCCCCTTCGCCGCCTCCATAGCCTCCTTCCATCTCGCCGTGCATAAACACCATTTACAACCCGGTTCCAACCCAATTGATCGCAAATTATTTCCTCGAGAAGCTGAGAAATCGAGGAATTCTTTCGTTAGGACACCTAAAATCGAAACCATCCATTAGCCTACCTATCACAAACAAACAAGCGATCGATTGAAACAAAATGGAGGAAAGAAGGGTGGGGTGGTTGGTACCAGCAACAGCATGATTCCCCCCATCCTCCACCCCAACCCTACAATACCCATCTCTATAAAACCCCGTCATCGGCTGCGTCGAAAACAGCGCTAAAGGCTTCTTAAAAACATTCAAAGAATTATTACTCGGTTTCGTAGCCATTATTGGTGTTGTTGTTGTTATTGTTGTTGGTGTGGTGAGTTCTTTATATAAAGCAACAAGAGCGAGGACGAAGAGCGGGAGGATGAAGATTAGGAATGTGAAGAGGGAGTCGCGGTGGAGGGTGGGCATGGATTTGTAGGGTAAAGGTAGTATTGACGTCGAATGAATGGTTAAGTCATTGTTGCTGTTTGTGAGCTCAATACGCCCTAGGATTTATTTGTCTGGTGTAGTGACGTATTGAGATAGTGATAGCGAGGGGTCGGAGGTCTGAGGGCCCGACTCGCCGCGATTCTGGAGATGGGATGATGCTTGTGGCGATCAGGGACGGGTTGAGGTGGAGGTGGGGCTAATGCATGGGAGACAGCTTGTATATCTGGTGTATCTAGTGCAGCTTTTTATAAGTAGATGGAGGAAGTTTTGATGATAGAAGAATGTCCACTGCGATGAGGAAAGGATATTGTAAGGCTGCATCAATTTTGCTATTTCTCTAATAGGCTGTCGCTGCTGCAAGTGTTGCTCTTGGAGCTCACCCGGTCTGACGCACTTCCTCGTCTATCATGGCATTACGAAACCACATGCTATGAATCTTTCAATGGTCATGTGATATCATATGCTTCTGCATGCTAATAGATGTCTCGTCATGTCATTCATCTTTCCAAACCTCCAGCGCCACGCTAAATATAACAAGAAATCTTCTGAAAATCTGGCAACATGGCTAGTCATAATGCAAAGCACCTCCAAATATCACTCCAACGATTTTCTCCCTCTCACTCCAACAAACCCTTCCTAATCTGCTCCTTGAGCTCTGCTAAACGAGTATGCATTCTCATCAATTCATCCAACTTCTCCTGTGGAGGGTTCTCTATCTGCGAGACCTCGCGATACTGCTTTTCGTAGCTGGCATAATACTTTTTAAAAGACTGCGCTTTCTGGAGGGCGCGGGCTAAGGGCTCATCATCGCTGTCAGTCGTAGGCGGGGTTATTTCAGAGGCTTTGTGACGCTTTCCGGAGGTGACCTTTCCATTGGTATAACCATTGAGATTGCCATTGGTCATTGGGACACCATGATTGTGTATGTCGGAGTCCAGATCGCAGGCTTTACGCTTGAGTGAATGCGAAGATGCGTTGCGTACATGCCCATTCACACGAGGTGAGACGCCATTGGGTGTAGCATTCACCCTCGACATTTGCGAGATCAGCGGCGTTGTAGATGTTGAGGATTGCTCGGGATTATCAAAGTCAGAAGCATTTGTTGGTGGCGAGGAACCAAGAGGTGAGGGTTTGTGAGGCGAGCTCGTAGTTCTCTGCCGGGAAAGCGTTTTCTTCATCGTTGTAGAGCCTTGACTAGAATCCGACATCCGATGCTTTGGTGCCGGGGTAGATGCGGAAGAGGGCGTCGGGGGATTCGGTTTCTTCTCTTGTGCCTTGGCTGGTATCGTAGGCTTTTTACTTGTATTTCTGGATGCTTGATCCCGCACATCCTTCCCATTCGCGGTGTCTGTCACAGTAGGCTTAGCCTTTAGAGTTGCCGTTGCATGATTTGGTGTAGCAGGCCTGGAGCTGTTCTTCTTGATCGTTATTGCAGACGCAACTGGCTGAGACGATACAGCATGCTTCGGGCCTTTAGAGATAGTCTTGTTTGCGGTAGGCTGCGCAGATGAATGCTCTTTGGGCGTCTTGGAGCTCTTTTCTGTCTTCTTGGATGGAAGAGATTGGGTGTGTAAGGTAGTTGCATCTTCCAACCCATCTTCTTCATCGGACTCGTTGACAAATTCACTGGACTTGGGAGCGTTGACTTTCTTAGCGCTACCGGGGCCGCCCTTCTTCACGGCAGGATGAGTCTCCTTCTCTTTCGATGCAGGTGCCACTTTCTTTGGACCTTTTGAGAGAAGGCGCTTCGATTGTGCCTCTTTCTCGCTGATCTTCGTTTTCTTGATTGGGTTCTGAGATCTCGATCGGGCCATGGGCTCGGCGGTAGGTGCAAGTCGATCTTTCTGGTCATCCTCATTACCATGTGCCGGGTCTTCTTTATTGGCATCATTGGAGGTTGGCTGGATTTCGATCTTGGGAGTAGTGGCGGGCTGGATTGGACCTTTGTGAAGGTTCAGATGTGACAATATCTTCCCTTTGCCGCGTTCTTCTTTCGGGATCAACTTGTCCCAGAGCTTTTCTTGAGTAGATAGTCGCATTCGATCAAAAGCAGATACAGCACGATTGATTGCCAATTGACGGTCCTCTTGATTCGGATAGTTGAAATCCCAAACATCCAGCTCTTTGAATGCTTTATCTGTCAAGTCCCACTTGCTTTGGTCGAGGCGGAATGGTTTCCCTATCTTATGCAAGACCTCTTCAACATCTTCCTCCTGGCATTTTAGATGTCGGACAAGTAGATTTTTGGATGCTGGTCGGGCGGCGAGAAGGTGAACCAGAGAATACCGCAATGCTTGGGGTCTTGACACGACCCCGTTGGGGAGACCAGGGACAGAGGTCGGTGTAGACTTCTGAGTGAGAGGTATACGAGCAGCACTGATGGAGGGACTGGTAGGCATTGAGCGCGTGGTATCGTTGAGTAAGGTAGCGTTGTTGCTTTTCTTGAGGAAGGAAAGTGAATTGGTCTTATTAGAGTGGTGTTTGAGGGTAGATGCGGTCGCTTTGATCGGAGGTGGAAGGGTGGAACTGTCAGGGACGTATTTAATCCTGAACAGGTGAATGTCAGCATGGATTGGTACAAATGGAAACCGCAGACCGCGAGGCTACTCACTGCTTAGACTGTTTGTCTTTCTCATGTGAAGCTAATTGGCTTTGTAGCTTCGCGAGAGCCTCGTCAGCACCTGCAATGTCCTCTTGTGCTTTCTGCATGGCGAGCTTGTGACTAATCCGTCCGGCAAAGACAAGCTCGTTCTCATTCTCAGAAGAGTAGTCGTAGACTCG
This sequence comes from Cladonia metacorallifera KoLRI002260, assembly GCA_000482085.2. Taxonomy (NCBI): domain Eukaryota; kingdom Fungi; phylum Ascomycota; class Lecanoromycetes; order Lecanorales; family Cladoniaceae; genus Cladonia; species Cladonia metacorallifera. The sequence continues at coordinate 492,152 of KI911110.1, forward strand.
GCTGTACGTAGGAGAGGTGCTAGCAGTAAGTGGCTGAGACTTGTTTCCATAGTGAAGTGTCTGAGACGAAGTGTCAGCCGGTGACCGCTTTTCAATAGATCGAGCAATACATACAATCATCTTGCCAAAGGACATATTCAGTCCTTTTCCACCATGGCGGGCGCTTCTGAGGATTTCTTGCAGTACATCATCCGATAATTCCAGCTGCATGATTTGGATTGGCTTGTTGTCGGCCTTGAGAGGGCCATTTTCGGTCTGGGATTGGGGAGAATCCACAAGCGTGAGGCCGCTCTCTGGAATGGCGAGGGGCATCATGCTTGGAACTTTTGCTATTCTTGGTGTCTGGTACAGCTGTCAAAGTGTATATGGGAGGGCAAGTTGTTAGGAATCTGGCTGCGGCTACGGCATTCTGCAGGGAACCAAGAAAGCCATTTGTTTGTGAACAAAGGGCTTTATGGAGGGGAGGGAGTGTGAACGAAGCATATGAACGAAGTGAGACGGTTTGACAAAGACAAATTGTTGCCACAAAAGTCAAGAAGAAGGAGAGACAGGCGTATTGATTGTGAAGGTGGGCCGGACAAACTGGAGAGAGAGGCGGGCGGGCAATGCGAATAGCGAGCGAACATCCAGCATCACGACGGTTTGTCGGTTTGTCGGTTTGTTAGCTTTAGGGCCTAGCGCAGCAAGGACCACCGCCTGGCTGATGACCAATACGCAAGTCAGTTTAGTTCTACACTTAAGTAACACACGAGAATCTAGGTCTAGGTACCGCAGGTAAGGGTACCAAGTATCTACTTAGTACTCTATTTCCTTACCTTAGACTTGCCAGTAGTTATCGCCTCCGGGTCCCGAGGAACACATTGTATTGGCTTATATATCCCAGTCAATGGTACACCATACACCTAGAACTACAAATACCTTCTACTTTGGATCATCATCGCCATTGAAAGGGAAGAAGGTCCGCTCTTCTCCGTCTGTGCATGTGCTCAATGGGGCGAAGGTCTGTCTGTGTACCTTAATTCATACCATGGTTTCAGCACGGCCTATTATTACCAACAAGGTCTCACTCAAGAGAGAGGCGCTTCACGGTGATGGCCTGAATTATTGCTTGTGGGACGGGGCGATTGGATTGGATTGGATTGGATTGGATGGAACCGCATTGGGTTGGGGGTCAGATTGGCGGGATGGGCAGGGCATTTGGGAGGGGGATTGGTTGGCATTGTTGGACGCTAAAGGCTTCCCTTTTGGGGCAGTCTTCTGGCGAGAGTCTAAGGGTACATGTACTCCCCTAGTACCTCCATACTACCTCCATACTACCGCAGTGATGGCGACGACCGGTGCGTAATACTGCAGATGGACTTGGTCCTGTCAGCCTACTCTCCCACATTCCCTCGATCCCGTCGCTTAAATGGCCCACGATGGCGTCGGATCACATCAGACCATGTGGGATTCGATGCTCTGTAGAATATGCTCTGCAGTGATCCACTCACACGGACCGTGACATGAATGCTTCACCGTTGGTCAAGGCGGTTGGTGCTTGTTACCGGTTACCTGTTACCTGGCAGACTTCTGCGAGACCGCATTCAGGCCGATTCAGGCCCAACAGGTGCCCGAACTTGAAGGCAAAAGTTGGTATGGCCAATGCTCCCCAGTGCCCCGGGAAAGCGAAAAGTGGAAAATGTCGAGCATCAGAGTTTCGGTTTCGCCTTGTTCCTTCGGGAGAGGGAGAGGGAGAGGGAGAGCTAAATCTGGCGTGCGCTTTCCACGCCACTAACTTAGTAACTTGTCCGCTTCCAAATCTGCGCGGTCATGCCCGGGCTCTCCCAGGCCTAGGTCTAGGTCTCACCATAGTTCTGTGATACTGAGACTGTAACTGATACTGATACTGATACTGCAAAGTTGCAAAGCAAATATGTCCAACTGCTACCTGCTACCCTATCCTCATTTACTCAATAGTGAGGTTACATTCCGATATTCCGGTATACGAAGCTTAGAAACAAGGCCAAAATCATTACCACCACGTGCTCGTGTACCTGCATAAAGTACTACCTAAAGTCCTCTGTACGAGCTACCTTGTAAGGGTCCTCCGTGAAAATGCGGCTTCTAAGTAACATAAATTACATTGCCACAATTACGAAGAAGCTTGTTTCAGCTCAGCCTCTCTCTTCTCAGCTTTCCTATTTTGCCCATCTTTTCTTTGCCTTGGACTGGCGAATTCTCGTTGTACAATGATACTGCGCTAATTCTGTGCGGCCCGGAAATAACGCCGGCATAGTGGGTATGATCTACTATCTATCCATTTTCCACCAATCTAACCTATCTCTCTTTGAAATGTCACCAATCTGAAGAGCAACCTTGATGATCACTTCATGATCTTGCCAACGCCTCCTTGGTGCTGTAAGCCTGCCTATCCTTCGATCATCGGGTACTTTCTCCGTCCCTTCAATACCAGGCACTGCTTACCCATTCATTGTTGCTTATTGTGGAGACAATGTCATTTCTTCAAGATATGTAATATCATCGGGGAATGTTAACAGCCAAGTCCTAGCCAAGGGAGACAGGCAGTGCACTGTGCAAGATAGCGATGGATCCTATGCAAATGTCTAGGTAGTTGTTAGATATTAGTACTAAGTCCACTATTTGAGCCCCCGTGAAACGCCTAAACCGTAGCGTTGTCCAAAAGTTGCGTAGTCATCATCATCCTTGCCAGTTCTCCCTCACATCCCACAACTGCCTTTTAGTTACTGCATATGGCCCGACCGATCAGGTATATTTCCAAGCAGCTCAGGCATCACCTCCTGACTCATTGCCGAACCATCTTCCTCCAATGTTCCCTGACTCCCAGTCTCCATGTAAGGGTCTTGAACTGGTCTTGGATTGTTCAAAGCATCGTTGTTGTTGATTTGACTTTCAATCTCCGGATAGCTTTGTAGATGATCCTCCCAAGCATTGAACTGCGTTGCAAGCAGGTTCAAGTCAATGTTGTGATTAAAGGGCTCCGCATAAGCTTGTTGAAGATTGGACTGGTCCTGACCCGCATCATCGTGATGCTGCTCGACTTCCTCGTTCCCGTCAAACTGCTCGAGGTGCGCGATAAGTTGCGGCTGAGGAATCATGCTCGCTCGCGGTGCTATCATGGGTGCCTCGTACTGGAGCTGAATCTCTCCTCCCGTGAAATCTTGCGAAATGCCGCCAGGCTGGGTATGCTGAGGAGTGTAATCGTAGGAGGGCGTGTCAACGTTTCTGTAGATCGAGTCCTGTGGATGATAAGGATTGTCTTGAAACTCGTACGACTCCTGAGAGTGGTTCGCCACTTCGTACGTTGAGGACTGGGAATCAAAGGAACCGAAAACCGCATATTCAGACTCTTGAGATATGTGTATGGGGTATATGGAATTGCAAATGGATGATGGAAATGATGTCGTGGTGGATGAAGGGAGGGACCGGTAGTCGGGACTCTCAGCAATTCCTGGCGAGCTCTCTTCAGATAAAGGCGCCGCAACCAGACTCCCGTTATTGTCCATGAAGATACAAGACTGGAACGATGGATGGTTATAGTACTCAGGGTCTGCAGATGTTGGCGGCTGCGTTCGAGCATCTTCAATAACCGAATCCAAGGTCATGTGAGGTTGCATCAACCTGGTAGTTGGCTCAAATGGCGTCGGGGAAATTACTCGTCTCCAGCTTGTAGTGGCGGCCTCGTTTTTCTGCGTCTGCTTAAAGTTCCATAGAATAAAGGCCATGCGCTGTGGCTCAGCTCCATTTCTTCGCGGGGTTGCCCATAATTCTTGCATGACTGAGATTTCTCCAAGGGACTGACGAGTCAGCTCTTCCTCATCCTTAACAAATTGAGGATTTCCTGCTTTCTTTGCTCGAGCTCCCGCTTTCTCATTCCCAGAGATGATGTCGGAGAACAGTTTGGCCCACCACTTACTCTTCAAAGGTATCTCTAATCTCACCTCACCAGTCGTTAAATCGGGTTTCCAGTCCAAATCATTGTAGGGTTGATCAGGATCCTGCGAACGTTCGGAGAATTTCTTCAGGTCAATCTCTTGGCCTTTGTGGTGGTAGAATCTTGTCAGAGCACGCCAGTCACCATAACCTGTTCCTTGGGTGTAGTAAAGAATGAGTTCCGTCCCAAGACTTGAGCCTTCGCCCTGGTAAATATTCATCAAGCTTATATTGGACTCGAAGAGGAATATCGGAGCCTGAGTCTCGCCGTGATCATGGTAGTCAGCCAGATGAGGAAACATTGTACGCCATTCGCTAACATCCTCAAGAGCTCTTGGGGCTGACCCCATCTCTTTCTGAATTGAAGTGTATTGGTGGAGAACTTTTGCCGGCCCTCGTTTCTCTCCTTTGAAAAGAGCCATAAGGAAGCTGACCTGGCGAATCGTAGGGCCCGAAAGCACGAAAGTCTCAACCGATGGCAGCGAAGCACCAGGAAAAGCACGTTGCAGGTCATGAAAGTGTTGATAGCCGGCCGCATCGTCGGAGTCATTGTTATCGAGATTGGCTGCGCCGTCATACCGAGCGCCAATGCCTTCTTTCTTCCTCGATCTCTCCGGCTTGATATCGACGACAAGGCTCATCCCTATACAAGTCAGTGTACTGAAGTTGGATGTGTAAATTGAACGCTCACACGGTAGATTCTCGTATAAAAATCCCTTCAAAACTTGAATGTGACTGGATACTTGCTTCCGGTCACGTACCACCCCTGTAGCTTTATATATATAGTCGGAGATCCACTCGTTGCCGCCACTCTGTTTGCCATGCAACACCTCCTTCTTGCGGCCTCGTCTTCGATAGACACGTAGAGCTATAGGGCTATGTTAAGCAGAGGCAGGCATCACATGATCTTTGCAAATACCTATTTGAAAGGCTTCCTCGACTCTGTCCGGCCATTTGGATTCTTCTCTTGAGCCTTTCTGCCGGCATTTGTCACGATAGGCCCGGTACCTCGGCGTGTTGAACTCGACGTGCCAGTAATTGGGACGACGTTCGGATCTCCTACTATGCCGACGTTGCTGTTCGTACCTCGAAGCGGCCGGGACGGAATGAAGAGGTACGTCGAGAGGGGGTGAGCCAGCTTTGAAACTACAGGCTTGAGGGCTGTCCAGGTTGAAGCCGATATGGCGTGGCGTAAGTGCGTTCGCTCCAGCATTACCAGAGGTGGCTTGAAGCACACCACTTCTACATTCACCGGCGCCATGGTCATGTTGTCCACAGATCAAACACAGGTGGAGGTTATTACAAGATTTGCATTCAAGACCACGACTGAAGTTTTGACAGATATGTGGTGATAGCGTGTCTGGTGATTCTTCCAATGTCGACTGATAGCTTTCAGGTAAAGCTGGAGCGTTCGATGGCAGGACGCGTAGATTCCTTTGTAGATCCATGAATGTATACAACACCAATAAGGAATGCTATATCATAGGTATGCAACTTGTAGAATATCGAGTATGCACAAGAGACAATATTGCTACTTTAATACCCGTAGCCCAATACTAATCAACAGCTAGGTGTACGATATACAAAGATTGGCCGGTGGAACAGATTCCTGGAGGCAATTAGACACAGTCAACTCACTGGCACCCTATAAGCTCCTCAATGAGTCCACGAGGTTGTGACAGGCCGCTTATGACTCGGCAAATCTTACAACCTCGAATTGCGGAATCCGGGTGATAACTTGACAACCTAAGCAAGGGACAATCCCACCAGCATGCCGAATGGACAAATCCGATGAGGGTCTCCCAAGGGACGGAAGAGGAATGAGAGCGGTACATAGTGGCCGTTCTCGATCATGGTGAGGAATGACTCTAGTAAAACAGGCCTAGTGTAAGTAGTCGGTCAAAATTTCGAATGGGTCCGACTATAACCGTACGTATGGGCACGGAGAATGCATAACAGTTGAACGGACAACAAGAAGCTCACATGTTGATGATAGCTTCCTGTTATATCGATTTTCCGATGTGGTTGAGGTGGATGTCTAGGAAGACATGCAAGGGCCCACGATCTATATTTTGTCAATGCGCTTGACGCTATTGCCTAGTATCAAGGTACAGGTCACAAGCGTTTCCTGGCGATCAACCTTGATCAAGCCCATCGTCCCCCTCGACATTAAATTTCTTACGGCCCGAGACTGCCAATCTCTGCATTGCGACTTTATCCGTCTGCTTGCCGACTCTCTGCTGCATCTTCTCTATCTCTTGCTCCGGGTCGATTGAGTCTTCAGCAGCAAAGTCTAGGACTAAGCGTCTGCCCAACAAGTGTGTATCTTTCAACGCATCCATAGCATTTTCGGCTTCTTTTGCCGTCACAAAATCCGCAAAGGCGAACCCACGTGTAGAGCTGTCAAGCTTTTTAGGCATGCGTACAGTCCGTAATTTGCCATATGGTCCAAATAAGGATTGGACATCCTTCTTTGATGCTTCAAATGGTAAATTCTTAATTATTATTTTGGTCTTCCTGCCTGCTATTCTCTTGGCATTGTCTTCATTTCTGCGATCCTCGGCTGCATCGACAGCTTTGTGTGATGGTCTTATAAGTAACTCGTGACCATCGAGCTTGTAGCCATCCATAGCTGCGAGCGCCGCTTGCGCATGCACCTTAGAACGGAACTCGAGGAAACCAAACCCCATGCTGAGCAGTTGGCCGGGCTTCTTGGGGTCTTGCTTCGTCTTCACTCTGGCTGACATAAAGCCATCGAGGGGTTGGAAAACTTCTCGTAAACGGTCCGTTGTGGTCATGAAATTGAGATTGCGGATGAAGAGGGTTGATGTATTGGCCACCTGCTGAGCGCCATTAGTCTCAAACAGATCGGGTACTGAAGGCCTAGCAGTTCCAACACTGGCCGCGTTCCCGTTCAAGTCCACAGATTCTGACATGAACAAGCCCTTCGGCGCTTTCTCAAGGAAAAGAATCGAGTCTTTGAACTTCCTGTAAGCAAGACTTCCGAAAGCTGATCGTGCGTGATCCGGCTCCATAAACTCGACGATAGCAACCGTACCGGATGGAGGCATAAGCATTCTACGGATACTCCCGTGCGCTTCGAACAGCTTTTTTAATTCTTCTGGTTTTGTCCCGTAAGAAAAGTTCTTCACCAGTATCGCCGTATCGCCACGTTCACGCTTCTTGAAAGCCTCAAGGTCTACCCCGTTACTGGCAAAGTATGACTTGGTCTCCTGGATAACGTGTGTCTCTGCGTGCGCCTGCTTGACGCCAGCGCCCGCAGAGGTTGGATCCAGCAATTCCCACTTCGAGACACCCAGTCGATTCGAGATAGAAGATACGACGGCATCGGACTGGGAAGCATTCATCAGCAGATTGACAAAAGCTTCGACATGAAGCTTACATTCATGTACATAGAGTTCCAATTGAAGGTAGACCAAGCCGCTTCAGCCTTACGCTTGATCTGCTGTTGCTTCTTCAATGGTAACTTGGAAATAGCAGATTCGTCACGTATGTTTTCCTTTTTCGACTCGGCAGGCATGATGTGCAGCAGACGACCTTGAAATGGTCTTTGATCCAACTCTTGAAGAGCTTTGAGCGCCGCCTCGGGTTCTACGTACCGAATGTGAGCGAAGCCTTTGTTACAGCCAGATCGAGAGTCAACGGGAAGGTGCACCTAGCAACGATTAGTACTTCGAAACTTAATTCATGTAGCCCGTCAGATTATAATTCTCGATAATATCTTCAGAAATGAGAAGCATCTACTAAAATACTCTCCCTGTTGACATCACATGCATAGCATAAGCTGTCCCTATCAGGATGATCATCACAAGATCGAATTAAAGAGATGGGAATGGTGTTATGAAACAAAGCAGCTTACCTCTTCAATAGTTCCGTAACCTTTGGCTGCAAAATGCTGGCGAAGCTCTTCCTCAGTGATCGTATATGTTAGATTCCGGACGAAGAGGCGCCCGTTGCCAGTTTTCCTGTCTTCAACTTCTGTGGACGGTGATGCCACGGCTGTTTCGTTCGCCTCGCTGACCTCATGATTCATCTGGATTCCTTCGTCCGCTCCGCCTAAGCTATTAAGGCCCTCAGCCAGTGACTGAGTCACCTTCTGATGGACTTCCTCATGTTCTGGAGAGGCTTCCCGGTCAAACGCATCATCGTCATCGACTAAGCTTAACAACCGGCTCGTCCGTGAACGAAGCCAGTCGGCATCGGATGCAGCTGGTAGGGCATCTGAAAGCTCCTGTCTATCTTCCTCTATTCCTATCCTAGCTCTTTCCATAGTCTCCTCTGACTGAGGAGGGCCAGCTTCACTCTCTTGTGGCTCCAACACCTGTATCTTACCTTCGTTTTTACCCTCGCTTTTCAGCTTCTTGGGCACAGGTTCGTATTCCTCATCGCTTCCGGCTCCATCGTTCTCTCTTTCAGGAATTTCTATGGTAGAATCTGTGACATCCTGTGTAGCTGCAGCTTGATTCTGCCATGTTTTAGACTTTGAAGGTGGTTGCATCACTTCAAGAAATTCCTGAAGTTTTGTGCTACTTCCGTCATCGAGCGCGGTTCCATATTTCCGCTTTTTTTTATTATCATATGCACCCTCTGCGGGCACGTCTTCTCCCTTGCATGCGTGATTGCTACCAAGAGCATTCGCAGAAAGCCTTTCAAGCTTCATTGGGGATTGCTCTTCTACGGAGCGAGCGATCTCGACACCGATCCTAGACGTACGTATGAAGGATTTGTTGTGGTACTTGACAGCGCTTGCAGCATCTTTGGGGTCTTTGTAACCAACATACCCAATGCGCCTGTGAGGCATGAACTTGACATCTGTAATTGCAAAGTGCTTCGAAAAATGTTTCCTGAATTCCTCAGCCTCCATACTGGGGGGAAGACCTCGGACAAAGATCCTGGAGGAGTCCATCTTCGGCACTACTTGGTGGTGTTGTGGACTGTAAAGTCCTTCCTCGAAATCTTTATGGATTGTGCAAGGGAATTTTGTGTCGGGTTTAAGAACTACCTACACGGAGATCGGCGCTATAGTTCTAAGCGGCAGTTCCCTAGCGTTGCCTTAACCAGAACCGCTCCAGAACCGCGTGCGAACAGGCTGATAGGTACAACACCCCGTTACAGAATACATCTCCTCCCACCATCAAGGACTTGAGCTCCAATTGCTCATTGTGCGGGCTTCCTTGAAGACGCCTGATTCTGCTATGGCTGAAACTTCGAGGACCGCTATGGTGAGCGAGAAGCCTACCAAGGAGAAGCTGGACGGTAGGAGCCCGATCCAGCAATGTTCGTCAATCTTACCTTATTAACAGTCTTCCAGTTCAGATAAAATCTGCGGACATGGTAGCGACCCTCTTTTCCTGCATATGACGGATAAGAGCTCACAATTCCCAGAGTGAAGAGATGCAGCAACAAGCCATCGAAGTTTCCCAAACTGCCTTTGAGAAATTCAGCATAGAGAAGGATATTGCACAGTACATCAAGAAGGAGGTAATTGTGGCCAGCCTTCAAGCGACATGGATCTGTCGAGAAGACTAACGCGAGTGTATATAGTTCGATTCGCGGGCAGGAGCAACTTGGCATTGCATCGTCGGGAGGAATTTTGGAAGCTTCGTCACTCATGGTGCGTAGATAGGGAACAAAGACAAGTGATTCTCATGCTAACATGTGTAAATAGAAACGAAGCACTTCATCTACTTCTATCTCGGGCACTGCGCAATCCTGTTGTTCAAAACACAATAATGTGGTGTGGAATTCTATAGGCAGACTGGGACTATCAAAAGTTTTGGAGTTCATCTTAGGGTCCCTGTGCGGCGCCTGGGGATATTAGTGCAATAATGTAAAGAACAATTGTATGTAGGCATTCCAAGGAGCTACATTGATTGATCTCCGGCAGGCTTGTCTCAATGTGCTTGAAAGTGTGAAATTAAAGAACTCGTGCATTCGGATCACCAGTACGAGATGGGTCACCTTAGTCGACTGTAGCTACTGCTTACTTGATAGTAAAGAATAACGTATGCACAGGGATCATTACATCGTCACAGATTTCCTTAGCGCTCCAAATGCTTCTCGCTCACCCTTCCTTCTCCTTCACAATAGTTGCAACCTTCACATCACTTTCTACCGGTGGGCTGGAGTCTTCACTGCCACTGCCTTCTCTACCGTGCAACGTGGCCGCCCCGCGCTTTCCAGTCAAATCTTTGAGGATACCCTTGAAAGTGTTCGCCATACTGTGTCTTCCTTCAAACAAGGGGTAAAGTCCCACGCAGAACGCACTGCAAAACATCCAAAGGATACCCACGGATACCCAGCCAGTAAAGAACTTTTTGCTGAAAATATATCCCGAGCCATACATGGGCATAGGCCATAAGATCAACAGCGCCAAAGTCAGGAAACATGTCATGCTTTTCGCGATCAAAGAAGCGCGTTGGAGTTTCTTTTGTTCGGCTTCATGATCAGTGGGCGTGGGAGTTGCAGCGCCTGGAATAAGCTCAAGATCCACGTGAGCGGCTTCAGCGACGTCTTCATCGTTCGCAAGGCGGATAGCGGCCATAGACTTGTAGTCGTAATTTTGAGGACCAAAGGCGTAAGTCAATACGGGAACAAAAATACATGGTGAGAGAAGTGCAACAACGTTGCCAGCCAGCATGGGGTTGCTTCAGAGATATTGGGTCAGTTATGGAGAATTTTCAAGTGCAAGAGTGGGCTGCAAAACACGTACTTGCTACCTGTGCTTGCGACAGACAGGTTGCCATATTCCTTCTTGGCCGTCACGAGCCATGCTATCAATGAGCAGGCAAGCCCCAGAATTGGGGAAAGTGCAGCAGCCGCTAGATTCTGCTTGTTCCACATCAGCGTCAATGTGGCCGGCAGCACCGCTGAAGAAATAATGACGCCCTGCAGTTGCGTTAGACTTCACTTTAGAGTCAACAAACTAGGTTTCCTTACCATCATCAAGTATAGATAGCCCATCGATATGCCAATGTCTGTTTTACATCATTAGCGATCATTTTGAGGCAGTCTTGTTAGCTTACAGTAGAGTCCAGTCGAAAAGGCAGCCAGGAGGATGGCGTATATTATGACAAAAGAATGAGCCATATTGATCAGCATCTTGCCTGATGCTTGGGGATTGAAGTAAGTCTGATAGATATCATAGGTGAATATACTGCTGACGGCAATGTATTCCGATGAGGAGGCTGAAGTTACGGCCATAAACACCAGGAGAAGAGTAGCAGCGGCACCTCCCTTCCCAAGGAGGGCCACGGCGGCGTAGGGAAGGACTAAACCAGCTGTAACATCATCGTTGGGCATTCTGTTAGGGAAGCTAATGTTTTGTTAGGTACGATCTTACTCATGATCTGGGTCTTAGGAAAAGTGCTTACGTAGGAAAGACGGGGTTCGATTCAAGAGCGAGAGCCGAAAGACCCATTGTTGTAGCAGCAAGCCACGGAATAGCGAACCAGCTAAGACCGCCCATGACATAGCCGGGAAGAGCATGAACGGGGCTGGCTGCGATAGCTTTGTTGTAGTAACCTGATGATGCCTGTTATTACGTTTGGGTTGAGCATAGCTACCAAGGGATGATCTACCATTGTCCATGAAAACGGTGCCAAAATTACCGACAAGATTAATAACGAAGAAAATGGCACCTTCTTGGGACCGCATTGTTAAGTAGCTCCCATCAGCGTTACCCGAGACCGGATGAGCCTTTGCAGCTTGGGTCAGCAAGTCATAGACTTTGGCTGGACTTCCAAGATTGTTGTTGGTTGTATACGCTAGAAACCTCATTAGTACTAATTGCATTTGCAGATGTTCAATGATCAATACCCGTAAATGCCTATCAAGCACCCAGACGTTAGTCAAAAGCAAAGTGCATGTTCATGATATCGGAAACGTACAAATATCAGGATAATTATCAGAATCATACAAGTATGAACATAGTCGGTCAAGAAGGTTGCCTGTAACGCCATGTCAATTCATGAACTTCCGTATTATCATCTAAATTGGGGCATACTTTGATACCACCAGCGATGGTGTACATGACAACTCCAACGGGCAACAAGAAGCAAGCTGCTGCAGTGGGCACACCAGTTAAGGAGGTCACGACCGCAGAACCTCCAGTAAGCAACATAGCGGTCACCTTCAGCAGTCTGTCAGCATCCATAACTGTATTAATCATATTTTGGGCGATTCATACTAGGACATTGGTCATCAGGCCGAAAACTGTGAACACTAAGTGCCCGTACACACCATACCGGGCGCGGATAATCTCAAGAAAGGTGTGAGCGTTAGGGGCCTTTCGCTTCAATTCGATTGCCAAGGTTGCAAACAGAAGAATTTGCACCGTTGCCCCAGAAGCGTACCAGAAAGGGCCTGAAACACCGTAGCGGTAGGCGACCCCCGAAGATTGCAACAGCGTTGCAGCCCAAGTCCAAGACGAGACCACCGCAGACGCAACAAGGCCGGATTTGACCGTTCTACCAGCTGTACTGAACATTTCAGAGGTTTGGACCTCTCTGTTGTACCTTTTGAGCACATAGGTTGTAAGGATCATTCCGAAAGCAAAAGCGAAGCCAAGACCTGTCCAGATTAGTATTCCGATAGCCCAGCGAAGTACCAGACACGAACCCAAAACAATTCCATAACCGAACCCTTTACTAAGGGGTGGTGTAATAGGCATCTTGAGTTATTTGTGTGACTTCTTCCTAGAGATACGTAACAAGTATTGATTGAGAAATGAAACGGGTACTTCAGGTTACTCTGATGATTGGCTGTTTGCAGGCGTTGTAGTTCACAAAACCCTCAAAACTGTGTGGGAATCAAGCCATCATTTACCACGGCTAGACAGTGATAGAAGTTGATTTCAAGGTGGGCAAGGTTGTTGTGCATATATATCACATGAGCTCGGTCTAGATGATGTGCCAGGGCTACTATGCCACCTAGCTAGAACGTGAAGATAAGCAAATTTTCCGAACTTTGCCTCTAACAGCAAGCAGTCGCTGAAACTCCAAAGCTGGCGGGGAACCATCATGCATCCACCCTGCATCAAGTCTGCCGAAGCGATGCGGAGATTGGTCGTGGCCGAATTGCTTCTTCTTGGCTTATCATGAACAGAAATGAGAATTGATAAGGACTTGTTAAGTTGACGTTTCGCCTAAGCTCCAGCGTCTTGGCGCTACTTACCTTATCTACCTACCTAAGGTACGTACTAAGTAAGGTACTCACGACTCGCCATCTTAGCCTCGAAACGTCTTCAAAGAGCTGATAGCTCGAAGGTATCAAAAGATCGACAAATACTGTCTAAATCCTGCAGGCCGAATCGTGAGATCGAACTACTTCTCATTCGAACCCTTCGGCTTCTCCGACTTCGCTCTCATCCTCGTCTTCACCTTCTTCCGGTATAAACGGGACAAAGCGAAAGTCAACGAAACTGACGCCGCCTCCATCAACATCAATCATGAATTGTAAGCTCAGGACACCTTGTTGGTCGCTCCTGATACTGACCTTAGCCGCTATGGCCATGGCGCGGCTGGCGCCTTGGATCAGGGAGTACTTGTAAGTGTTGACTGTTCTCCTAGGCACATGGAAAGTCTCTAGAAGTTGTGGGTCCTTGCTGAATTCCACTGTGGCCGATCCCAAAGGTCCACTCGAAGATAGCGTAAAGTAGGGTGCCGTAGGCGAGGAGACCATGGTAAGCCTTGTGGGTGAGGTGGATGAAAGCTCATTGATGGCATCATGTAGCCAGCTTGCTCGCATAATAATTTTTTGAGCTATTGCATCCTTCTGTAGTGGAATGTCTTCCTGGAAATCATGCTCGTAGGTGACAAGCTCGCACGTAGTCGTCACACCTTTCTCTTCGAGGATGATGCGGAGAGGCTCGCCCTGCGCAGAGTAGCTTAGCCGACATATGCCATTCATGCCCAAAACACGATTGTCGAAGGCTGCGCCGCGTTCGCCTCGCGAAGGAAAACTGGTCAATCCATCGTAGCCAGACTCGCGATTCGACCAGCGGTCTTTCAAGTCATTTATGCCAAAAATCTGGAGCGTCTCGAGGAGAGATGAGAGCGATATTTGGAACGGCGGAGCTTCGGCATCCTCCTCGTCATCGTCGTCGTTGCTGGGGGGCGGGGAATATGTAAAGGTCGTAAACAATGCTTTATCCAGAACGACGACGCCTAGAATGTTATCAGTCTTTGCGGTTTTGATATGGTCTACGGACTTTCAGACCTTGCATCACCTGAGACTCCTCCACGGTGAAACGTAAGCCTTCTTTAGTAATGCGCACTTGAGCCTTGGAGACGAAATTGATGCATCGAAGTAATAGAAACAGTTGCCGGGCCGAGCCTGACACGGCACTGAATAGTGATGCAGTGTTGTCATTATTAGGTGCCATGTCATTGACCGTAGCCGCTAGTTTGATTGCTGGTAATGGCAGGGAGCTCAAAGTATCCTTGAGGACTTGACGACAATGTATAAGGGTATCAATTCATAGTATTGTACAGGGCTGACATGGCTTGTGTAACAGTATGCCGTAACCTTTATCTCACACGTAGACGCCAACTGCACAAATCATGTACACCGCTCCAAACCTGCCAGGTTGTTAACGAATTCCTTTGTTACGACTCAGAGCTAATTTACCCGAACGCCAATGATGCAGGCACGCCCAAGATCGGGATGTTCTTGAACGAACGGTCTTTCATATATCGTTAGCTGATTGCCTCATTGACCCGATGAGCTTCACTCACTCAATCCAAACAGACCGGTCAACACAAAAGCTTCACATAATCAGCACCTTCTTCACTTGACGACTCAAAGATAAATACCTATCAATAGAAGCGTGGATCCCACCAGGAACTGTTTATCCTTGGACACCGTAGGGTAGAACGGGCTTCCTGCTGCTCCCTCCCACACTTCATTCAACGACATTGATGATCGTATCCACCGCGAACAAATTGGCACCTATAGTCGGTGAAAGACGGCTCATACGATGGCTCGCAAGTGAGTGTTGTTATGATAGACAGTAGTAGAAGACTTTGTTGCTAATGTTGTGCTCAGGACAACTTACACCTACACTTGTTGGCAAGAATTGCCAAGAAGGGCTCGGAAAGGTCCGAATTACACCCCGCTAGTTCCAAATCGGCCTTCAGAGCCTCTCGCTGATGGAGAAACCGCAGCCCTTCCAATACAATCCACCATCATGGCACCTATGATCCTAGATCGTGAGTCGCGTGTTCGCCTGAGAATTTCTCTATGCTAACACCTTCCCAGAGCCGAAGCGCAAAGCTACAGACCAGCTGGGCAGCGAAAGCCCAAGCAAGCGCATCAAGAACTCTCATTCGCAAACTATAACTCCAGAGGCTGATGGGAAGGCTAGAGTTGTCCCATTCCCTGAAAAGGTAGGTGCTTTTGGCAGACCGCACTACATTCCACGAGGTCTTACATGAAATTTAGCCAGCTGTCAAGGAAGAGCGTGACGGAGAAATCGAGTTTCGAGTAGTCAACAATGACAATACTAGAGAAAGCCTGATCATCTTGACTGGACTCAAATGTATCTTCCAGAAGCAACTTCCAAAGATGCCAAAAGACTATATAGCGCGGCTGGTTTATGATCGGACCCATCTTTCTATGGCGATCGTGAAGAAACCTCTCGAAGTAGTCGGGTATGTGTGCGCCATCATTATCACTCCATGAATCTAACACCAATGGCAGAGGCATAACGTACCGCCCTTTTAATAGTCGCGGATTCGCTGAGATCGTTTTCTGCGCCATCTCCTCCGATCAACAAGTCAAAGGCTATGGAGCACATCTCATGTCCCACTTGAAAGACTATGTCAGAGCAACTTCCCCAATTAAGCACTTCCTCACATACGCCGACAACTATGCAATCGGATACTTCAAGAAGCAAGGATTTACAAAGGAAATCACGTTGGAGAAACCACTTTGGATGGGCTATATCAAGGATTACGAAGGCGGAACTATCATGCAGTGTACTATGGTCCCTCGCATCCGGTATCTTGAAGTTGGCCGCATGCTACTCAAGCAAAAAGAAACAGTGACGGCGAAGATAAGAGCCTTCTCCAAGAGCCATATCATCCACCAGCCCCCCAGAGAATGGAAGAATGGACTTTGCGAGATCGATCCAATGTCGATTCCTGCCATCAAGGCTTCTGGCTGGTCCCCTGATATGGATGAGCTAGCTCGACAACCTCGCCACGGACCCAATTATAATCAGCTCCTGCATCTGCTCAATGACATGCAGAATCACAGCTCATCGTGGCCGTTTACACAACCTGTCAACCGGGACGAAGTGGCAGATTACTATGAGGTTATCAAAGAGCCGATGGACTTGAGCACGATGGAGGAGAAACATGAGAAGGATCTATACCCTACACCGGAGGACTTCATTCGGGATGCCAAACTCATTTTTGACAATTGTCGGAAATACAACAATGAGACGACCCCGTATGCGAAGAGTGCAAACAAGCTGGAGAAGTTCATGTGGAGCCAGATCAAGCTGATTCCAGAGTGGTCGGTCAGTAATTACTTAACGAGTGAATCCCTTGATGGCTGGTCCGTACTGACAATGAATATAGCATTTGGCGGAATGATTGATCGAGCAGGCAACGGGGTTGGCGTTTGTCATATACGATGATTACGAGATACCCAAGGAATGCAAGGCGTGGCAAGGCGTAATCAAAGAGGGGGCACGGTGATCTCTACATTGTGGTTTTTTATGTGTTTGCGGACCGCAATTCTAAGGTTTACGAATGTGGGACGGCTTGATTGTTTCCCAGGCCATTAAGGCCATTTTTACCGTTGAGATACGTTGTAGGGTTCCTGATAGTTGTCTACAGCAACTCTCAAAGTCTACTTTAACGCAATGAATAGGCCAGCTAAGCTCATTGTCATAACTTCTGAACTACCATCGAGCATCGCCTATCCCCCACCCCCTAACTTCCTCCCAAACGTACCAAAAAGTTTCCCACCCCCTCTCTTCGCACCCCTCAACCTCTCCCCTCCCCGCTCATCAACCTCCCACTCCTCCCCCTCCTCCTCACCGCCTCTCTTCCCAAGCTTCCCCTTCCCATCCCCCACCTCCCCCATCGCCTTCACCACAGCCTTCTCATGCTCCACCTCTCTCTTCCTCTGCTCCTGCGCCTTCCTCCTCACCTCCTTGACCTGTCCCTCCAAATCCCCCAACACACTCACACATCTACTATCCCACTCCTCCAATATCGAAACCATATGCGGTACAGAACCCGGTCTTAGATCTCGCAGGGGCGCCACGGAGAAGGCATCGACGCGTTGATGCAGAGTGTCGAGTTTGGCGCTCAGGATGCCGGCGTAGATGGAAGTTATGACTAGGTCTTCTAGGGTGCGGGTGGTGGGGAGGTCGAGGGCGTCTTGGAGGTGGACGTAGGAGAGGTTGGAGGGGGTGGTGGAGAGGGTGAGGAGGGAGAGTTGGCGGAGTTTGGTTTGTTGGGCTTCTGAGAGGCTGGGGAGGTTTGACGAAGCTTTTTGGAAGGAGCTTCAGCTTCGGGGCTGCGGGGGGATCTAAGGGTGTCTGTCTTACATTGGTAGTCGGACCAGGTGCCCCAGGCGAAGATCTCTAGCAGGGTGAGGTAGGGTGCATATTCTTCTGATGATGTTCGAAGGGATTGGATATTTGGTGTTTGAAGGAGCTCTGCGAATACAAATGTGTTGGGGGCAGATGTTGCTTGAGCTACCAGATCTGCTGCTGCTCGGGGCGAGTTTGCGGATTTGGAGAGAAGGATGTATGGTTCGAGGGCGTTGAGAGCTTTCTGCTGTGTGTGTTCCATCGCTAATATGGGATTTGCGAGAGCTGGATCGTAGTTCCAAAGCTCACATGTACATGGGTACCTTGAGGCGGCGACAGGTGGAAGTCAAATGTTCATAGGGCTGCTTGTTATCGATAAGGGTACCTTGGCGGCAGATCAGGTACCTTTACCGCGTAGTCACCTTCGTTCACCGAAGACGAAGCTACAGACTATATTCGTCATTGAGGACCATCACTGCAAGACGTTACACAAGCGACATGTATGTACTGGCTATTATGGGCTGCAATCATTGACGGTGTTTGGAGCGTACTGTGTCAGCATCCTGCGGGACAAATTGACTACCTACCGGGTAGTTCTAGCCACAGCAGCCCGCTATCGCAGTCAGTCTAAGCACCGCTCGAGCAGCAAAAGCAACATTTAAATGGAGTATCGAAATCGAGGGAATTGGCAAAAGCATGAAGCAAAGTGCAATCACTCTATTGAATCTTCAGCCGTTCAAAGAGTTACCGTGACTTGACAGTACCTTAATGGTGTAGTATGGTGTAGTTTCAGATCTAAGGTACCTTAGGTGGTTGAGGCGTCGTGTTCTCGGCTTTAGTAGGTACGGACCTACCTAAACAGATGTACTAAATACGGGCCATTAATGCGCTCCGGTCTGACAAAGATTCTAGTCGTATAATACTCTTCGTTTACTCTTTATCCTTCTCTGTTCTTTTCTTCTCTTTCTTCCTATACGGACACGCTCACCTCGGACTCTCGTTATAAATGATCTTTGTATATCCTGCTGCGCTGTGTCGCGCCTCCGATATGCGCCTACACCGAGATCAAACGTTGAACTCGAACTCCAAAGGCCCCCAAGTCTGACACCTGATACGGACTCCCCTATTCACCATACAGCGGCGCCGCTCGCCCTTATACTACCTCATGGCTTTGCCTCTACATATGGCTACTACCACCTTGAAGGTGGAGGGAATGACTTGCGGCGCCTGTACATCTGCGATAGAAAGTGCCTTCAAGCATGTGGACGGCGTCGGAAATGTTTCAGTGAGCTTAGTGATGGAGAGGGCAGTAATTCAGCATGACCCGCGAAAGTTGTCCCCGGAAGCCATCAAGGACAGGATTGAGGATTGCGGCTTCGATGCCGAAGTCATCGCCACCGACATACCCTTAGCTACAGAAGAGGAGGAGGAAGTTCAGAGTAGTGGAGAGACTGGGCAAGATGCTGCACCAGGTCTATCGGTCACAACGTTAGCAGTGGAGGGTATGACATGTGGTGCTTGTACATCAGCCGTGGAAGGAGGTTTCAAGGACGTCCATGGGGTCAAGTCGATGAGCATTTCGCTGCTTTCCGAACGAGCAGTTGTCGAACACGACCCTTCCTTCTTATCGCCTGAAGCTATCGCAGAGATTATCGAAGACCGTGGCTTTGGGGCTACTGTTCTGGAGACGCGAACATCTAACCCTCAACCAATCAAAGCATTCAGGGGCAAAGCATCAAATCCAATGCCTGCAAAGCTGACCACTACCACAGTGGCTGTTGAAGGAATGACTTGTGGTGCCTGCACTTCAGCTATTGAAGGAGGTTTCAAGGGTGTGGATGGGCTGGTGCAATTCAACATTAGCCTACTGGCTGAACGTGCCGTCGTTGTCCATGATCCTACGAAACTTTCAACAGGCCGAATACTGGAGATAGTCGATGAACGAGGTTTTGACGGCAAGGTCCTCTCGTCACAACGCAGTTCAGCCGAGCAATCTACTGCAACCAAAAGCGTACAGTTCAAAGTCTTCGGCCTTCCAACTTCATCCTCCGCCACTGCTCTCGAGGACGTCCTGCGCCTTCTCCCTGGTGTGGTTTCAGCTATTGTCAATCTGTCCACATCTCGGGTCAGCGTCTCCCATAATCCCTCACTGACTGGCGTTCGAACTCTAGTGGAGGCCATAGAAAATCTGGGCTACAACGCGCTACTAGCAGAATCTGATGACAACAATGCGCAGCTTGAATCTCTGGCCAAGACACGAGAGATCCAAGAGTGGCGGCGAGCCTTCTGGTATTCTCTTTCGTTCGCAATTCCGGTTTTCCTGATAAGCATGGTGATACCGATGGCTGTCCCTATGTTAGACTTCGGTTCCTTTCTTCTATGGATACCAGGCCTTTATCTTGGAGACGTCGTTTGCCTCATTCTTACAATTCCCGTGCAATTTGGCATTGGAAAGCGGTTTTATATCTCATCTTACAAATCTTTGAAGCACGCAGCACCTACCATGGATGTACTCGTCACCCTGGGTACCTCTGCAGCATTCTTCTTTAGCGTTGCAGCGATGGCCGTGTCTATTCTGTTTTCCCCCCATTCTCGACCAAGTACAGTATTCGAGACCAGCACTATGCTCATAACGTTCATTACCTTAGGCCGCTATCTGGAAAACAGGGCGAAAGGCCAAACTTCTAAAGCCTTGTCGCGGTTGATGTCGTTGGCACCCTCAATGGCTACCATTTATGCCGATCCTATTGCGGCCCAGAGAGCAGCAGAGGAATGGGACGCTGCTACGTCAGAGATGTCTGAGAAGAGGAGCGCTCCCCAAGAAAGCCTATCAGGTAATGCAGCTGAAGAAAAGGTCATACCTACGGAATTGATTGAAGTCGGAGACATCGTAATTTTGCGGCCGGGTGGTCAGGTGCCAGCGGATGGCACCGTCACCCGCGGTCAGAGCTATTTCGATGAAAGCATGGTCACGGGCGAAGCTGTCGAAATCTTGAAAACACAGGGCAGTGAGCTGATGGCAGGAACCGTCAATGGTTCTGGCCGTGTCGATTTCCGTGTCACCCGGGCTGGTCGGGATACTCAATTGAGCCAAATCGTTAAGCTGGTACAAGAAGCACAAACCAGTCGAGCTCCTATTCAACGTATGGCAGATACCGTAGCTGGCTATTTCGTGCCCACAATCATTGCGCTTGGGTTGTTGACATTCACCGCTTGGATGATCCTAAGCCATATATTGCCAGCATCTCAGACACCCGACGTCTTCCTCAAGCCCGAAAGCGGCGGCAAATTTATGGTCTGCCTCAAGTTGTGCATCTCCGTCATCGTCTTCGCTTGTCCTTGTGCCTTGGGATTAAGTACGCCAACTGCTGTGATGGTTGGGACTGGGGTTGGTGCTGAACAGGGCATTCTGGTCAAGGGTGGAGCGGCGCTCGAGACTGCGACTAAGATAGCCCATGTAATCTTCGACAAGACGGGCACATTGACCATGGGTCGGATGAGCGTTGCCGAAGCCAAGCTTGAGCAGATATGGGAAGCTAACGACTGGCGGCGAAAGTTATGGTGGTCATTGATTGGCTTGGCCGAGATGGGCAGTGAACATCCCGTAGGCAAAGCTGTTGTGGACGCCGCAAAAGCAGAACTTAATATTGGAAATGAAAGCATGATTGCTGGTAGCGTTGGAGACTTCGAAGCTGTAGTTGGTAAAGGAGTCTCTGCAACCGTCGAGCCAGCGACTTCCGCAGAGGCCAAACGGTACAAGATCCACGTCGGCAATCACTCATATCTCATGTCCCAAGGCATCACTATGCCTGCGGACAATAACAGTTCGTCGGCCATTAGCCCCTCTGCCGTCTCAAATGGGAAAATACCATCGTTCGGGACCACTCAAATATACACCGCCATTGACGGCACCTACGCTGGT
This sequence comes from Cladonia metacorallifera KoLRI002260, assembly GCA_000482085.2. Taxonomy (NCBI): domain Eukaryota; kingdom Fungi; phylum Ascomycota; class Lecanoromycetes; order Lecanorales; family Cladoniaceae; genus Cladonia; species Cladonia metacorallifera. The sequence continues at coordinate 513,595 of KI911110.1, forward strand.
GTTCTTTCCCTTGCTGATACAATCAAGCCTAGTGCACCTGCAACAATTCTTGCTCTGGACCGCATGAGAATCACATCTTCCCTTGTAACCGGTGATCAGTACTCCACTGCAGCGGCTGTTGCTGCTCAGGTCGGTATTCCAAGAACCAATATACATGCCGGAGCCTCTCCAGATCAGAAGCAGAAGATCATCAAACAAATCCAAGCGCAGGGCACGGTAGTAGCTATGGTTGGTGATGGCATCAACGACTCGCCTGCTCTCGCTACCGCAGACATCGGTATTGCTCTGAGCTCGGGTACTGATGTGGCTATGGAGGCAGCTGATATTGTTCTTATGCGGCCGGAAGACCTGCTCAGTGTTACTGCATCGCTTCATCTATCTCGCACTATCTTTAGTCGCATCAAGCTGAACCTTATCTGGGCTTGTCTTTACAACGTGCTTGGCCTACCTTTTGCTATGGGCTTTGGCCTGATGCTACCTGGACACATAATGATGCCTCCCATGGCTGCTGGTGCTGCAATGGCTGCGAGCAGCGTTAGCGTCGTGGGCAGTAGTCTCCTTCTAAAATTCTGGAAAAGACCGAGCTGGATGACTGTGGCTAATCTGGAAGCTACAAGACACAAAACTGACAGGCTCGAGGATATGGGTATGAGTTATGATCGTCAACTGGTGGACCGAATTGGTGTTGCATGGTTGAGGAGATTCATAAACGGCAGACTTCGCGGCGGCGTAAGGGTTGAGGATGGCTACTTGCTTCTGCAAGAGGGCGAAGCTGTATGATAATTCCATCTGTAGGTTTCATGAACAATGTGATGACTTCACTCGAACGTTCTGGGTTCGTCTCTTCTGTACAGCTTCCGAAGTATCACCAGTTGTATAGCATGGGGACAGAGGCTAAAAAGATCTATCCGAATTATTTACTACGTCTACGGTACATAATACAGTACTCAAACCCAACATACATATGAAGTACAATAGTCTATTCTATACCCAGAAGAAGTAACCTGTCACTCGTACACCGTTGGCCCTATGGCTAAGCCAATCCCCCTGGAAGAAACCCTAAGCGGGCCTACTCTAGGTACGCCAACATTTGCGGGCCCGCGTCCCTGGGAGTCAGCCCTATAGGGCTCTACTTTCGAGGGGTGTTAGGTACGATCGATAGGTGAATTTACTCTCGGAAGGAGAATTCTTTACACAAGGCTTCAACCAACCCTATTCGAGATCCCAAATGAAACCTGACGGCAGTCACGTCAAGGGCCGGGGTGCGTGACTAGATCTGCTTTGCAACCATGGCTCCCTTGTCGCAAGCAGCAACAAAGCGAGGCCCTGCCGTCCTGGTGAGTACTATGAATTAGGTGTGCAACAGTGTTTTCAAAAACTTTCCGCTTAGAACAGCAAATAGGTCACTGATTCCCGCGAACAAACCAATCCTCAAAGTCGGCCTTCGCAGCTGCTTCTTCGACAGAATTCTCGCTTCATAACCGTTGATAGTGTCCTCCAATACGCCTCTGATATTCCTTCAATGCAACAACGTCAGCCAAGCGCAAGGCCACGCGCTCTACGTACGGGATCGGGCAGACCTGCAGACCCCAAGCTTGCAGGCCGTTTAGTACCTCAGCATATGCCTGCACGAAGTACGAAAGTCAGTGAAAAATTAGTCCTTCTGCCCGAAACGACAACGGAAGAGGCGGACATAGAGGAGAAGGTGGACTACGACGAAGACAATGAGCGTTCCCCAACAAAAGATGACGAGGAGGCCTTGAGGAGAACAGGTGGAAAGAGAGGCAAGAGCTATGCGGAAAGATTGCCGAAGTCTCGAAGGGCAGAGAAGCTGGCCAGGGTAACGGCTTACTGTACTGCACAAGCCTACAAATTGAAGGGCACCGCCGCCTTCCTGAAGGACAACCACGTTGCCAGGACAAAGCTATATGATGATTGTCTTTACGTGGTGTATCATCTTCCCTTGTTACCTGGCAGCGGGGGCTACAGGATACGGAGCAGTCCAGTCCTGAAGAGTGCAGGTGGGAAAGCAGTTCTGGACGAAGAGATAGAAAGAAGTGAGCTACGAGACTATGGTGAGGGCTATTTCGAAGAGGGCGGCGGTGAGAGCTTTGGGGTCAAGGGAAATGAAGACGGAGAAAGTCCGAGGAGAGAGTCTGCCAACGAAAATCTTATGGATGGCTACAATGGGCCAAGAAGAGACTCAAGTGATGATCGCTCTTCAAGTCCTCAAAGAGTTGCGCCCGATGCTTTCACCTTCGCGGAGATGTTCGTATTCTCCTATGGTGTAGTTGTTTTTTGGAATTTCACAGAGCGGCAAGAGAAGGACGTGCTCGCAGACCTTACCTTCTCTGAATCCGAAACAGGCATACCGCTAGTCAGTGGTGCGCAAAGCGAGGAAGATTTCGAAACGGAAGAGTTCCACTTCGAGTATTCGCCAGAGATACCAAGACCGAGAGTCTTCAACGACATGATTACTCTAAGAAGCGGAGATCACATGATCAAGCTTGCCATGTCACACGCCATAGCTCAAAGCACAAAGTTGTGCTTTTTCGAACAAAGAATGGCAAATCAAATGGTTGAGGCCCAGCATGTACCTAAATCACTAGCTTTAACTGGCAAGTTAGGCATGAAAAGAGAAGAGGTGTTCAAGATCCTTGGGGCGTTGTTCAAAAGTCGAGTAGATGTCAATCTATGTAGGCATTTCTTATTTCACTTTTGCCTAAACCCTTGAGCTAACATTTCCTCCAAGCTTCCAACATGCTGGACGTTCCCAATTTCTTCTGGGAGAGTGAACCGACCCTCCACCCCCTTTATTTCGCCGTTCGAGAATATCTAGAAATCAAACCGCGTATTCAAGTTCTCAACGAGCGATGCCGAGTTTTCCTGGATTTGGCAGAAATATTGTCGGATTCGATAGCTGACAACAAGATGTCTTGTAAGTTGACGCTACCAATTCAGTTTATAATTATACGTGCTTTCAGGGGAGGCTATCGTTAACAGCATTATTCCCAGATCTCACCTGGATCATCATCATCCTCATCCTACTTTCCATTTTCGTCACCTGCTCTGAAGTCTTCCTTCGGTTTGGAATTCTTCACACGCGGGCAGGAAAAGCCAGGGACTCGCCAACTTGCATCATGCCCGCCCATGATGCTTTTCGCTGATCATGTCCTACGATGGGCAACGCCCATCCTGTCCCTTTGACCAACTGGTCTCTGTATCAACATGTGATTTGCATGTTCCGTAAGATTTAGCGTGGAGTTTGGGGGGTGTACATATTTACGTATGTACATACAAAGATCGTACAGAGATCCATAAGCTGAAAGTTTCTTCCTTTCATTGGATATACCCGATAAGGGCTGTCGTTCTGAGGGGTCAAACATGTAACTAGGCCATAGCACATCGGTCTGAGCACTCAAAAGGCCGAACAATCGGTCCATATGAAAGACCGAGGAGTTGATGCTCGGCTCGACCCGATAGCAACGGTTGGACAGTCCAAATAGCAATGTATGATAGGGTGATAATAAACCCTAGGGTTCATGCGGCGAGCTTAGGCATCAATTATTAAGTCCTACACTTTCGCTCCAGTGGAATGCTTCCGGGGGGTTGGGAAACACCTAAGGTACCTTAGGAAGTACCTTGGCGGAACCAGGGGCGGCAAGGCAAGTGGGGGCAACGAGGGGCAACGAGGGGCGTCATTTTAGTCCTTAGCGGCCGGACCGTTCCAAGTAATAGCAGGCGGCGCAACCGTCCATAACGATAACCGATGATCAAAGTTTTCCCAGCTTCCTTGATAACTTGCTTAACATCTCGTTTGGTCCAGCTTTAGATACGTATCAGTAGACAATACTGTGGCCTACAATACTGCTGCCTGTGCCGTTTCCCGCGAGGTCCCTTCTGTACATTATGCAGCCTTGATCCCATTCTCTTGGATACCCAGGTTCACGCCACTTTCCCATCAATGACGCAGGCGCAATAATCTCGGATCTCTTTGCAACTGTCCGTGGCGGTGTCAATTATGATCCGTTAATTTGCTTACCCTGGTGTTGAGCCATTCAGTCTTTGTAGTTTAGAGTAGTCACTATGGCTCCAAATCCAATGGAGGTCCCTGAAGCTGTCATTGCTCAAGCAGAAGCTGCTGCTGCAGAAACCCAGAGAGACGACGAAGGACAAAGATCACATGCGGACTCAGAGGCTTCGAAAGGGGAAGAAGCCAAATCAAACACCGCTGCCAATAAGCACATGTGCGTACCCTCCAAACCGTGCTATGAGAGCGTTTGTCTTGTCTCATTCGCAGTCAAGCTAATCGCTGCTCTGAGGTCTCAGAGATATCAAAGTTCCTCAAATCACCAGAACCCAATCCTCTAAATCACAAGAATCACCAATCGAGCACATTCCAAATGTAGCGTATGGCCCACGCCTTGGTCAAGTTGACTTCAGTCAAGATGGGTTCGACACTAAAGCGAAGGTTGCCGGTGCGAGATGATGTATACTCCTTCAAACGTACGGTAAATAGCTGACCTCCAGCAGAGGATGGTCGCCTCAACATCAACATCAACCAAAAAAGTCGAAGACTGTCCGACCTGTTGGTACCAGCTTTACGCAGCCAGCTCAATCTGCAGCAAGCCGAACCGCTCGCAGAGCAAGCACCTGGTTACATACCACCTGCATTAAGCGGAGTTCATGGCCAAGTACCTCCGCCGCCTATGAATATTGTCATTCATGTGGTGGGTTCTCGGGGAGACGTTCAACCGTTCGTTGCGCTTGGTAAAGTGTTGAGACAAAAGTACGGCCATCGCGTACGGCTGGCTACCCATGGGACATTCAGAACTTTTGTCGAAGAGAATGGGCTAGAATTCTTCAGCATTGGTGGAGATCCGGCAGAACTCATGGCGTTTATGGTAAAAAATCCTGGCCTAATGCCGGGAATGGATTCACTTCGTAGTGGCGACGTTGGCAAACGTCGCAAAGGCATGTACGAAATTGTTCAAGGTTGCTGGAGATCATGCATCGAAGTCGGTGACGGTACGGGTATAAGAGCTTCAGACGATCATTTAGACAGTCGTCAAAGTCTTGATAGTGGAATTGGCATGGATGTTGACCCTGCAGAGAAGCCTTTCGTGGCGGACGCGATTATTGCAAACCCACCAAGTTTTGCTCATATCCACTGCGCTGAGAAGCTAGGGATTCCCTTACACTTGATGTTCACGTAAGTGCATTTTTCTGTACATTGGTGTTACGTCTCCTGCTAAGACATCGTAGCATGCCTTGGTCTCCAACGCAGTCTTTCCCTCATCCACTAGCCAACATTCAGTCTTCCAATGCTGACACAAGTATATCGAATTTTGTCTCGTATGCACTAGTAGAGATGATGACATGGCAAGGGCTTGGGGACATCATCAACAGGTTCCGCGAGAAGAGCTTAAACCTGGAACCAGTGAGCCTCATTTGGGCGCCAGGTATGGCAAGTCGGTTGCGTATACCTTATACATATTGTTGGTGTGTCCCCCGTTAACATCAATGCTTCTTAGAATGCCAGACTGACATATCCAAATTCAGGTCTCCCGCGCTGATCCCAAAGCCAAAAGATTGGGGCCCTCATATCTCTATATCTGGTTTCTATTTTCTATCCCTAGCTAGCAATTTTACGCCTGAACCGGATCTTGATGCATTCCTCAAGGCTAGGCCACCACCAGTGTACATTGGCTTCGGCTCCATTGTCGTGGAGGATCCGAATGCCATGACCAAACTCATCTTCGAAGCCGTCAAGAAGACTGGCCAACGAGCGCTTGTTTCAAAAGGTTGGGGTGGGTTTGGAGCAGACGAGATGGGAATACCAGAGGGCGTCTTTATGCTTGGCAACGTACCTCATGACTGGTTGTTTCAGCACGTCTCTTGCGTCGTTCATCATGGTGGAGCCGGAACAACAGCAGCTGGAATTTTGGCCGGCAAACCCACTGTGGTTGTTCCATTTTTTGGAGACCAGCCTTTCTGGGGTGCTATGGTTGCTAGAGCTGGAGCTGGGCCCTCCCCAATACCTAACAAGCAACTCACTTCAGAGAAATTGGCCGCCGCGATCGAAGAATGCCTCAAGCCAACCACTCAACAAAGAGCGCAAGAACTGGGCGCTCGAATTGCTTCAGAGAGAGGCACATATACTGGAGCGCAGAGTTTCCATGATAGACTGGACGTTGATTCAATGCGTTGCTTAGTAGCACCTAGTCGGGTTGCGGTTTGGCGCGTCAAACGCACCACTATCCGATTAAGTGCTTTCGCTGCGACAACTCTAGCAAATGAAGGAATCCTTGATTTCAACAATCTCAAACTGTAAGTATCGTAATATGAGTCGTATAACATATGCTTACCATCATCAGATACCGCCCACGAGAATATGATTCTGAGGACGGTCCTTGGGACCCAATTTCGGGCGGTGCTTCTGCACTTCTCGGAACAATCAGCAGCCTTGCGATGGGATTTGCTGATTTTCCAGTCGAGATCATAAGAGCTCTTAAATCTAAACCGTCAGAGAAACCCGCCGAATATGAAGGTTTGTCCAATCCACTGGTACCCCCAGAAGCTGCTCTACATGCGCTAATCGTCTCCTTATACAGATGAGAATGGCACAGCTGAAGGCCAGTCGAATGCAAGTATGTCAAAGGTATCTATTGATTCGCAACGAACGGCGCCTACAACTGCTCCAGACCTGGCGAGCCCACTATCGTCTCAAGTTAGTCTCGAAGAAGTAAAACCTACTGGATCTGGGGACCAGCAGGGTTCTAGCCGACCGACCGAACCAAAACTTAGCCACCAGAACTCAATGAAGAGTGCCATACGTGGAACGCTCTCAAGGTCATCTTCGCGTAGTTCAAGTCCAAGTAGAAAATCGAGCCAGCATCACAGATCACTTTCTGGCGATCGAGCTAGCCAGATATCTCTCGAAGCGGCATTAGGAGCTGGCAAGAGCGTCAAACAAATCGTTGGCGCGGGCCTGAAGTCGCCCATGGATTTTACTCTCAGTCTAGCACAAGGATTTCATAATGCACCCAAACTTTACGGCGATCAGAGTGTTCGCCAAGCAGATAAGGTGACTGGACTTCAGAGTGGCCTCAAAGCTGCAGGCAAGGTATGGTAGCTGCATCAACTTTACGTGACAGGCCCAGTCTCACAATTATAGGGATTCGGCTACGGATTATATGATGGTATCTCTGGCTTAGTTACACAACCTTTGGAGGGTGCTAAGAAGGAAGGTGTTGTTGGCTTGATCAAGGGGTTCGGAAAGGGTATCGGAGGAGTCGTTTTAAAACCAAATGCTGGTAAGTCTCGTCTGGACGCATTTCTTGGGATGGAATTGCTGATTTTTTAGCCATTTGGGGATTACCCGGTTACACATTCAAAGGTATTTACAAGGAGCTGCAAAAGCACCTTGGTTCAAGCGTCCAAAATTATATTATCGCTGCCCGAACATCGCGGGGTTACGAAGACTGGCATAATTCTAGCCACGAGGAGCGTCTAGACGTGGTGAGCCGATGGCAGGCAATCCAAGTGGAAATAGAGAAAGAAAGACAATTGGCACGTCGTGGAACTTTCCACGGACATCATTGTTATCTCAAAGCGACCATTGAGGCTATTGAGGAGAAGAAGAAGCACTCTGCAGAAAAGAAAAAGCTAAAGAGAGGACTGTCGAACGAGGGCGACCAGAGCCCTAAGGTGATCCCAACCGATCATCCGTTCATTGGCCGACCCCGTGAACCAAAAACTGCGGCTTCCAATCCAGACAGTGCGGACTTCGAGGAAGCAATTAAAACAGCTGTCGCTGCTACCTCGCGTGGGAACCCGGAGGAGGACGCGTTGATTGAGAGAGCAATAAGAGCAAGTGTCGTCGAACTTCATAATGCCTCGACAGATGGCGACAGCGGAGAAGCCGTTCAAAGGGCGATCCAGGCTAGCGTTGCAGAAGCCGCCCAAGCACGGCAAGTGGAGCGTACCAACCCGACTGCTGATGGGTCCGATGGGGCTGGTGATCATGACGAGCAGCTCAAGGCAGCATTACTCCTCAGCTTGCAAGAGAGCTCCAAGTCAGATCACCGAAACGTACTTGCCAATGCCGACTTCGATGACTCGGGCATTGATACCGACGATGATGAGAATATAAAGGCTGCCATTCAGAGGTCGAAGACAGGGTCAATTGCCGACCCACCAGTCGAAAGCCCGAAGGACGGGGATTTTCACAAAGTCATTGAACTTTCTAAGAAATCTCAGGAGGAGCATGACCAGGGTATAAGTAAATCGAAGACTGAAGAGGAGATTGTGCTTGAGTACGTTAGGAAGCAGAGCCTTGCGGAAGAGCAGCATAAAAAGGCAGCAGCAGCAAGAGAGGCTTAAGCTGTTGTGGCTCGTTGTACAGGAGAAAGCCCCCCTTTTCGATTTCTTGTTTCAGCCCACGAGCGTGCATTACACAAGTGGAACGATTTTTTGATGTTGACCTTGAGCGGGCAATGTTATTTTGATACTGAAAGAAGATCAGTATATACCCATGAAGGACTGTAGAAAGATCGCCTAGCCAGTTATACGCCTTGAACACTATGTTCTGTGCTCGTCTTTTCTATTATTGGTGTAGTATCAAATTGTGAGACGCGTTTTCAGGCTTCCCAGGCGTTCCACTATTCAATACTAACTCGGAATCTAGTATAGCTTGGATTGTTGCCTTACCTCCTATATTACATAATGCCAGGATCAACAGCGACTTTCGTCCTACACAACCAGCTAACAGACTCGGTCCAACAGCATCTCAACCTACCTCATCCCATCCAGCAGCACGGCTAGTACCATGTTCGTTATCGTTCTGATTGGGGCCGGCACTGAATATCGAACGCTTATATCTTTGGGAACTCTGGCTGATCAATGGTCTATTAGGACGCAATTTTATCGCATTCTCCAGCTTCTACTTAGACGTACATTCAGGGTGTACGCTCGCAATTCATGAGAAAGACACCTGCGTTGGCGGAGTTTGGAGCTCGAGTATGGCCCATGTCGAGGCCTGTAAACTCTCTACTGACGGCTTCCTGTTTGGCTCGGCTTTACAATGGCTTTTGGTCTTAAAGTGGGCTAAGGATGTCTGGGTTTCTCGGATGTCCCGATAAGTCTTTCCCCAGACGCTGTGACATACCACGACATCTTAGCTGTGATTTACCACGACATCTTCGAGGCTAAGTACGTCATGAGTTACCCTGAGGAATATGTAGACAGGCATATCTATAATGGTAAATCCCTGCGTGACAGGGTCATATTCAAGGTCAAGGCTCTGAAGTTGGAAAAGACCGGTGGGTCCTGGAGAATCACTGCTCAAGACAATGAGGATAAAGACGCGGCCTATGATGCTTGTAGGCTCGTTTTGGCCACTGGCCACACTTGTGGCGAACCGGCAGCTAACATGGTTTACGACGTACTGAAAGCCGGAAAACGTGTCAATTGGATGACTCGGAAAATAGGGGAAGGGCCTGCTTCTTTCGCAGGAGTTGCTCGCAGAGGGTCATACATAAATGGCCCAGAAATAGCTGCAACGAGAACTTCCTCTCCTCTGAACCCATCGTGTTTCGCCCCAATAGAATGGTGGACAAAACTTATGGGGAACAAAGCTGGTGGCCAATATCTGGTCAGGAGCTGATCAGGCATGTCGCGATCTAGCACGATTGAGTGACAGGGAAGGCGCCCTCCCTGGGTTTGAAGACCTGGAGTCAAGTACAATGTGAGTGAAATCAAGCAGTAGCCGTAGGATAGGACTCAAAGTAACATATGCACAGTATCTTCTGGGCTACCGGTCCACTTGGGATGATTCAACATGAGAATTTCTGGGACACTATTGCAATGAATGTCTCAATCTATCGCAGTGACATTCGTACGATGAAGTCAAGATCTATCGTTCTTGAAAATGGTTCAGAAGTCATGTCGGAGGTCTTGTTCTGTGGCAACGGATGGAGTCGGCATTATCCTTTCCTTTCGGAAGAGCAGGCGGTAGAATTTGGCCTCCGGCACAGACATGACTCAGAGCTAGAAACAGCAAAAGAATCTCGCAAATGGCAAACCCTTCTGAAAGGGGGCGGACAATAAAGTTCTGAAGCAGTTTTCACAGCTTGCGAATCCTCCGCCTAACTTTAAACAACCCACAAAGACGACAACTTCGAAGCTTCACGATTGCATTGCTCCACTTGACGATAATTCTATCGCTTTCGTAGGCCATATCCTATTATCGAACTCATTCTGTTCTGCCGAAGCTCAAGCTGTATGGACAACAGCCTTCTTCGATAAGAATGTATCGAAATTACTGACACAGCTAGTAATCTAAGCTCGCCGGGGTATTAATGTACAAAAACCTTAGTGATAAGGGCGGAGCCAAGAGCTGGTCAATGGTGGTGTAGTATGGCGAGAAGATAATATCACGGAAGGAGATATGGACACAGAGGCACGAAGAGCTTCGCCTGTGCACTTTATAGGTATAGTTAGAGCAAATAAATATTGATATCAGATTTTGTAATTCAAATTTCTAGGAATCGAAATATAATATAAATCTTTGGCAAACAAATGAAAGACTACTTATTCATTAAAGTTATTAATTTCCAAATATAATTTCTTTTCCAGTAGTATCTTCAACAGATACTCTCAGTTCCAACAACAGTTTTGGCTTCTAAACACAATTCTTTCTGCGATACATCTAGATAGTCCCTTACGTTGGATCTTTGGAGTTAATGACAATTGAAGCTTCCAGCCGTCTTCGAATGCGTCGTGAAAAGACAGGTCGAGCCAAGAGTAGAAGTGATGGCACCTAATACAGGAGAAATATAACGGCACACTCATTGTTTCTCGAGCGAAAGTCTCTAGTTCACTAGGAGTAAATACGATGGCTTCCAGATGTCGAGAGAGGTCTTTCTCAGTCGCAAAGCGTTCCAGACATATTCCATCCTTGAAGGCCAAAGGTAAGACAGCTTTCCCGAGAGGCCTTCAGAACCAATTGTGCGACTGGTAAAGACTTGCCTTGCGCCATGTCAAAAATTTATAAGCGTAAAACGTGTGCTAAGGACGAGTCCACATACCTCCTTGTCTCCATATACTTCTGGCTCTGCGTGCCCTCGGTGTAACCCCACATACCGCTCGGTCCTACTTTTGGGACAGTTGGAATTACCACACACCGTCTTCGCGATCTCAAGAGCGCAGGGAGAAACTTTTAAGCGGTTTGTAATTCCCGAAGACGCTTGGATGTCTACGGCCTTTTCAAATAACCGGTCCGGTGATTGCGGTGAGTCGCATGACGAGCACCTTGGACCCGCCGAAGTAATACTGGAGTCGTGCTGCGGGATGCTGAGACGTGTATATTCCGACAATTCCTGGAGGCAGCTGAAAGAGCGGTCACAACCCTGTCGTGCGCAATCGAATATATTTGCTATTAAACGGCTCGAGCTTTGTTGGGAAATATTAGAAGGATCTAATCGTGCTTTGTTCGGACTTCGAAAGGATTAGCCGGTACGACAGGTCAAATAAATTGCTTTGGTGCATACAGATATTGGAACTCCGCGTCTTCAGGGTATGGAGCCCAACTTGGCAGTTGCGTCTCAAAACTTACCACCGCTTCCATGTTTGTGACGGAAACACCCCCTGAAGAAGGCTACCGCTAAATTTAGCTGTCGATAGAGACATGCCTACCTGCATTCCGGACATGCATGCGATTCCCAGTCTTCGGCGTTGATCAGATTCCATACTTTTATCTGTCCAGGCGAGGGACTAAATAGCCACATAGACCTCTGCTTAACGGTTTCGAGCATTGGGGTATCTTTGAATGAATGTTTCAAAAAGTCCAGGAGACCCTGTTAGTGCTATTAATCTTTCTTTCTTTGAAAGATAGAAACATGTAAAGTAATGTACCTCTACCGTCCGACAAGCTTCCAAGGGCAGTGGGTATCTTCTCCCTATAGCATCTTGAAATCGTATAGGCTTCTGGTCCCATGGCTCCTCGATTGTGCGGCTAAGCTGTGAGCGGATATCATCTGTGTTTCTTTGCAGCTGCAGTGTCAGATCTCTAGCCTCCGATGTCATACGCTGGTCTAGACTTTGCATTGCTAGGCTAGAACAATACTTAGCATTCAGATTGTCAACGAAGAAAGAGTCCGAACTTATTGAAAGAATTTAGACTCAGATTAAGAATCGCTGAATAGCTTTGCATTGACGCACGGAAGTTGTTGATCTTCTTTTCTCCTGAGAGGCTCCATACGATCCTCCTTTTCCAGTCTACGATGGCTTGTGTCCCTCCCCTATCTGGAAAGGCTCTATTGAAAGTGTATAGGCGGGTACCAAATTCTTCCACTGTGGCCTTGGTCTGTTTAAGAGTCTTCTGTACCACAGACCATTCCTCCTCCGGTAATGCTATAGCGTTTCTGATCGATTGCTGTAATTGAATAATAACACCGTTGAAGGCGAGTAGTTCAGTCTGGATATCGCGAAATCTCTTTGAGTCATTTGATGTGTCTTTGAGGGCTTTGCCGAGTTTCCATATCAACTTGCTAACCGCCACAACGTCGCCTACACCAAAGCCAAGGACTGGAGCTGGCATTCTGATATCATCAAGACTTAGGGCGGTAAAGCTCGAAGTATGAATAACTTCCCTTTGCGTTGTTGTAATTTCCAGCGTCTAGCTGCCTTGAAAAGGCTATCAGGCAACAAAGTCTTGGCATTTCGATGGAAGGTGACAGGAATTTGCTCCCAACTCAGTGGGGACGCGAGCCCGCAAGTCTTGGCCTTAAAACCCAGCATATATAGCTTCATAGCTTCTCAACAACCGGTTACTATGATAAGATTCATTAGAAGCAAGGAAAGGCAAACATTGAAAAAGTCTCGGAACTGCCTACGTGGATATGTCGCATCCAATTCTCACCGTCCATGGACGGAAGGGACCTCCATAGCTGGAAGGCGCGCCCATGATGTCCTTCTACCTTATATATCTCGTCGTTAGTTTCCCCTACCAATGGCGATAGCATCCATGGATGGTATGATCTATCCATGGACGGCGACGCGATTTATGAATAATACGGAGAATGACACCATTGATGTTGATTTGTACCAAAAGTATTAGGGTGCCAATTTTTTGAAATCCCCCTAATAGGGGTGCCTAGACAACAGCCGCTCGGGCGCAGCTAATAGCGTGCCTCTAGCCTAATAAATAAGGCCCTTGGGATCTGGCCCCCTTTAGACAACCGCTAAGACATCGTTCTCCTGCGTATACGCCCCCTAAGCTCCCTAAGCTCCCAGTCCTCTCCAGGGGATGAGTAGCGTGTTAGGATTAGTGTTTGGCAGCATGTGCCTAGCGTAAATCAAGATCAATGGGCCTTTCTCCGCACACTATCTATCACTACTACTACTATCACGACCACTACCACCACCACTATGACTATGTCAGCACCTCGCTGCCAGTACGTCACTACCCACCAAGGGGAGTAGCTGAATAGGGGTAATAGCCCCAGCTAGCTTTGAATGCTACTCTAGGGGCCGTTTCTGCCGACCCGGCCCTATTTTCCTAAGGAACAAATCAACGCTTATTCTCCACCCGATCACTATGTCGGAGGCCTTATAGATGGTGGTAATATTGATATAATCTGAAATGGCGACAATATTTACAATCCATCAGCGATGTATCACCGGCGATAGCGAGGTGCCGGTAGCGAGGTGTTTCTTATTAGTGGTGATAGTGGTGGTTGTGATAAATCGTGGCTTCCACATATGAACGGCGTCGCCGTCCATGGATATCATCGCCGTTCATAGATGACAGGCCCAATCGGTGGTAAGATCCAGCGATGAGATGCATGGATTGTTACCCTCTCAATCTTTGCCGCCCACGGAAGATCCTTCCATCCATGGAAGGAGCATATCGATGCGGGGAATGCAACATGCACACGAAACTTTCGTCTATCTCGATATCTGACAGAGGGGTAAGTCCCCCATCCAATCAAAGATCCGGCCGAGGTGCTCCTCAACTTAAAACATATTGGCTCAATAAGAACAGAGCTCAGTCGAGCAACCTTCATGCGCTTCATAACTTTGGCTGGCCTCCAAGATGATTCCATCTAATAAAACATAAGACACTGCGAGATTAATCTGGAGCTCAAACGCAATCGTTAAGCCAACTGGGCTTTTTCACAATCCATGTCTTCGCATATGCTATCTGGACTCCTAATTATCCTCCTGGTGGGGCTGATTTACATCACTTTCCTCACTGGTCGGCGCGAGTCAAAGCTTCCTCCAGGCACGAGATTCTTTTCTTCGCTCAACAAGTATTTTTCTTCGCTCACGACGTCTTTCTAATAACCATGGGATAGGCCCGCCTACGCTTCCCATAATCGGGAACCTGCACCAGATACCAAAGAGCGGGGCCCACTTCAAGTAACCACTATTAAGCCCTCCTCACATCACCCACTGACATTTTCCGCAGGTTCACAGAGTGGGCTCGACAATATGGCGGCATCTTCTCGCTAAAGTTAGGACCAGGAACGGCTGTGGTGATCAGCTCGCCTGCTCTCGTGAAAGACTTGCTGGACCGAAGGTCAAACATATACAGTAGTCGCCCGCCATCGTACGTCTCGAATGAGCTTATTACACGAGGGGATCATATCTTGACAAGGACCAATGACGACAAGTGGAGGTTACAACGCAAACTCGTGCATCAGTTCTTCAGCGAAGGACGCTGCGAAAAGGATTACCTTACGCTGCAAAACGCTGAAGCAGTGCAGATGTTGAGAGATACTTGTTCTGCGCCGGAACAGTTTATGTACCACCCTAAGCGTTTCAGCAACAGTATAATTATGAGTTTGGGTAAGTTCGTCTCTCTCTAGACTTGTCAATACTGGGAAGACCATCAGATGTTTATGTGATGCCTCAGTTTTTGGTGTACGTAGCCCCACAATCACGACTCCGCATCTGGTGGAGCTATACGAGATCATGGAGCAATGGTCATCGGTCATGGAAACCGGGGCTACGCCTCCAATCGACATCTTCCCAGCCTTGAAGTGGGTCCCAGAATGGTTATTTGGGAACTGGATCACACGCTCACGTAAGATTGGCAAAGCCATGGATCGGCTCTATGGCCGGATGTTGTCGCACGTCAAACAGCGCCGCGCGAAATCAGGCAACGACAGGCGGCAATCTTTCGTTGATAGCATGCTGGACCAGAAGGATGTGGCGCAAGACCTGACCCCTCATCAGATCATGTTCATGGGAGGTGCGTTGATGGAGGGAGGCTCCGATACGTCTTCAAGCATTATACTCGCCTTCGTCCAAGCCATGATCACTTTCCCGGACGTCCAACGAAAAGCGCAGGCCGAGATCGACGCCGTTGTTGGTGAGGACCGCTCGCCATTGTGGTCCGATTATGCGAAGCTGCCATATGTTGCTATGATCGTAAAAGAGACAATGCGCTGGCGACCAGTGACACCACTTAGTGTTCCACATGCTTCGAGGGAAGGTATGTAGGCTACGTAACCCACAATATCATCATACCTGCATGTTCACCTCTAACCTACCTTTCAGAAGACACAATCTCCGGCCAAAAAATCCCTGCCGGCAGCACCGTAATTCTGAACGTCTGGGCCCTCCACAACGACCCAACTCTCCAACCCTCTCCTTCCACCTTTAACCCTTCCCGCTATGCCTCACACCCCCTCCCCGCTTCCGCCTATACTACGGCCTCCGCAGACCGCGACCATTACGGCTACGGTGCCGGCCGCCGCATCTGCCCGGGCATCCATCTCGCCGAACGCAACCTCTTTATCGCCATGGCGAAGCTGCTCTGGGCTTTTGATCTTGCACGCGCAAGAGATGGGGATGGCAAGGATGTCGCGGTAGATGTGGATCCGCTGACTGGGTATTCGGAAGGGTTTTTGGTTTGCCCGAAAGATTTTAAGGTGGATGCAAGGGTGAGGTCGGAGCGAAGGAGGAAAACAATTATGGACGAGTTTGATACGGCGGAGAAGGAGATCTTTTGTTTGTATGATGATTTAGGTGTGGGAAAAGGTGGGGAGTGATACACTTTTCTGCGTTTTTCTTAGTTCTTGCGTCGCATGGTAGTCTAATTTCGCCCTAATCTTGGTTTTCTTCATCCCTATTATCCTATGTTGCTACCTAAACATCGTCGACCTTCAACGCTTGTTTAAGGGAGGACAATCATAAGAAAAAAAGGTCATGATGTCTATATCGACGCCTTTTCAATAAAGGAGACCACCAGCACCTTTGACATAGTCCGATCTAGAAGCACATGAGTCCCCACGATCACTGACCCTTTTCGTTCTTGGAGTGTGTCGGACCAGTGTCCCATAGTTGGGTATTCCCATGATAGTGTCGGCCCCACTTCAGACTTAAGTACCCATCATAATCGAGTCCAAGTGCTATTCCGCGAGTGGTATTTGTGTGTCATTTCCAATTTCGGGCAACGAAAAAGATGAAGCGACACATAACATGGTCTTTTGTGTCAGAGACTCACGTGGCTCTGGGCCGCTCTTCGGCTATTGCAGAGATGTTTGATCGGCATCCGTTGGTAATTTCACTGGCATCCACTTCCTTTTGATTGCATCAGTGAGTCAGTGTGCGCAAAATAATAGCGTGGTCGGTCTCAATTGCCCAAATCTTTTCACAGGGTAGGAAGGTATCGTGGCTAGTAACATCCATGATACCCCGACCGTGAAGCTCGGTATCGAAATAGCGTGTGCACGGTGCCATACCCAGACCTGGCTGACTGGTCCGTAAGATACTGATCATATCGTCTGCGACAGCATAGTGTTTGCGAAGCCAGAGTGTCAAGGAATGTATTGCCGCTGGCGTATGACGCTTGAACGGGAAAGTCCAGAATCTGGCCGCAGGATGAAAAGAGAACCATGAAGTCGAGAGTTTCTGGAGGCGAAGGCCTTTTGAAGAGCTATGGCGTCCATGATCTTGGTCGGGATGAAGGCGTTGAAAGTCTCTATGATGGCTCAAGCATTTCTACAGCAACACTTAGGTTCTGCCGCAAACTCAAGCATAACCCGGAAAACTTCCTCAATGAAGCATAAGAGCCGGATTCCAAGATCTTTTGGAGGTGGACGCTGGATTGCTACAAAGGGATCAAAACGGCCTCCATTCATAACAACTACTGGGGGTTTGTAGTGTCTGATTAGGTTTTTTGTCCATCGAGTAAGCTCAATGGATTCCACGCATTCACATGACCTCGCCTTGAGTACTTCTGGCAACCATAGACGCCCAAAGTGGAAACAGCACTTTTCGAGTATCGCTTGCACCATTGTGAGAAGACAATATTGCGTCTTGTAGGGCAAGTAAAGAGGATGGAGGGTCGGTGTAACGGACGTTGTAGGTTAGAAGCCCATTGTGCGGGAATCTGTTGTAGGGCACTTTAGGCTTAGCTTTGGCCGTCCTAGGTCACTCCTACCACGTGGTGAACGCTCTCAATCTACGGTGTTTTGGGTTTTTCCCCTTCTACTAGCCTCCATGTGGATTAGCCTTGTCCCGGTTACGTACAGACATCTGACAACACACCATCTGAGACGATGCAGTCATCCTCTTACCTCCAGATCGTAGCCTCATGCTTCTCCGGCTGCAAAACACAGTAAGATCCCGTGACTGCGAGCGGAGGTCCGTGGCGCCCCGAAGTCCGCCATGCGCTGGGAATCCCATGTCTGGGACCACTTTACGGAAGCGCTTTGAATCCGTCTAGATGGCGTTTCTGTCGGATGGATTACTAGTATATTAAACAGCGACTACGAATGTTACACCACAAGGCCACTACATTGCTATCTTACTGGAAAACCTGCAGACTCTTACCCAGACAGAATGCCGAACAATCACGCAAATGGTCACTCCCGCGCTCATGATCGTCTTGACGGCAAAGTTGCCCTCGTCACAGGCGCTGGCCGTGGTTTAGGTGCAGGCATCGCTCTCGAGCTCGGTGCTCGAGGAGCCTCCGTCGTAGTCAACTACAGCAGATCAGCGGGGCCCGCTGAGAACGTCGTATCGGATCTCCTCGCCCTCGGCACGCAAGCAATTGCCATCCAAGCCGACATTGCCAAGCCCGCCGAAGTCGGCTCTCTCTTCGAGCGGACCCTCGCGCACTATGGCCGACTCGACATCGTCGTGTCGAACGCCGGCATGGAGGCCTTCAAACAAGAGGAAGACGTGACGCAGGAGGATTATGACGACGTGTTCAACCTCAACGCCCGCGGCCAGTTCTTCGTCGCGCAGAACGGCCTCCGACATTGCGCCAGCGGGGGCCGAATCATTCTCACGTCCTCCGTCGCGGCCAACATGGCCGGCGTGCGTAACCATGCTTTGTACGCAGGCTCCAAAGCCGCCGTCGAAGGCTTCACGCGTAGCTTTGCCGCCGACTGCGGGCCAAAACGCATCACGGTGAACGCGATCGCCCCGGGAGGAATCCTCACGGACATGTTCGACGCTAATAGTTGGCATTATGCGCCGGAAGGGACACCGGACATGGGCCGTGAGGTTACCGCGAAGACGTTGGCAGGGTTGTGTCCGCTGGGGAGGGTGGGGGTGCCACAGGATGTCGCGAGAGTGGTGGTTTGGCTGGCGGGTGAAGAGAGCGAGTGGGTCAACGGTCAGGTTCTGAAGCTTACTGGAGGCTCCTCTACTTGAGTGCGGGTATAATTAGGGGTATTGGAAGGGTGAAGCAGCTTCTTAGATACCGTGTATCGTGAGGTCATTTCCTAGAGCCTTCTCAAGCATAGCAGTTGAGCATCTTCTCGCATGCGTCGTGGATAGGAGGTTCTCGAGGTGGATGACGTAGTAACAGAACCTCCTTTGCTCTCTAGCACTCCTCGCTCTGAAGGAGATGAGCGCCTGTCAAGCTGTCTAGTGGCATGCATGTTTGATCGAAACCGCAAAGCACTTGGGGGTAGGTGTCAGTTTCACTGTTGTTGAGGAATTTTCGATGATATCTTTAGCCCTTAGGGTTTCAAAGCTCCACGAGCGTAACACTGGCTCTTGACGAGATCGTCAACAACTCAACTAAAGGCCAATTATTTGGCTTAAAAAACAGATCGACGAGTGTCCCAATAAGTTCTGTTCATCACACCAATGTTTTCGGCTTTCTGTACTTGAAACCCTTCAACGAATCGAGGTTCTAATTTGGACCGGAGTGGAAGACTGCGTAGCTCCGAGACGGTGTGATTAGCTAGGACATTCCTGCAAGAGGCTGGATCATCGACTGCGATTCTTCGAGAGGCGGTGTGAAAGTCGAAAGGATGAGCACGGGAAGCCTTGAACTCGGAAAGCATACCTGATCAAGGTTAGTTAGTGTATTGCTTCTCAGGCATTCAGATACTCCATCTCAAAGTTTCTCAACAATTGGATAAGTTACTCTTACGGTAATGAGGCTACCTCAAGCCATCATGTTATGTCTTTCAACATTGATAATCGTCCATTTAGTCTTTGACAAATTGTCGTAATAAGACCTCTGGAGTTGATCAGCTGCATTTGAAAGCAGACGGTAAAGCGACTTCACCTTTTACGGCCTATGATGCAACCTCTCTTCGTCTTCTGGCATCGTGATGACCTGCATGAAGCTTGTAGCGTTCGAGGTTCGAGTCCACTGATCAATCGGCTTGTCTGGCTAGCGAGAGATAAGCCACATATGGGGAACTATGAAGAGAAGTAGGCATCAGTGTAGATGGTTATGGATTGATTGCGCACAGGATTCCTCATGAAAAGTCCTATAGGCTGTAGTTTCCTGGTCTTTGGCAACTTGGGAAGATCTTTGCAGATACTGCTGTAATACTAGCCCCGGGATCTTTGTAGATGCGCAGCCAAATTGCCGTCGTCCATATTAGCGAATGAGGAATAGCCTTATTTTGCACACAGATAGGGTCTGCTCCAGGGGAGCCTTGGGAGAATCAATCAACTATGCCTGAATATTCTCAACATGACAAAAAATGACTCATGAGAGTCAAACACGGTATGGTGACGCCGAGACTAGGCTTAAAAGCGTCTCTCAATGTAGGGGTTATCAAGGGTAGCATTGCTTGAGTCATCCCAGTCGTTCCTGCATCATAGATCAAGCCGTCTGACAGCATGATCCTGCTACACTCATCACACCCTTTCGCATCGAGCAACAAGGAACGGAATCCGTCAGCCGAGCCATGAATAGTCGACGGGCATCTCAGGAATCTCAGGGACTTGCGGTGGGTCGGGTTGATAGGGTCGAGGAAGCGAAGGATGTGTGGAAATTTGAGACGATTTGTCGCCATCTTTATCTGTAAATCAAGATATTACAACCGTTAACTGAGAGCCCTTTAATAATATTTTGAACAAGCCTTGGGACAGCCGACCTTGAGAATACATTTCCCGAGGATGTGTACGTGCAGATAAGAAACACTTTGAATCACTCTGTCAGCCTTGTGCGCGTTGAGTTTGGAGTAATGAGATAAGACGCATGGCAGGGCGTAGGGGATATCAGGTTTGCATTTTGAAGCGGCAATTAGTTGAGGTCATTCTTTGGCTGCTCGTCGTTGAAGTTGCGGTCAATCGAATGCAACTCTACAGGGATTAACGGGACGCCTCCTCTGACACGGGAGGGTCGGGATTTCGACTGCACGCCTCAATCCCGGTAGGATGATATTCCTCATGCAGTAATGCGACATTTTCAGAGAGATGGTGAGTACAGTACCAATGCCTTGACACTTGTTAGAGTATTGTCATACGGAGATGTGCAGGCTGCAGCCAGGATGCCGGATGCTAAAACCCAGTGCCCGGGTGGATACCCAAGGTAAGAAGCGGCACAGAAAGCACCCTCGGGCCGTAGCCAGGCCATTAGCCAGGCCGAGGTGCCTAGGGCTAAGGCTCAGCCCTACACCTTAGCATGAGCAGGACTTTTGGTGTCTACCTCCGTAGGCCATGTTACTTCGCGTAAACAACGTGGTCGAACATCTACGAGTACTTGGTCAGAGGCGGTATGCCCATTGGACCGAGTATCCATGGCAATTCGCCTAAGGTGATGGGCGTCGGAGATGATCTGGAAAAGGTGGTTTCACCATCAATTGCTGCTTACACAGTGCTCTACGTTACGGCCGGATAAAAGATCCACATCCACATTTTCTCCAGCAACCATCAACAGTGCATATTGAATCTCCTTTCTCACCAGCTGAGATCCTCGACAGCATCGACATGCTCATTTCTTATTGAGACGACAAGGGTTTCCGACTCTTCTCCAAAACTTGTGCGCATCTCTGGGCATGGACATGGATAAGGCCCCGATTGCTTGCAGCAGTTGTGCGAAAGCCAAGGTAAAATGCGACAAAAAGGTGAAGCCCCTCCCTCCACACACATGTTTGCCGCGCTCAGCAACCTCAACCCCGGTCAAGGAAATATCTACATGTTCAGACCGCAACGCTCCATCCAAGTTCATGACTTCAAGCTCATCACGTCTTTGAATCTTCATGCTTATCGCCAGCGTCCACGTTCTCGGCTGAGTTGTCCCTGTGCATACCACTAACCCGTCGACTCTCATTAGGTCCCATGTACACGGTGCGCCAGTAAACGCAAAGTCTGTCAACCAAGGACCGCTCGCCGTTCTGGCGAGACGTCCACTCAGCACAATCGACCCAATGAAGAGCCTTGGGAACCTTTGACTCTCGAGCCCAGCGATATCATAGACACTACAGTGCCGTGGTCGACAATATTCCCAACGTCAACATCATCGAATCTTTCCGACTCGGGCCCAAACCCTATAACTAGTCACAGTTTTAAGCCCAGCCAATTACAGGTCTCAAACAAATTCCCATCGGACAACGTCAGCCGGGAGTTCCTCCACTCGGTTTTCGCGCAGTCGCCTGCAGAATTTAATAATTCTTTGTCGTCTGCAAGAGAACCTTTCATAGACATGGAACTTGATGAAATTGACACTCATGGTGACAATGGAATGTTATCGATGGAAGGAATGGATTACCCTTCGGACTTCAGTGTACCTCCGATGCAAGATGATGTGTTACCCATCGGTGAAATGCGAAGTAGTGATAATCCTGGGGATTTGGAGACTCGTCGACTATCAGCCAACGCCGTGTCAGACTCAGGCCGAGCGTCTGGCTCATCCTTAGGAGCGTATCGGAGCGAAGTCGGATCGTCATCTGAAGGAGACAGTCCAAACACTTCATACGAGTCGACGACCATGACCATAAGCGGGAACCAAACTACGGTCCTGGAAGACGAAGCCGTCTTTATGACTCAAGATCGTTGGTCGTATTTCCAGTGCAATCCTCCCATTGATGCTGGTCCTTTCTCAAAGACTGCAAGCATCTACCTTGAGAGACTCGAGCACGCACTCGAAAGCGAAGATGCTTGGCAACAAAGAGACTGGCAGCCGCAAGCCATAGACACACCGCACGACGGATTCAGTCTTCAGGTCGAATCGCTCAGCAGCTATGCCCGAGAAAAGCTCATCGCAGTTACGCAAGCGATTCTTCAAAAGGCATCAGGTACCCACCATATCGATTCGCGTAGTCAGCGCAGTGCCGCATCCCTGCAAGGTAGAGGCTTCATCACCCTTCCGCCACCGGTCGTTCTTGAGCATTTCCTGAAAGCCTACGTACGTCGGTGTGAGCAGTACTACGCCTGTGTGCCCGCGGGAACATTGAAACCGAACGAAGTGATGCAAGCAGGGAATACTAAAGCGTCGTGCCTACTTTTGCTCTTGATGATCGCTCATGGTGCCGCGGTCACACCAACTGTCGAAGCTCGCGCTCTAAGCAGTGGCTTAACGGAAGCTTGCCGCATATCTCTGCACGACCTGATGGAGGTAGACTTTGAACTTGTGCAGAACCTAATGGTGCTTCAATGCGGATTACTTTATACGAATGTAGCGGTGTGGAGTGGGGACAAATGGCACATGGAGGTCAGTCTTCTGTGTGTTAGCGTCTACCGGTTGGTCGCGGCTGACTCTTTGCCACCAGATTGCCATAGGCCGACGGGGGTTGTACATCTCGGTCTGTCACCGTTCAGGAATCTGGCTTTCTTGGTCATATTTTGCTTACACTTTCTCAGGTGCTTCGCTCGGTAGGCTTGTTGGACTTTCAGTATGCAAGACCATCTAGAGAGGAGTGTCATGCGAACCCGGAAAAAGAATGGAAGA
This sequence comes from Cladonia metacorallifera KoLRI002260, assembly GCA_000482085.2. NCBI lineage: Eukaryota > Fungi > Ascomycota > Lecanoromycetes > Lecanorales > Cladoniaceae > Cladonia > Cladonia metacorallifera. Next base: position 536,756 of record KI911110.1, read on the forward strand.
AATGGAAGGAGCAGGAAGGGAGAATCCGGTAGGATATAGAACCCCAACCTGCTGCGAACTTAGCGCTGAAAATGCTTTTTCAGATTGGTCGTGTCATGGATCTTCGTCGATCAAGAACTGGGCTTATTCCTAGATCAAGCGCCGTTGCTGTCCCTCAGCTGTATCCGCACCACCATGACTGATCCCGATCAACTATGGGAAGCCAATTCCTCCGACGAGTGGCTGAGATCCCGTGATCGAGCGATGGGCGTTCTGGATAAGCCGCGCATGTCTATACGCGATCTTTTTCGCTTCTTCATGGACGGCGAGCTTGCGAATCCCAATTTCTATCTTTCAACAACACAACTCCGCCTTCTCCTTCACCCTATACAATCTCTGGTCATCCATTTACAGCAAATCTTAAGCTGCATACCGGATGGAAGTGGCAACCGAAAAGTACCACAAGCCATGACAAAGGCAAAAACACTACTTCGGCTCCGAGAAGTGCAGTCGCTCTTGGGGCAATGGTATTCTCTTGCATCCCGCTGCTCCCGCAATATGGCTCACCTTAGCCTGGCCATGTATGCTAACCTAATCATCTACCATCTCCTTAGCCTGAACACATTGTGTTGTCTACCTGAAATCGAAAGGTTTGCTCGCGGTGAAGTCAGGATAGCACAATTACAACCCCATCCAACACTCAAAATCAATTGTGCGGAAGATGCGGAGCAGGTATTCTTTCATTGCGGCCAGATCTTTCGCTTGCTTCGCTTGATACCGGAAGACGTGCGACCACCCTGGTGGCCAGCTGCTGTCTATCGCGCCGCCCTGGCTGCATGGATGACCAGCATGACTAAAGCCACAACAAGCAGTCTGCTTAGTAGTCTAGGCAGAAAGGCTTACCAAACTTTTGCTATTGATGCTGTGACGCCCGAAGATCCTACTCTGGTGCAGTATTTACAGACTGGAGAAGGCCAACCTATGCTCTCCAAGAAGGATCATACCAAGGTGTCGCTCGAGGTCCCACAGAACATATTGTTGCAAGGGGTGGATTTGCTTAGTGAAAAGCTTACGACGCGATTCCAAGACGGAATTCGAGCTAATTTGGTGAGGCTTGTGAAACGGTGGAAGAAGTGGAAGGTTCAATGAAGATGTGTGTGTAAGACACTGTATTCCTGTTCGGTCAATCGAGATGAGGAGGTAACGATTTACTGACATTCGCTCGATTGACGATGTTATCCGGAATTACATAGATAGTGCTGGACACCCCATTGGCTATCTGGTCGAATTTCAAACTTCTCATGATTAGGCCCTCAAGTTTTGCGGACACCATGTGATTCATTGCATCGTTGCTGACATCACATTGAGGGTCGACTTGGGCTAAGGAAAGAACCTCATACCTTACAGTCGATGCCCTAATATCTTTGACGATGTTCAGCAAGGCTCGTCTTCTAAGGACAGTGGGTCTAGACTTATGGCACTTAGCATCGCTAATGTCTAGAGCATTCGTCCTTGCTAGGTTTCATTTCTCACAGGCACACTCTACTGCCCGAAATCGGTATACTCTATGAAACGATCGAGACATCAGGAGAACAGCAAGCGCTAAGGTTGACCTATTTCTTAGTCAACTTTAGTCCTAAGGAAGAACTACTTGATAATCCTTCAAATCTGATACTTTTGTGGTCTTGTCCGCGAACTTGTCAAAGTATAATGAGATCACCGCCTGATGATGTACAAGGCTTTCAGACTCAGCTTTGAATGAGTACAACTTCGATTATAGAATCGTCACTTCCCGGTGGTTTCTCGATATTGGCTATTCTTAGCCTTGGATCGGCAGCTGCAACCAGTTGTACCCATTCATCTTTACTTCTCTCTTGGGAGTTCAGCATGCTGAACATCTGCAAGTCCATATTCCTACGTGAAGCAATGAGCGAACCGCAATCTAAGAAGAAAGAATTATTGAGCCGAGATTCTTACCGTGTCCATTTCTCCGCAAGGAAAGAGTAGTGCCCTGGCGGCAACACCACATTCTCAACTAGTATGATCTTTGAGTCGGCCTCCATAGCTCGGACTATCTGTCGAAGAATCTTGATTGCGTATTTGTCCGACCAGTCGTGGCAGATGTGTCTCAGCAAGAACACATTGCCACGTACAGGCTGCGGCTCGAAGAAGTCGTGAGACATGTAGGAGATGCGTCCTTTGAATTCCATTGGGAGAGTCTTCTCGGCTTCTTGCACTGTGTGCGGAAAATCCTGGACTACGAAGCTCAGGTTTGGAAACGCTTTGGCCAATGCAATACTGACATGACCTGCGGAGCCACCAACCTAAATTCGCTTCTAGTCATTCAAAATATCTCATATGGTTGGGGAGTAGCGCTTGTAAGCTACTACATGGCAAAAAACGAGGTCGAAGGATGCGCTTCAAGGTGGCAGAACTCACATCTACGACCGTGGCTTTTCCGAGTTTGTCCCAAGCAAACCCTTTGACAACATGATGAGACTGCATACCAGGAGCAGTTCCGACGCCCTTCATCGCGCCGAAGAATCTTGCTTGAGGAGCATTGTTATCCGCCAGATACTTAAAGAAGCCTTGGGGTGCCGGGTTGCCGAAAGCGACAGCAAATGGACTCTCGCTCGGCTCCTGAGAATTAGGATATCGGACCATCATTTCCGTCCATTTCGCAGATGTGGGGTATGCCTCTTCGACAAAATGGCCTACGTAATCCCACAACACTGGATCCTTGACCAAAATGGCTGACATAGCTGTGTGTACGACATGGTCGAGCTTGTCTTCAAAGAAAATCTTATTTGTCGTAGCTTGACGGATGACGGAAGCAACGCGATGTTGGGAAAGACCGGTTTTATTTGCGATATCCATATATGTAGCACCTCCATCAAGAGGCACAGCTTGTGCTATCCTAAAACGGTATATGACTTGAAGGACAGAGATATCTATCATCTACGAGCTGGCAGTCAGCACGACAGGATCCCGTCTCAGATTGGCATACAACGGCTCAGTTACCGGCCACACTGTCCATTTTAAGCGCTCAGCCGGTCCCATAACCAGATCAGAAAGAGTCTTGGTATCTTCGAGGATCGATTCTCGCACAAGTTGGATGCCGGACTCATTGTTTGGGTTGGGGAACTCAGAAGCGGCATTCGCTGCAAACGAAGGCTGGGGGAAACCTCGAGCATTCAGAAAATCCTTGAGAATGGCCGTGTTCTTGCAGATGCGGACAGCGACTTCAGTCAGGTCTGGTGTCTCTTGATGCATCTTGTCGAAGGTGCTCGCCGGGTTAGGGAGTTTGTAGGATGTGTTAATCTCTAGAGCAGTGAATCAAGTGGCTGATATTGAACCGGGCGCGAAGCTCTCGACTGGATGCGATTTGTGGGTGTGCATTCACACTTTCGATGGCTACGAAATCTGTGACCACGACCCTTTTTGCTAAATCGAGAGCAATTAATGGATGCTGCAGCGGCGGGCGGCCGGACTGAAAGAAGGTCTAGCTGCTCAGCTGCAGTCACGGAACGACCGCGCATCGGACTGCAACGCTTCGGACTCTGCGAAAGCAGGCCCGTGTCATGCATCTCCGAGGCTATTCAGCCCTTTTGGTCATGGCGTCCTTCTCTCGGACTGAGGGCTAGTACTACGGACTTTAAGTCAGCAATCCTCTGACAAAACGATTGTCATGTGCATTCCCCATACTTTGATCCTACCACACTCCGTATCAGCTCTGCAATAAGGCTAGGGCATTCTTACGAGATCTCTACGATACCTTGTTCTTTTCGCGTCCCTGAATGATACTTGCTTAAAGTAGGCTATTTTCTATTTTCTATTCCTTTGCAGGCCCAGCCAAGAAATCCTCTTAAGCCATCTTTATAGAGCCCCTTGGGTATTGGAACGGTCTTTGAAAGACATTCGTTAGTTCTTCTCCTGAAAAATGGATTCCCTAGCTCCTGACATTGTGTCCTCCTCTACTCTCAAGAACGTCGCTGTCTTTGGTGTATGACATCCCCTTTGAACCCCATCTGCAACCTTGTGACCTTTTCCATACTAGACTAATTGCTATCGACACAGGCAGGAGGGAACCTCGGTCCACACATCATCCGAGCCCTCCTCACTGCCGGATTCAGAGTCACAGTCTTCAGCCGGCCCGAATCCACTTCTGCGCCTCCGCCCGACGTGGAATTCCGCAGGCTCGACTTCTCCGAGGAATCCTTGAGCCTAGGCCTGCAGGGCCAACACGCAGTCGTCGCGGCCGTCGCAAAGGATCGAGCGACGACCCTCTTGCAACGGGTCATGATTGACGCGGCCGTCAGGGCCGGCGTCCAAAGGTTCGTGCCGGCGGAGTTTGGGAGCAACACGGAGGATCCAACGGTCATGGAGCGGCTGCCTGTTTTCAGGAGCAAGCTGGCCGTCCTGGAGCACTTGAAGAGCGTGGCGGCGGCGAACCGCAGTTTCACTTATACGGCCATCTGCAACGGCGCCTTCTTCGACTGGGTAAGACCTCCCCGTACACATTTCTCAAGCCGCGCATTCTCTCTCCCGTCTGTACCTGTCGCTTCCCCGTCCGCGTAACCCTCCCTCGCAACCACCGCCCGCTGAACTGACCGGCCGACCCCAGGGCCTCACAACCGGCTTCCTAGGCTTCGACCTCTCATCCCGCCATGCGACCCTCTACTCCAACGGCCTTACCCCTTTCACCGCAACCACCCTCCCGACCGTCGGCCGCGCCGTCGCCGCCGCCCTCCTCCGCCCGTCCGAATCCGCAAATCGCTACTTTTGCATCGCGGAGCTGCGCGTCACGCAGGAAGAGGTGCTCCGGGCGCTCGAGATGAGCTCGGGGACGCGGTGGACGGTCGAGGGAAGGGATGCCGAGGTGGTGAGGAGGGAGGGGTTGGAGATGGTGGGCAGGGGGTTAGGGGAGGGGGTCGGGAAAGTGATTTTGGGGGATCTGTTTGGTGGGGGGGGAGGGAGGGTGGGGGTGGAGAGGTGCGGGGTGGATAATGAGGCGCTGGGGGTGGAGATGAGGGGGGTGGACGATGTGGTTAGAGAGGTGCTGGGTGCTTGAGGGATCTTTGGTGTTTGATGTGGCGGGTGGCGATTGCGTGGCGCACGTTTACTTGGGTCAGTCATGGCGAGTAGAGTGTTTGAGCTGTGGAGAAAAGTGTGCCTAGCCCGATGGACTTGTGAAAATTCACGCCCTGTCTTTTCTGGCTTTGCGTACCTTTCGGACCGCGTTCGTAGGCTTCTGCGCCGGAAGCGCATAATCTGAAGCTCTAAAACCGTCTTCTCGAGTTCTCAAAACGAAATTTTGTATTACTTGAGGCGAGAGACAATGACGGAGCTTGATCAGTAGCAACGTGGCACTAAAGCTAGTGGGGAGGCATCGCTGGAGGGTGTCGCCTCATGTACAGCGCCGAAACGACAGCAATCACAACCCCCATCCCCGCTAGTCCTATACTGGTATACCAGCCGCTCCTGAATTCCCTTAGGAGATTAACGCCGGCTGGATCAATCTGCCGAGCCACTGTTCCCGCGATTCCCAGCCCCAACGAAATCGAGTAGTTGGTGACGGTCAAGACGAGCGATGCAGCAATACCTTGGTGTTCTTTGGGCACGGAGCCGCTGAGAAGGATGATGGCGGATGGAAAGCTCATGTCCATGCCGAACGGGATGATGAGGGTCGACACAAAGGTTTGGGCCCAGTAGGTTTGGTCAACCGGCATGGTGGCGGAGAGAATCGGGGTGATGCAGAACGCGACCAGGGCGAGGACCATGATATACGGAACCGGCACTTTGGAGATGAGGAAGCCAGTCACCACCGAGGCGATGAAACCGGTAATAGCGGATGGGGAGTTCTCTGCCGAAGCCACGAGTGGCGAGTGGTGCCGGAGTTGTTGCAAGAATTGCCACATGTAGTACAGCCAGATCCCGAAGCTGGCCCAGCCGGCTGCTGTTGCCGAGAGAACGAAGAGCACTGGGGCCGTAAGTGCCTTGACCGGCAGCAGCGGCTGCGAAACTCTGCCTTCCACAAAGACGAAGATGACCAGCGACAGGATGCCCAGGATCAAGAGAACGTAGACGTATGGATCTGGCCAACCCACCGTAGGGCCTTGGTTCCAAGCGACGTTGATGAGCACGAGGCCGCTGACCCCAGAGATGGCGCCCAAGTAGTCGAACCGTTGCTTTACCTCCACCCGCTTCTCCATCAACGCGTTCGCGCTATCCGCTTCGGGAACGGTCCAGATCGTGGCGGCCGCCATGATGAAGCAGACAATCCCCATAATCCAGTAAGCCCAAGCCCATGTTGCAAATTGCGCAAGCAGGGAAGAAAACGTGGCACCGAGGATGTATCCCCCCGGCGCGCAGGCACCGAACAGGCTGAAGATGATGTTCTTTCGCATTCCGTTGGGGTACGTTGTCCCCAGCAAGGCCAACCCGTTGGGTGTCAAGAACGCCGGGCCCATCCCCTGGAAGCCGCGGGCTATGGAGAAGAAGATGTCGTTGGAATAATAACTTGCGCCGCAGAGTACAGACCACACCCCGTACCATGTGAAAGCAGCCATGAAAACACGCTTGTGGCCATACATGTCGCCCAGACGCCCGGCGACCAGGATGAAGGTGCCAGCAGTCAAGCTGAAGGAGGCGACATACCAGCTCAATTTGCCGGGATTCTGTATGCTGAAGTGGTCGCCAATAATATGGAGAGGTGCCAATCCTTGCCCAATACCGGCTTGCGTTAGTAATTGAGCCGCGAGAATAGTCGTGACGAAGGCGACCTCGCGGACTAAGGGGAGTGGTGGTCGGTCGGACTTGATTGGGACACTGTCGAACTCGGAGTATTTGGCCGCGCCTGTTGCTGGAGATGACGCTGGATCTTGGACTTGGAGGCCGTCCATGGAAGACTGACGGTCCGGCATGATGAGACGATCAACAGAAGGGAGTGGGTTATAATGTTGGTTCTGTCAGAGTAGGCTCGAGTGTTTGGATAGGTTAGATGGATTGTTAAAGCGGGCTTTGGGAGGTTGTTTTGATAGCACTCGCAAGTATGATGAGACTGAGTCAATAGTAACACGAGGAATGCTGGTTGCACCAGAATCAAGACTCAAGAGTAATGAAAGAGTAGAGGAAAGTGAGTGAGTCGGCGGGAAGTCATCAGAGAAGGAGGGAGACATGTGATTGGATCACTTGAGTGAGGAATTTAACCTCTTCGTCTTCGTCTTCGCCCTCACCCTCGCCCTCGCTCTCTCGGTATCATGACAATGACGCCCTAGCAAACGCTTACATAGGTAAGCCCAGTATACAATCTCCACCCATAGCGTCACGTCAAGTCCGTAGCGCTGTCCGTGGTCCGTAAGGTAGTCCGTAATCTGGAGCTTGGTGCCAATGGAAGTCCGTAGCTTGGTCCGTAGCGTCCGTAGTGTCCGTAGCGCCGTCCGTACACTAGTGCTCGCTGTCCAAACTGTCACTCACAGGCTCGCTCAGGTAGGTTCTGGTGACGAGTCATACGTTATATAGGTTATATTATCATCATATACCTGACTCCGGACACCAAGACTCTCGGTATCCCTCAAATTAACTAACATCTGAGCCACTTATAGCTTGAAGTAGATCAATGGTTCATGGCTGCAGTTGGGTAATCGTTGTAGATAGTCCTGCTTCATAACGTAGAGCACAAATCATCTACTTGCTAGCAATGGAAGCAGAAGCTTTCAAAGAAGTATTCTTGAAAATTCTAAATCCTGCTATTTGTCCTCGCGAATCAGAACCTTCCACTGTCAGACTACTTTCTCCTTACTGCCACTCTCATCCATCACACCCTCGAAGCTAATCCCCTTAAACACCTGCTCAAAGTCGTACTCATTCCACCGGACCGTAGGCCTCAGCCCTGCAAACTTCCAAACGCCGTCAATCTTCTGATAGAAGTGCTCATTCGTAGCATGCCCATGACCTCTTCGATCCACTCGTTGGAACGTGAGATCCGTGAAGCGATTATGGGCCGCTCGTAGCTGATGGTGCCCAATGACCTCGGTGTCAGAGACACGTTCCCAGTCCGTCGCTCCGAGCAGATGCTGCGTCTTGACCAGCGGATCGCCAAGGAAACCAGGATCGCTCATCATCTTGACGTAGGCTTCGGCGGGCATGGCTTCCCAGTACCATCGCTCATCCATCACGCCACGGTAATCGATCTAGTCGTCCCGTCAGCCACATGCGCACTCCAAAGGCACAAAGGCCGGAGAGAACCAATAGCGTAGGTGCCACGATCGTCCGCAGTCTGTCCCAGTCCTTGTTTTGACGTGATACGTGAGCTCTCTTTTTTTTTTGCTTGTCGCGGATCTTTTCGGAAGAAATCTCACCTTGGCATCATAGCTGTCACTCCAATTGAATACCAACGCCGTGAGCTGAAGATAATCTAAATCCAGTTGGTCGTGCTCAGTGAGACATCGGCTAATGAAGGAATGGTAGCTTACCATCGAATGAAAGGGTTTGACTTTTTGTTGATACTGATCTATTTGGTAGTGTAGAGAACGCCATAGCCACTTGTAGGATCGTTAGATATCTCAAGTAGAAGAGGGTGCTTACAGAAAGCTGATGCAGTCTTAGTACGCCGCAGTATCAGTATGATTGTAAAGGAGCGATTCATATTATAGCTCTGCTCTTCTGTGGCGATTGGCCAAGGAGTCCGAACACCGTCATTCCTGTGTCCGTACGCCGTGCTCAAAGCTAGTCCGATTTTGATGTTATCCTGGCGCGTACTCGTGATCTTGTAAGCAGTTTGAAGTCTTTGATCCGACTCAAGAAAATGCTCAATCTTAGCTCGCAGGATACAGATGTGATTTAGACTGGTCCGAACTCGAATATCCTCATCTCGACCATAACAGGCCGGAATGTAGGCTCTGACACATACTACAAACTTCGTTATCACTCTTGTCACTGAGAATAGAATCTTGAATTTTGGCTAGCGTGCGCCGTCGATCACGAAGCAATCGCAGTGACCGCGGAAAATTGAAGACATTTATGATGAGCTTGTAAATCGAGAACCATCGTTCACAGACGTATAGTCTCGCCATCCATTCATAGCCCATGTACCGCTGTTGCTTTAACGCCGTTACTGGCGCGGGTATCCATTGTCATGCCCGTACCATCCGTAACGCCATTCCTTCCCTTGTACCATAGTCCGTTCGCAGTACCATTCCCACTGGAATTGCTGTTTCCAATTGTTATGCCATTCCTATCCGCAATGCTAGATCCATTCATTTCTTCACCCTGGGTTGCCGACTTCGGACCAATCATAAAATTGTCCATGAACCCTGTGATCGCTGGACCTCCGTCAAGACCAGTTACTAAGCCGATGTACCCATCGGGCCGCACAAGTGCCATAGCTCCGACGAAGGGGTCGACGCCGTGATCTTTGTGTTCCTTCCCTTCCTTGTCTACATATACCCTATACTGCCAGTCTGGAAAGGGCGCAGGTAGTGTAGTAAGATCGAAATTGTAGTGGTTTTCCGTATGAATTAGGAAGAGATCGACGACTCGGCCTCTATTTTCTGGCATGGTACGTCGAATATTCTCAAACGCCCATTCTTTTGCAAAGCTGCTGCCGTAGCGTGTTAGAACTGAGTCGGCAGAGGCGAGATATCGACTGCAAGACTGAAGCCGGTTCTCGCTGAGCGCGTTGCCTGCAAAAATGAAGAGGTGAAAGCGTCCCTAGAGATATTCTCGAATCAGTGCTTTGGTCATAATAGGAGCGGTCGTTTATAAGTAATTTGCAATGAGTGAGAAACAGCGCTGGATAGGCGCTTGGCTTGCTCTTAATGGTTTCCTCAGAACTTGGGCCTTTGAGTACAGACGTAGTCCTTTGAAATGTGCTTACATTAGAAGGCATGTCATCAAGTATGTGTGTTGTCGAGCCATCAATATGGCGAGCGACGGTAGGGGCGTACAACCGTTTTCCTGGTGTGAGGGGTTCAAGACTTCTACTATCGATTGGGACGTTCACGTTGTGGTCAATCGTTACGTTCTGTTCGTAGCGTAGCCCAACTCCAGTGGTGAAGCCGTGGGCCTTTTCGTATACATCGTGAAACTGTTCGTTGTTGTCCAAAAATTCTTTTTTGGCGAACAGATGAGCAAATTTGCGATCAAAGTCAAGTAACTCCTCTGCAATCCGCTTCCGCTCTGTGTTGTAGGTTTGAAGTACCGTTAGCTTCAATTTTCCCTGTAGCACGAGCGCCAACTTCCAAGTGAGGTTGTAAGCATCCATCATGCTGATGTTCAAGCCTTGGGCAGCTTTCGGGCTGTGGGTATGGCACGCATCGCCCATCACGAAGACCCTGCTGCCATCAAAAAAATTTTTGACCATGCGTTGTTTGATACGGTATTGGCTGATCCAGTGAATTTTCTTGACATTGCTTGTGTATGGGGCAAGGACCTCGTCAAGGCGAAATTGTAGGATCGGCAGCAACTCCGTGTCTTTCCACTCTGTAGTCAACAAACGAGTGTCAGGCTTTTCCAACTGAGTCTCATCCACAATACCCAGACTTGCAGCTTCCTCTGGGGTAAGCTGGGTATAGATGCGATTCAAGCCTCCGCTGTTAGGAATCATCATGACGGAACCAGCAGAAGAGCGGATAACAGCGCGGCGGCGGCGATCCGGAAAATCGGTGTCCAGTTGCATATCAGCGACGACCCATACATCATCATGACCGCTGACATCCGACTTGAGGCCCATGAGGCGTCTAGTCGCGCTGCCAGCGCCATCGCTCCCGATCAGATATTTGCAGCGGTATTTGGAAGTGGTGTTGGTGAATCTGTGCTGGACTAAAGCTTGTAGAGGAAAACTTGGGTCGTCAGTATATTGGAAGCTAAGCAATTTGGTAGGACGATCGACGTGGTGGCCTTTGGCGCTGAGGTCGAGGTCGAAAGCCGTCTCAGTCTCGCACTGTGGAATGGCCAGGATCCATGGGTAGGGTGTTGCGTGAACAACTTCAGGACCAACATGCGTCCTTTCCAGCTTCCCCTGGGCGTTGGGTGACCAGAATGCCGTTTCACTGACATGATTGCCCTTAGAGTCGAGTGTGTATTGCAAGTCAAGCGTATGAAAAACCTCCTGTGTTCGAGCTTGGACCCCTGTAAACGCCAAACTTTTAGCGCGCGCCTGAAAAATGAAAAACCGAGGACCAAAGATTTGCGCTGTGCAAGATGACTTTTGTAGATGCTATAGGATCAACGCTGCTTGTTGAAGGGGTGCTGTTTAGTCATTCGAGAGTACTACTCCGTGTGCAATTTTTCTTCCTTCTCCTGAGAAGAAAAGGGCAGGAGTCGATCCAAAAATGAGTACTCGAGAAAGCCCAAATCTTTCCTTGATCTCACACATGAAGCGCTACTAAGGATGTCTGAAACCCACCTCCGGCTTGACCACTCTGGACGCACTCGGTACGCTGGTCAATAATTCGAAAACTCACTCCGTATCTCGCCAATGTGACGCCGGCCATGTATCCAGCTGGTCCCGCTCCGACGATGAGGACATCGACAGCAACATTGTCTGAAGACCCCGGCTGATTGAACGTTTTCAACATGCCTTTCAGTATTACGAATAGAAAATCGATATGCTCAGACTGCAGGATTGAGGAACGTTCCTATTGATTAACACAACCGCAATATCGTCTTCAGCATCGAATATCACCGCACCTGGGATCAAGACTGGCTCAAGAAGGACGACGGTGTTGGTGCTGCCCCGTTAGTCATACCGACTCAACTCCGAACTTTTCATCAAAGGAACTTTGATGTCCGAAATTGAGGCCAAAGGAGTGGAAGCTCCGTCCGCATCCCATGTGCGCTTACAGAACTAGCGGACGTTTAGGACGGAGACAGCGGAGTCCATCTCCGAGTGTTCGCTATATGATTTCGAGTTGCAACCTTAGCCGGCCTTGTAACGTACTAAAGGCTTATTCAAGGTCATTATGGCACAGCATTGGCATAACGATTGACGCACGTTCTGGATACTTTCCCCTACTTGTTCGTCGTGCAGGCACCTCCGGCAAAAGTTCCTAGTGATTCTTGAGGTTCTCTATCATGCAGATTTTCCTATTCGGCGACCAGAAAGCGGATTGCCAATTTTTCCTCAAGCATATCTTTTGTCTCAAAGAGAATCTTGTGCTCTCCTCATTTCTGAGACGTGTAAGTATTGCACTTCGCGAAGAGATAAATTGCCAGCCTCATCGACCCTATCATGAGGCGATTCCTATATTCGACTCGGTGCAGGAGCTAGTGGAGCGTCATTACACAAGTGATAAATCAGATCCTGCGGTCGAAAGTGCTGTCATATGTCTGGCGCAGCTGTCACATTTCATATGGTAAGTCACAAGCAAAATATGGCATACGGAGTCGAAAATAACCATACTCAACAGTCTCTTCGAAGAGGTGCAAGCAAGCCATCCCAATCTTTCTTCATCGGATCTCTTGAGCTCGCACCTGATAGGAGCGTGTACAGGCTTGATTGCTGCTTCGGCAGTCGCGTCTGCAGATTCTCTGATTACACTGTTGCCACTAGCTGTCGAGGCAGTAAGAGTTGCTTATCGCACAGGATGCCTGGTCCGTGACGTCGCGGGGCGGCTCGTAGGACCGCCCGACGCCTTCGACAGCTGGTCAACGGTGGTCGGGGTAACAGACAAGGAAGTAGCAGAAGTTGTACTAGAGGAATGGAACCAGATACATGTAAGACAGATGTCATCTTCAATCATTTCCTGTCACTGATCTGATTCAGGGGACCACTTTATCCAATCGACTTTGGATTAGTGCATACGCCCCGAATTCCATCACCATCAGTGGCCCTCTGTCCAAGCGATGTCGCCTATTAGCAGAGTCAGACGTTTTTTCACCTGCACAACAAGTGGACGTCAGCGTCCATGGGCCCTATCATGCGAGTCATCTGTATACCATTGATGATGTTGACGAGATCATTGGCGCTACCTCGCAGGCAGCATTCGGCCGGTCTAAAGTCTACTCTCCTGTCTATTCAAATGTCACTGGACAGCCATTTGCTACATCTTCGGCAAACGAGTTGCTCAAACAATGCCTCTTTGAGGTCCTTTGCGAACCATTGCGACTGGATCGACTCATCGGAGAATTTAGTTCCGGCTTTGTAGCTTCACTGAACTGCACGTGCAAAATTCATGCAATCGGACCTTCTGATCTTACCAGCAGTCTTGTCTCTGCGGTAAAATCATCTGGAGTTGTTCAGGTGGTGGTTGCCGATCACCACCTCTGGTTGTCCCGCGAGTGTAAGATTGCTCCTAGCTCAGTGAAAATCCTGAGCTCCGACATAGCGATAGTGGGAATGGCAGGTCGATTCCCTGATGCGGCGGATCACGAAAAGTTCTGGACTCTCCTCGAGAAGGGTCTGGACGTTCACCGAACGGTTCCAACGGATCGTTATGATGTTACAACGCACACTGATCCCACATTGCAAAGGAAAAATACGAGCCACACACCGTATGGAAATTTCATTGAGAAGCCCGGTCTTTTTGATGCTCGATTCTTTCATATGTCTCCACGGGAGGCCGCACAGACAGACCCGATGCAGAGGCTAGAGTTGACCACCGCCTATGAGGCTATGGAGATGGCCGGCATTGTTCCAGGACGGACGGCGTCTACCAAGCATAATCGTGTGGGCACTTTCTATGGAATGACGAGCGATGATTGGCGTGAGATCAATGCAGCACAGGAGATTGATACGTACTTCATTTCAGGTGGGGTGCGAGCCTTTGGTTCGGGTCGAATCAATTACTATTTCAAGTTCAGTGGGCCAAGCTTTGTGATTGATACTGCCTGCTCCTCCAGTTTTGCAGCAATACAGCTCGCTTGTACCTCACTTCAAGCCAGAGACTGCGATACAGCATTCACGGGTGGCGCTAATATTCTTACAAATCCTGATATTTTCTCCGGACTCAGTCGAGGTCATTTTCTCAGTAAGACTGGGAACTGTAATACTTTCGACAACGAAGCTGACGGGTACTGCCGTGGTGAGGGAGTCGCCACTGTAATATTGAAGCGTTTGGAGGATGCCATGGCAGATAAAGATCCTATTCTTGGCGTCATCCGAGCCACAGCCACCAATCATTCGGCGGAGGCTGTCTCAATCACGCATCCTCACGTGGGAGCTCAGCAGTCTCTTTTCAGAAAAATCTTGCGCGATGCCAATACCAATCCTGGCGATGTGAGCTACGTTGAAATGCACGGAACAGGAACCCAGGCCGGTGACGCTGTAGAGATGGAGTCAGTTTCGAACGTATTCGCTCCGGCTGGTCTCCGCCGTTCTCCAGCGCAAACGCTTTATCTCGGATCTGTTAAATCGAATATCGGCCACGGAGAGGCGGCGTCGGGAGTGTGCGCTCTCATTAAAGCCCTCCTCATGATGCAGAACAGCGCTATCCCCCCACATTGCGGTATCAAGGGGATTATAAATCAAAAATTCCCGAACGATCTTGGGGCTCGGAACATTTGTATCGCGACCGAAAAGGTCTCTTTCCCCCGACCCTCGGGTGGCAAACGAATTATCTTCGTTAACAACTTCAGTGCTGCTGGCGGTAATACTGGACTACTCCTGGAAGACGCCCCTGAACGGATGCCTGTACAGAAGCAAGACCCCCGATCCTTTCATGTTGTCACAGTCTCTGCCAAGTCACTGGCCTCATTCCGAAAGAATATAGAGCGAACTCAATCATATATCGCCCAAACTCCTGATGCAGACCTCGCAAGTCTTTCATATACAACCACTGCCCGCCGTCTCCATTATAATTACCGGGCTGCTTTTGCTGTCTCTGACGCTAAACAGCTTAAGCTGGCGATTGCAAATATGAAAGGTGGGAATTCGAGCCCGATTCTACCCGAATCACCTCAGATCGCTTTTGTTTTCACTGGCCAAGGATCACAATATTCCGAGATGGGCAAAATATTGTTCGAAACCTCCAAAGAGTTTCGAACAGAGATCGAATATCTCAATAAGCTTGCGCAAGCTCAGGGATTTACTTCATTCCTAGTCCTCATTAGTGGTGGTGCTGAAAACGCCAGGACTTTTTCTCCTGTTATCACGCAGTTGGGTCTAGTATGTGTACAGATGGCTCTAGTTCACCTATGGACACACTGGGGTCTCAGGCCCAGTGTTGTCATTGGTCATTCCCTTGGCGAGTACGCAGCGCTTTACGCCGCGCGCGTACTCTCCGCCGCCGATGTTATCTTTCTTGCTGGCACAAGAGCACAGCAAATCGAAAAAGGATGCACCCCAGAAACAGTAGGTTTTCGCTGATTTATACTCAAAGATTTTCCCCCTATCTTTTCTAAAAATTGGAACACCCCAAAGCTCCTTCTCTCAAGTCCTCTTATCATCATATATATGCTCTAGCCTCTCAAGCACGTGAAATTCCTTTGGTCGTCCTAAGTAGAGAGATTTGTCATGAAGGAAAGACTTGATGCTAATGGAATGTGATAGCATGCAATGCTGGCAGTAAAAGCATCGGGTCGACTAGTGCATAAAGCTATCACTGGGACGAATGTCGAAATCGCTTGTATCAACTCAGAGTCCGAGATTGTTGTCTCCGGTTCTCAGCTAGAGATAAACTCTTTCTCCGAAACCCTCCACGCCGATGGCATTAAGACCCATAAGCTTAGTGTTCGGTACGCCTTTCATTCGAACCAGGTAGACCCTATCCTGAAATCGTTTCAAGCCGCAGCCGAAGCTGTTACATTTCACGCCCCAAAAGTACCTGTCATCTCGCCACTTCTGAGCAACGTCGTACATAGCGGCGGAGTCTTCAATTCCCAGTACCTAGCCCGTCATTGCCGAGAGACGGTCAATTTCCAAGGAGGTCTCGCTGTGGCTTTCGACAGCGGCACGATAAGCGAGAAGACGTTGTGGGTAGAAGTCGGCGTCCATCCAGTCTGCATGGGACTGATCAAGTCATCTATGGGCTCCTCTACAGTTGTAACACCTACCCTTCAACGAGGGGAAGACCCGTGGAGAACTATTGCCAACACGCTGTGCACGCTCTACTCATCAGGTGTGAGCATCAATTGGTCCGCTTATCACCGTGATTACGAAAGTTCACTGAAATACCTACCTCTACCGACGTACAGCTTCGACGAGAAGAACTTCTGGTTGCAATATGTACATGATTGGACATTAACCAAAGGGGACCCTCCAAAACCTGGATCTTTCATCAAAGCACCTGTCAAACTCCGCACCACTTCGGTTCATCGGATCATTCAAGAAGACGTCCAGCAAGAGAAGGCGACTGTAATTGCTGAGTCAGATCTTGCACATCCGCTACTGCATCAAGTTGTAGCTGGTCATTCGGTCAACGGGACAGGTTTGTGCCCGTCATCACTTTACGCAGACATGGCTTTGACGCTTGCGGATTATACCTACAAGCTGCTTCGACCAGAGGTCAAGCAGGTAGCTATGAACGTTCGCAGTATGGAAAATCCTAGTCCGCTACTCGTGAAAACTTCTAGCGAGCCGCAGCATCAACCTGTTCGAATAACGACTACAGTTGACCTAGGCCGTCGCGAAGCTGCAACTCAAGTTACCAGCTTGTCCGATTGTGGTAAAAAGAATCCCATTCACGCAGAGTGCGTTGTCGCATTCGAAGACGCGTCCGAGTGGGCTTCGACATGGGAAAGGAGCGCGTTTCTAGTCCGCACACGTGTGGATCTTCTCGAGAAGAAGAGCATGGACGGAAAGGTCCATCGATTGCTTAAGGGCATGGTCTACAAGCTTTTTGCATCGCTGGTTGACTACAGCGACATCTATCAAGGCTTGGAAGAGGTCGTCCTTGATACTGTCAACCTCGAAGCCAATGCTCGAATCGAACTGCAAGCTGGTTCAAAGGACGGGACTTTTTACCTGCCACCTTACTTCATCGATAGTATAGGGCACCTTGCCGGATTTGTTATGAACGGAAATGATGGGCTCGATGCTAAGAACCAGGTGTTCATATCTCACGGGTGGGAAACTATGCGTTTGCCCACGACACTGCAAGATGGGAAGACGTATTACTCCTGGGTAAAAATGCAACCCCTCGCGGGTGCTACAAAGACATTTGCGGGTGACGTCTACCTCTTCGACGAAGAAAGAAAAATCATTGGGGTCATTGGGGGGCTCAAATTTCAATGCATTCCACGCCAGCTTTTGAATACCTTCATCCCGCCAGCCAATACCCCAACGACTCAAGCAAAAGCTCCTCAGATGTCAGCGGTCATTTCCCAAGGATTGTCTGATACAGCCAATGGAAATACGAAGGTTGAGAAGGGAGAAGTTCAATCCGCAGTGAAAGCCTCTCGCGTATCTGATATGTCAGTGCGAGGACTCAATCTTGTTGCGCGCGAGCTTGGGGTTGACGTAGAAGAACTTGGAGACGCAGTCCAGCTTTCTGACCTTGGTTTGGATTCTTTGATGACATTGACGATATCAGGTTACTTCCGTGAGGAGCTCGAGTTAAATATTGGAAGCACACTCTTGGGTACTTGCCTGACTGTCCGTGATCTAAGGACGCTTTTAGGGTCAAGCAGTAGTGACGCTTCCTCTCAGCACTCGAGCGACGACAGCGACAGCAGTGCAATAACAGACCTGACAATGCCTGATGAGAACAGCCCTGCTGTGGAACCACATTTTGTTAATGGAAATGACATTGGCTCAGAAGACCAAGATGTCATCTCGATAGTTCGCACCACTATTGCTGAGCAGATGGATCTCGACTTGGAAGAGATTTCGGAGACAACCGACCTGTCGACTATGGGAATGGACTCACTAATGTCTTTGACCATCCTGGGAATTTTAGGCGAAAAGACTGGTCGTTCCTTCGAACCTTCTTTGTTCGTGGACAACAATTCGATTGCGTCTTTACGTAGAGCTTTCAAGGCCGGTCCTGAGCCCGTGACTCCGAGAGTGACGACGTCCTCAAGTTCAACGGATAAGCCAACCACAGCCCCTGTCTCATTTCGCGTTACGTCCATCCTCCTGCAAGGGAACACAAAGACAGCTGCTCAGAATCTGTTCCTCTTCCCTGATGGGTCAGGCTCGCCTACTTCATACTCGTTCATTCCTCCGATATCTCCTCATGGACTCTGTGTCTATGGTATGACCTGCCCGTTCTTAAAGACCCCGACTTCCTGGACGTGTGGCGTACGGGGCGTCACGAAGATGTACGTCGAAGAAATGCTTCGCCGTCAGCCTGAAGGTCCCTATATCATTGGCGGCTGGTCGGCAGGTGGAGTGTTTGCGTATGAGGCCACACGCCAAATGGCAATTATGCAGAAGGAAACCCCGACGAGGAATTTCTACGTCGAGAAGCTTCTTCTCCTTGATTCCCCATGCCCAGTTGCTTTAGAACCATTGCCTTCTCGCCTGCACATCTTTTTCAACAAAATTGGCTTGCTGGGCGACGGCAATCCAGACCATACTCCCAGCTGGCTACTGCCCCACTTCCAAGCTACGATTGACTCCCTCAAAGCCTACGAACCTGTCCTAATGAGAGACGATCCATTCGACGCCCCTGAGACTTTGCTGGTCTGGTGTACTGATGGTGTGGCCGGAAACCCAGGTGATCCGCGACCACCACGACAAGAAGACGACGTTGATGTTATGAATTGGCTATTAGACAACCGCACAGATTTTTCATCGAACGGTTGGGAAAAGCTTCTCGGTACTGGGAAATTTACTTGTACTTCTGTTCCTGGAAACCACTTTACAATGATGAAGGAACCTGTTGTAGGTCTTTCTTTTACCTCTTTCTACTACACTATATCTAACTAAAAGCTACAGGCTTCATTATTACGAGATACGATCAAAAAAGGACTTAAACTATAGATTATCAGTATTATATATTTATCTTAGCTAAGCATTAGAAAAAAAGGATACTTATCTATTAAATTAAATAAAGATAATATATAAAGACTCTACTATAATATAAAAAGAAAGGGAAAGTAAAATTAGTACGTTAGTAAATCTAAAACTAGCCCTACTCATCAGCAATTTTTCGGGCCCCGGCATTGAGCGCTTTTAGCGCTCGCGAGCGGGCTCGAGCGAGCTCGAGCCGAATTATCTTATGTCCCCGCTCCTAGGTACAAATATCTTTAACAAATTATCAAAAATCTACTAAAATGCTCGCTCATTTATGCGCGCGCAATAGGATTTTTTACGCGCGCGCTGCTATGCATACTGCTCTGCGCACTCTACTATGCGCACTACTATGCGCACTGCTATGCGCGCTGCGATGGATGGATGGATGGATGGATAGATATGATGGTGATGGTGATGGTGGTGGATGGCTATGGATGGATGGCTATGGATGGATTGCTATGCGATGGCTATGGATGGATGCATGCGATGGCCGCTAATACGCCCCCGTATGGAAATTTGATGCTTAATCAATTGCGCATGTTTTTGAGCCATCAACATTGATATAGCATGCTCTATGGTATTCCCGTTATTATATAGATCCTACTAACATCAAAAAATCACTTGCTAAACCTGCTCATAAATTAGGCAAATGCTTAGGGCGCTCTGAGCATATTTAGGGTACTCGCGAGCAATCAAAAGCGCTCATGAGCATACCTCGGTGTTCAGGGCATGCTCAGGGCGCGCAAGCAGCGCTCGGGCCGACCTAAAATATGGCCCTAAGCTCTGAGCCGGTTTCAAAAATGCTGATGCTAGCCCTAGGAGAAAGGCGTTGGCCCTAGGAGCCCTAGGGGCCTTAGGCCTTCTATTTTAGCCTTTTTAGCTCTAACTTAGCCTTAGGCTAGCTCTAGGCTCCTAAAGCTAATCCTATTATTTTAATTATATATATTTTTCTAAGAGTTATTTTTTAGAATAGCTTTTAAAATAGCTCTAAAAATTATATAATTTAGATTTAAAATTTTAATATTTAAGATTAATAAGTATATTTAATAAAAGCTTTTTAAATATATTTTTAATACTACTAAATTTTAATACTTAAAATTATATAATTTAGCTAATTTTTATATAAAGGTATACTAGTAGTAATATACTTAATAATAATAAATAAAGTAAATAGAATAAATAAAGTACTTTATAAATTATACTTAAACCTTAAAAAATTATATAGAGCTTTAAAGGATTATAAATAGTCTTAAAGGATAGTTTTAAGTTAAGCTATAATATTATTATAGAAGCTAATATAAGACTACTATAAAGAGGTTTTAATTTTAATTTTAGAAGCCTTAAGCTAATATAATACTAGCCTTAAGCTCTTTAAAGCTAATTATCTAGCTATTTAGCCTAAGGCTCTTAAGGCTAGCCTAAGGCCTTTAAGGCTTAAAAAAAGCTATTTTAGATTTTTTAATATAATTAAAAAACTTTATATTCTTTCTATTAATAATAGTTATAATAAGATTTAATTACTATTTTATTAATTAATAACTTAATAGTAAAATATTTTAATATTCTTTATTAAATATATATATATATATATATATAATATAGCCTTTAAATGCTACTTTTAATATATAATATAATTATATATATAAATTTTATATAATTTATAGCTAGGAATACTCCTTAGTAATACTTATTATTAAAACCTTTTATTTATATATTTATAAGTATAATAACTTTTTAATTTTTATTTACTTCAATACTTTCCTTATAAAATATAGATGAAATATATATGTATTAATTTTATTCCTTATATTTTAATCTTTTATAATTATATATAGTTATTAAATATACTTATAATAATAATTATTTAACTAAAAAGAAACATTTAGAGAGTTACTTTAAATATCTAGATAATTAATTAATATATTTTATATAAAACTCTTTATAATTATAGTACTATTAAGACTTAATATGAAATCTCTTTAAAGTATAATAAATTATTTTATAACTATTAATAATAATAATCTTTAATAGAGAATATTATAATAACCTTTAAATCTTGAAATATACTTATTACTATTATTATAGATTAATATTCTAAACAAAGTAATATTAATAGTAAAATAATATTATAGTTATAAAGAAAGAAAGTACCTAAGCTATTTATAACTACTATATATAATAAATAGAAGCTAGGCCTAAATTATTTTATATTTAAGTATATATTTAAAGTACTAAGTCTATAATAATTATGTATTATTATAATAATATAATTAATTTGTATTTTTATAATAATACAATTAATTTATATTATTAATTTTATGCCTAATTTTTAAATATAACCTTAGAATTATATATATTTATAACTATTTTAATTAACTTTTATTAAAATTAAATTTCTAAATTTTACTATATATTAATTTATAAAATTATCAATCAATTAATAATATAATTATCTTTTTAATTATGAATTATATAATTACTTTATCTTAAATTTTATATTATATAAATACCTTTTTATAAATAATAAATACAAAGATAATTAATAAAGTTAATTTATTAATTATATTAATTTTAATAAAGAAGTTATTATTATATATTTTATTAATAAATAAAGTTTAGTAATTAAATATATTATATTATTTTATATATTACTATTATATATTACTAATCCCCTCTTCTTAAGAATTAATTACTTTATTTTTTTCAATTTCTAGGCATTACTTATAGTATAAATCTAGACTATATTCTAGCCTCTATTACTATTAGCTTAGCTAAGGTATTTAAATATAATAATATTAATTTTAGTATTTTAAATATAATATATTATTTTAGTATCTACCTTAGTAAATTATATCTCTTATTTAGTACTTATTAATATTCTTTATTTTAATATTTTTATTAGACCTTAGTATTTATATTTACTTATACTTTAAAGAGCAGTAAGATAGATTAAAGAAAGAGGCTTCGCTACTACTAAATAATTAATAAGTTTTTCCTTCTTTCATATCATTAAGTAATATAAGTAGTTAAGGTACTTACTAAGATATAATATTATTGTTGAAAATAGGGATAGAGGGCTGCTAACTAAGTGACATCTAATTAGTAGAACGAAGTAGGTAAGGTTATAATAAAATATATTAGTAAGCAATTACTTATATTACTTAACTACATAAAAGGAGAAAACTATTAATTATATAAAGATAGCTAAGCCCTTTTCTTTAATCTATCCTACTAAAGGTAAATAGGAATGTTAAGATCTAATAAAATATTAAATAAGGGCTTTTCTAAATAAGAATGCTATTACTAAATAAGGAATATAATTTACTAAATACTAAAATTAATATGCTATATTAGGAATACCGAAATTAATATTATTAAGGAAGCCCTCTAAGATAAAAAGTTAATATATATTATATTTTATCTAATAAGTAAATTACTAATAAGCTTATTAAGCTATTAAACCCTACTAAATTCAAATCCTTTATTAGGGGGCTAGGCTAGCCTTCATAATTTTCTAACTACTATATAGCTTAGGGGAGTGTGTTAGAATTTAGTTGTTACTAATAACTAAGCCCTATTAAGTGGTATAGGCCTTAGATCTAAATTCATTAGGTATAAGTGCTATATGTAAGCGCTATATATTATATAATTAATATATATATGCATACTTTAATTTCCTTTTACCTCTATTTAGCCTCTTTTTTACTAATTAATTACCTAATTTTTTCCTAGATTTCTAAGTATATCAGTAGTATAAATCTAGACTATATTTTAGCCCCTATTACTATTAACTTAACTATTTAAATATAATAAAATAGTACTAGGTAAATATTAATATATTTCATTTATATATAATATTTATACTAGTATAATAGCCAATTATAAATTAATCTAAATAAGGTTTTTAAATAGGTTAGCTTTAATTACTTAGATAAACTAATTAACTAAATATACTCTTTAATAGCTCTTTTTTAAAATACATATTTTACCTTATAATTTAATAGGGCTACTATTTTTTATCATTTACTAAATTAGGAAATAGAATTATTTCTAAAAAGGAATAGGTAGTTTATAGTTAATTATTAAATAAAATAATTATCTCTCTAATCTATATTATAGTAGCCCTCTAATTTAATATCTTAGTAGAGGCTAAATATAATATTAAAATTAATAGTATATAGAATATATAGAAATATTTAGCTCTAAGATTATTTTTAAATTACGCGCAAAGCCCTACTATATAAGATAAATCTAGTTAAGTTAATATTATTAAATATATAAATAACTTAATTTATTAATAGAAATTCTTAATAGTAGAAGGATCTATTATTAGACTATTTTTATCTAATTAAATACCTTATTTAGAAGAGGTCTATAGAGCTTTAGATTTTTATAGCTAAATTAATTAATTAATTCCTTAGTAAATCTAATTTAATTCATATAAATAGCCCTTTTTATATAATTATATATCATTTAGATTTTTGAAAAAAGAAATATTACCTAAATTAGTAATATTAACTAATTTAATAATTTTAGTTTTTAAAGCTTATATTTTAGAAATACTTAGACTAAAATTAGTAACTCATTAATATATATATATATATATAATATCACTTTTTTAGAAAATAGATTAATTAGCTTCTAAGATTTAAAACTAATCTTTCCAAGAATTTCTATAAGAAAAAAATACTACTCTTAAATAAATTACTTTAGCTTATATAAAGCTGTAAATAATAAATAGACTTTAATTAAATATTTTTAATTTTTAGTATTAATTAACTATTCTATATAAATTTCCTCTTTAAGATTAGTATTTAGAAAAGCTAATTTTATATCCTATTATTATATTTTTAAGTTATAATAGGTAGCCTAGATAAATAGAGCTTTATAAGCTATAAATTTAATAATATTTAAAGATATCTTAGTAAAATCTATACTATGTTTTTATAGGAAGCCCTTAGCTACTTAATAAGCTTTATATTTCTAAATTTTTTATTAGCTTTTATTTTAGTCTTAAAAACCTATTATCCCTTTAGTACTTTTTAATTAGGGGGTAAATCTATTAGCTTCTATATATTTTATATAACTAAATCTATTATCTCCTTTTTTATAACCTCTATTAATTTATATTAAGGCCATTTTATAATTCTTTAAAAATTATAGGATCTTATAATTCAAGGCTATTAATAGAAATATATATTTTAATTAATTTATCTTCTAAAGATTCTAAATCTAGATTAGTATAGATCTATTCAAAACTTTTTTTTATATAAAATAATAGATAATATTAATATACTTTATTTAACTATAGGATTATAAGTTTTTAGTTAACATAATAGCTCTTTAATTATCTCTATAGATAATAATTTGCTTAGATAGCTTATTATAAATAGTTTAATCTAAAAAGATATTAAATTAAATAGCTATTTTAATAATTTATATCTTATTTATATACTTAGCCTTATAGGTGAAAATGGTAATTATTAACTATTATTTTAATTACTAATTAATAACTATTTTTTTATATAAAAGATACGTTTAATAATTAAATAATAAGTTACTTAGTTTTTAATTTAATTAAAATTAATATAGTTTATAAAGTTATTTAAAAGGCTTTAATAAATTAATTATTAATAAATAATAGCTTAAAAATATTGAAAAATATACTTTATAACTCTTATATAAGCCTTAACAAATTTAAATAAGAAGTATAAAACTATTAAGATAATATATATAATATTTTAATATAATATATATTAATAATCTTATAATAAATTAATATTTTTTTAATATTTAATAAAGGCTTTATAATTACTTTTTATGAATATATAAGCCTTAAGGTAGCTTTTATTAAAATAAAAATTATATTATATTTTTATATATTATATTATTTAAGGAAGTAGTTAATACAAGCTATTTGACTTAAATAAATAATATAATTTTAATAGTCTTAAATAACTATTATATTTAAATAATAGCTATAAAGGCTTAAATTAATTATATAAAAGTATCAACTAAAAATATCTTTTACTTATTAAATCTTAATTTTAAATAGGTTAGTAATAAGGATATTATTTATATATAAAATAATTAAAGTTTTTATATAATAATAGACAAAAATAATATAGTTTATATTAATTAATTTTAAACTTAATTTATTTATATAATTAGTAAAGGTTATATATTAAACTTAAAATAATTATTTTAAGCTATAAAGTATTTTTAAAAGCTTATAAATATCTTTTTTAAAATTTTTTAAAGAAGTTTTATATAAATATCTTTTTTTATTATTTTATAAAGAAAAATAGTTTTAATATTTATTTACTTTAAATTCTAATTATTAGTAATAATAATGATAAAGATAGCCTTATAACTTATTAATTTAATTATTAAGATAAAGATCTTATTATAATTAACTTTTCTATATTATTTAAAGCTTTTTATTATTTATTATAATTCATAATAAATAATTTTATCTACTAGATTTTATTTTAAATTATATATCTATTTTTTATAGTATTCTTTAGTTAAGAAGATAATCTATAATTTATATTTATATTTTATATTTTATTAAAAATTAATACTTATTTTATATAGCCTCTTACTATTTTTTTATATTAAAATTCCTTTTAATAGCTTTTTAATAAGTTTTTAGTTTATAAACTTCTAAACTAGCTATATTAGTAAAATAGATATAATATAAAAAAAGTTAAATAAAAAATAATATCATTTAAACTTAAGATAGTTATTAAGTATAAGTAAGAATAATATAATTTTGAATATATTAATATTATTATTCAAGCTTAATTTATTTATATTAATAATTAATAAGAGGTTTAACTTTAATAATAAAGATTTAATAATAAGTCTCAATAATTAAATTAGAAACTTAATAATAGCTTATAATATTTAAACTTAAGCTAATATTAATAGTTTAAATTAAATTAATAGCTTATTTACTTTATTAATATTTATCAATATAGAGTAAGAATTGTTGGAATTTAGTTCCCACCGATAGCTAAGCCCTATTGGGTGGTACAGGCCCTGGATCCGGATGTGCTGAGCATAAGCGCTATGCATAAGCGCTATGCATTACATAAACGACATATATATGCGCAATTTCCTTTTACCCCTATTCAGCCCCTTTTTTAGTAATTAATTACCTAAATTTTTCCTTGGATTTCTAAGTATTATTGGTAGCGCAAATTGAGACCGTATTCTAGCCCCTACCATTATTAGCTTAGCTATCTAAATAAGGTAATATTAATTTTAGTAATCCTAATATAGTATATTAATTTTAGTATTTAGTAAATTATATTCCTTATTTAGCAATAGTATTTCTATTTAGGTAAGCCCTTATTTTAGTATTTCTATCAAACCTTAGTATCTTAGTAAGATAGATTAGGGAAAAGGGCTTAGCTACTTTTATATAATTAGTAGTTTTCTTCTTCTTCTATATAGCTAAGTAATATAAGTAATTAATTACTAATATATTTTATTATAACCTTGCCTGCTTCGCTCTACTAATTAGATATTACTTAGTTAGCAGCCCTCTATCCCTATTTTTAATAGGTTATAAGCTTAGGTTGCTTCTAATTAATAGTTCTATCTATTTACTTTATTCTATTTTTTAGATTTTTAATTAACCTACTTTTAGACTTTTATAAATGCTATTCTAATTTAGGTATAGTTATTAAGTACTGTTGGAATTTGGTTCCCGCCGATAGCTAAGCCCTATTGGGTGGTACAGGCCCCGGATCCGGATGTGCCGAGCATAAGCGCTATGCATAAGCGCTATATATTGCATAAACGACATGCATATGCGCAATTTCTTTTTACCCCTATTCGGCCCCTTTTTCGGTAATTAATTATCTAATTTTTTCCTTGGATTTCTAAGTATTATTGGTGGCGCAAATCAAGACCGCGTTCTAGCCCCTACCACTATTAGCTTAGCTATCCAAACAAGGCAATATTAATTTCGGCAATCCTAATACAGCATATTAATTTCGGCATTNCGCGGCAACTATCCACTATTCCGAATACAGAAATCATATGACGTCAGACCTATGTGGACCAGTTTCAAAAACGGCATTTAGGGGTATTAAATATATCTATACGCTTTTGGATACCGCTACTAAATAGCTTAATTTTCAATTTTTGACACTAAAAAGGGAAGCCCTAGGGGCTTTCAAATCAATGAAAACGGTAGCAGAAAATGTATCCGACAAAATGATCAAAATCCTGCGTATGGACTGGGGTAAGGAATTCATAAATAACGCTTTCAATACTTATCTAACCAAATGCGGAATTCTGTATAAGCATTCAGCCCCCTATGCGTATAAGTAAAATAGGGCTGTAGAGCGCGTCAATCAGACTATTCTAGAAAAAGTAAGGTGCTTACTTTTCCAATATAGGCTATCTACTTATTACTGGCTATTAGCAGTGGAAGCAGCTATCTATCTATATAACCGGACTTGGCACTCAGCTATCAGCAGAACCCCATTTAAGATAAAAAATGCTAAAAAACCTAATGTGGCAAACATCCAGCTATTTAGATCCATTGCTTATATTAAAAATGATAAGCCCTAAAAATTGTAGGAAAGAGCCTCTCATAGGGGGCTACTAGTCGGATTTAGCAAAAATTAGTATAAGATACTAAATCTGGATACTAATAAGGTTTATTAGTCACGTGACACCGATTTCCTAGAAGGTATCTACTACCCTAAAAAAGATTCGCTTGAGGGGGGCTTTCTAGATTTCAACCAAATCTTCAATTCCGCGATAAATGCAACAAACCGACTTTGTGAAAATCCTAGCGACGGCGCTAGTAGCCCTATTTCTTCTAAACTCAGCCCATATATGGATCACGTGACGTCTAATCAGCCACAAAATTTTGACGCTAATCCGGATTTGGACTCCTTAGAAGATGAATTAATTAGGACCTACATTTCTATTGNTAAGTACTAACGAAAAATTACGTTATACTCGCCTTATAACTACCTTTTAGGAAAAAATACGTATTAACCCTATCACGCTAAACCCGATTCGGAAAAACATGTCGGAAGACGGGGCTATCAAAATTCCAAAGNTAATGGATGGAGGCTATAGAAAAGGAGATAACGGACTTAGCCGCGCAAAATACATGGAAGCTAGTGGATTTACCCCCTAACCGAAAAGCGCTAAAGGGACGATGGGTTTTCAAGACCAAGATAGGGGCTAATGGAGAAGTTNTATATTTTGTCTATTGACAATCCAACTGATGCATGGGAACACCTAAGTCGCTTATACGCACCCCGCGGCTTTTCTTCGGAATTTATCCTTTTTAAGGAATTTTTCGGGGCTACTCTATCCTCTNGGCTTATAAAGCCCTATTCGCCTGGGCTGCCTATCATGACTTGGAAATATAGCAATAGGATGTTAAATCGACTTTTCCAAACACTAGTCTTAAAGAGGAAATTTACATGGAACAGCCAGCTGGTTTTAAAAACTAAAAATACCTTACTAAGGTCTGTTTATTACTCAAAGCCCTATATNCAAGGATTTAGAATTACCTGATAAGCTAATTATAGCTTAGACCCTGCATAACCTAGGACCCGAATACAAGGCATTTATCGCATCGACTACCCAATCCTATAGGGCTGAAGCTACCGCGCTTAATCAAGATGAGCTATTCACTAATCTTATAGATGAATCCTGTCGCTTGCATGACATGGAGGAAAATGCCCTTATTTTAACTAGGGGCTATAAAAAATCAACTGCCAAATGCGACGAATGCGGTAGAATCGGTCATCGAAAAGAAACATGCTATAAGATCCACCCTGAATTGCGCCCTAAGCGAGGAGGCAATCGCGCGGATAGCCAAGCCCCCGCAGAAGCGCTAACATCTAAAACAGAAGAAACAGGTATTTCTGATGTTTTGATTACTAATACAGCCCTATCGGTGAAACATTCTTCCG
>KI911110.1:565606-602566 GCA_000482085.2 Cladonia metacorallifera KoLRI002260
GAAAAGGAGATAACGGACTTAGCCGCGCAAAATACATGGAAGCTAGTGGATTTACCCCCTAACCGAAAAGCGCTAAAGGGACGATGGGTTTTCAAGACCAAGATAGGGGCTAATGGAGAAGTTGAAAAATACAAAGCCCGCTGGGTAGTTAAGGGCTTCCTATAAAAATACGGTATAGATTTCACTGAGACGTTTTCAAATACCATTAAACCTATGGCTTATAAAGCCCTATTCGCCTGGGCTGCCTATCATGACTTGGAAATATAGCAATAGGATGTTAAATCGACTTTTCCAAACACTAGTCTTAAAGAGGAAATTTACATGGAACAGCCAGCTGGTTTTAAAAACTAAAAATACCTTACTAAGGTCTGTTTATTACTCAAAGCCCTATATGGGCTAAAGCAATCCGCGTGGGAGTGGTATTTTTTCCTTGCAGAAATTCTTGCAAAGATTGGTTTTAAAACCCTAGGGGCTGACCAATCCATTTTCCGAAAAAGCGATATCATTGTATGCGCGCACATCGATGACCTACTAATTTTCGGCCCGAGCATTTCCGAAATACGAGCCCTAAAAAATGAAATTACTAAAACAGTCGACATCACTGATTTAGGCGACATTTCCTTTTTCCTAGGAATCCAAATTACGCGTGATTACGCAAAAAGGGCTATCTACATGAATCAGACCAAATTCACCAAGGAATTAATTGACCGATTCGGCTATAANGAAAACGGTAGCAGAAAATGTATCCGACAAAATGATCAAAATCCTGCGTATGGACTGGGGTAAGGAATTCATAAATAACGCTTTCAATACTTATCTAACCAAATGCGGAATTCTGTATAAGCATTCAGCCCCCTATGCGTATAAGTAAAATAGGGCTGTAGAGCGCGTCAATCAGACTATTCTAGAAAAAGTAAGGTGCTTACTTTTCCAATATAGGCTATCTACTTATTACTGGCTATTAGCAGTGGAAGCAGCTATCTATCTATATAACCGGACTTGGCACTCAGCTATCAGCAGAACCCCATTTAAGATAAAAAATGCTAAAAAACCTAATGTGGCAAACATCCAGCTATTTAGATCCATTGCTTATATTAAAAATGATAAGCCCTAAAAATTGTAGGAAAGAGCCTCTCATAGGGGGCTACTAGTCGGATTTAGCAAAAATTAGTATAAGATACTAAATCTGGATACTAATAAGGTTTATTAGTCACGTGACACCGATTTCCTAGAAGGTATCTACTACCCTAAAAAAGATTCGCTTGAGGGGGGCTTTCTAGATTTCAACCAAATCTTCAATTCCGCGATAAATGCAACAAACCGACTTTGTGAAAATCCTAGCGACGGCGCTAGTAGCCCTATTTCTTCTAAACTCAGCCCATATATGGATCACGTGACGTCTAATCAGCCACAAAATTTTGACGCTAATCCGGATTTGGACTCCTTAGAAGATGAATTAATTAGGACCTACATTTCTATTGATAGCCCCAAATCGCAAGATCCTGCAACTTTTGAAGAATCGCNTTATAAGTAATCTTAGAGCTAAGTATTTCTATGTACTAAACTATATTTAATAATATATTCTATACACTATTAATTTTAATATTGTTTTTAGCCCCTACTAAGATATTAAACTAGAGGGCTACTATAATGCTAATTAGGGAGGTAATTATTCTACTCAACAATTAATTATAGGCTACCTATTTCTTTTTAGAAATAGCCTTATTTTCTAGGCTAGCAAATTATAAAAAATGGTAGCCCTATTAAGCTGCGAGGTAGAATATATATCTTAAAAAAAAGCTATTAAAGAGCATATCTAGTTAACTAGCCTATTTAAGTAATTAGAGCTAACCTATTTAAAAAACCCTATTTAGACTAATTTGTAATCGGCTATCACGCTAGTATATAATCCTAAGCATTATATATAGACTAAACATATTAATATTTAGTACTATTTTATTACGGAAGCCCTTTAAGATAAAAAAGTTAATATGCGCTATATTTTAACTAATAAGTAGATTACTAATAGGCTTACTAAGCTATTAGACTCTACTAAATTTAAATCCTTTATTAAGGGGCTAGGGCTAGCCCCTATAATTTTCTAAATCACTATTCAGCTTAGGGGGGTGTATTAGAATTTAGTTCCTATTAATAGCTAAGCCTTATTAGGTAGTATAGGCCCTAGATCTAGATATACTAAGCATAAGCGCTATGTATAAGTACTATGCATTACATAAATAACATATATATGCGTAATTTCCTTTTACCCCTATTCGGCCCCTTTTTTAGTAATTAATTACCTAATTTTTTCCTTGGATTTCTAAGCATTATTAGTAGCGCAAATTAAGACCGCGTTCTAGCCCCTACTACTATTAGCTTAGCTATCTAAATAAGGCAATATTAATTTTAGCAATCCTAACATAGCACATTAATTTCAGCATTTAGTAAATTACATTCCTTATTCGGCAACGGCATTCCTATTTAGGCAAGCCCTTATTTTAGCATTTCTATCAGACCTCAGCATCGCGCTAACATCTAAAACAGAAGAAACAGGTATTTCTGATGTTTTGATTACTAATACAGCCCTATCGGTGAAACATTCTTCCGATAAATAGATCCTAGACTCTGGCNCAGTATCTCGGCAAGATAGATTAGAGAAAAGGGCTTGGCTACTTCTATATAATCAGCGGTTTTCTCCTTCTTCTATATAGCCAAGCANTAAAAACGGTCTAGCGGCGGATCCTTCCGCTATTGAGGATTTCCAGCGGTAAATCGGCTCGCTTATGTATCTAATGACATCAACTCAACTAGATCTGTCTTATGTAGTAGGGCTTTGCGCGCGATTTATGAGTAATCCTGGAGCCGAGCATTTCCGCGCGCTAAACCGCATTTAGCGATATATTCTACACACCATCAATTTCAACATTGTTTTTGGCCCCTGCCAAGATGTTAGACTAGAGGGNGATAGCATAGCCCCTATATCTTTTAGGATTGCATAGGGCAATGCATCAAATTTACCAGCAAGCGGTATAGGGGCTATTACGATAAAATTGCCTAATTCGGCTAAAGTCGTTTTAGAATCCGTCCTCTATATACCGGAATTAGAGCTCAATCTAGTTAGCCTCTCTCGCATAATGTAAAAAGGGGCTACTATATCCTTTGCAAAAAATTGCGCAGAAATCCAATTGAAATCCGGCGTAAAGTTGCAAGCTACTATAGATTTGTAGGGGCTATTCTATATTCTATTCAGCGCCGACATTCAACTTGCGCTAGCGGCAACCATACCCGATTAGGCCTAACTTTGGCATTAGAGATTTGGCCATGTAGGGGCTACTGCGCTTAGTAAGATGCCTAATTCGGCTACTGGAATTTATAAAAAAGACGCTAGCTATGTACCTGCAAATCCTTGTGAGACATGCATAAGAGGGAAATTTGTTGCAAGCCCTAATCATGACGCGGCAACTATCCACTATTCCGAATACAGAAATCATATGACGTCAGACCTATGTGGACCAGTTTCAAAAACGGCATTTAGGGGTATTAAATATATCTATACGCTTTTGGATACCGCTACTAAATAGCTTAATTTTCAATTTTTGACACTAAAAAGGGAAGCCCTAGGGGCTTTCAAATCAATGAAAACGGTAGCAGAAAATGTATCCGACAAAATGATCAAAATCCTGCGTATGGACTGGGGTAAGGAATTCATAAATAACGCTTTCAATACTTATCTAACCAAATGCGGAATTCTGTATAAGCATTCAGCCCCCTATGCGTATAAGTAAAATAGGGCTGTAGAGCGCGTCAATCAGACTATTCTAGAAAAAGTAAGGTGCTTACTTTTCCAATATAGGCTATCTACTTATTACTGGCTATTAGCAGTGGAAGCAGCTATCTATCTATATAACCGGACTTGGCACTCAGCTATCAGCAGAACCCCATTTAAGATAAAAAATGCTAAAAAACCTAATGTGGCAAACATCCAGCTATTTAGATCCATTGCTTATATTAAAAATGATAAGCCCTAAAAATTGTAGGAAAGAGCCTCTCATAGGGGGCTACTAGTCGGATTTAGCAAAAATTAGTATAAGATACTAAATCTGGATACTAATAAGGTTTATTAGTCACGTGACACCGATTTCCTAGAAGGTATCTACTACCCTAAAAAAGATTCGCTTGAGGGGGGCTTTCTAGATTTCAACCAAATCTTCAATTCCGCGATAAATGCAACAAACCGACTTTGTGAAAATCCTAGCGACGGCGCTAGTAGCCCTATTTCTTCTAAACTCAGCCCATATATGGATCACGTGACGTCTAATCAGCCACAAAATTTTGACGCTAATCCGGATTTGGACTCCTTAGAAGATGAATTAATTAGGACCTACATTTCTATTGATAGCCCCAAATCGCAAGATCCTGCAACTTTTGAAGAATCGCAAAATAGCCCTAATGCAAAATAATGGATGGAGGCTATAGAAAAGGAGATAACGGACTTAGCCGCGCAAAATACATGGAAGCTAGTGGATTTACCCCCTAACCGAAAAGCGCTAAAGGGACGATGGGTTTTCAAGACCAAGATAGGGGCTAATGGAGAAGTTGAAAAATACAAAGCCCGCTGGGTAGTTAAGGGCTTCCTATAAAAATACGGTATAGATTTCACTGAGACGTTTTCAAATACCATTAAACCTATAGCTTATAAAGCCCTATTCGCCTGGGCTGCCTATCATGACTTGGAAATACAGCAATGGGATGTTAAATCGGCTTTTCCAAACGCTAGTCTCAAAGAGGAAATTTACATGGAACAGCCGGCTGGTTTTAAAAACCAAAAATACCTTACTAAGGTCTGTTTATTACTCAAAGCCCTATATGGGCTAAAGCAATCCGCGCGGGAGTGGTATTTTTTCCTTGCAGAAATTCTTGCAAAGATTGGTTTTAAAACCCTAGGGGCTGACCAATCCATTTTCCGAAAAAGCGACATCATTGTATGCGCGCACATCGATGACCTACTAATTTTCGGCCCGAGCATTTCCGAAATACGAGCCCTAAAAAATGAAATTACCAAAACAGTCGACATCACTGATTTAGGCGACATTTCCTTTTTCCTAGGAATCCAAATTACGCGCGATCGCGCAAAAAGGGCTATCTACATGAATCAGACCAAATTCACCAAGGAATTAATTGACCGATTCGGCTATAAAGACCTAAAGCCCTGCAGGACCCCTTCCGAATTAGGTATTCGACTAGACAAAAACGGTCTAGCGGCGGATCCTTCCGCTATTGAGGATTTCCAGCGGCAAATCGGCTCGCTTATGTATCTAATGACATCAACTCGACCAGATCTGTCTTATGCAGTAGGGCTTTGCGCGCGATTTATGAGCAATCCTGGAGCCGAGCATTTCCGCGCGCTAAACCGCATTTGGCGATATATTCTACACACCATCAATTTCAACATTGTTTTTGGCCCCTGCCAAGATGTTAGACTAGAGGGCTACTGCGATGCTGATTGGGGGGGTGATTATCCTACTCGACGATCAACTACGGGCTACCTATTCCTTTTTGGAAATAGCCCTATTTCCTGGGCTAGCAAATTGCAAAAAACGGTGGCCCTATCAAGCTGCGAGGCAGAATACATGTCTCAAAAAGAAGCCATCAAAGAGAATATCTGGTTAACTAGCCTATTTGAGCAATTGGGGCTGACCTATTCGAAAAACCCTATTTGGACTGATTCGCAATCGGCTATCGCGCTAGCGCGCAATCCTGAGCATCATGCGCGGACTAAACACATTGATATTCAGTACCATTTTGTTAGGGAAGCCCTTCAAGATAAAAAAGTCGACATGCGCTATATTTCGACTGATAAGCAGATCGCTGATGGGCTTACTAAGCCATTAGACCCTACTAAATTCGAATCCTTCATTATGGGGCTAGGGCTAGCCCCTATGATTTTCTAATCACTATTCGGCTTGGGGGGGTGTGTTGGAATTTGGTTCCCGCCGATAGCTAAGCCCTATTGGGTGGTACAGGCCCCGGATCCGGATGTGCCGAGCATAAGCGCTATGCATAAGCGCTATACATTGCATAAACGACATGCATATGCGCAATTTCTTTTTACCCCTATTCGGCCCCTTTTTCGGTAATTAATTATCTAATTTTTTCCTTGGATTTCTAAGCATTATTGGTGGCGCAAATCGAGACCGCGTTCTAGCCCCTACCACTATTGGCTTGGCTATCCAAACAAGGCAATATTAATTTCGGCAATCCTAATACAGCATATTAATTTCGGCATTCAGTAAATTACATTCCTTATTCGGCAACGGCATTCCTATTTAGGCAAGCCCTCATTTCGGCATTTCTATCAGACCTCGGTATCTCGGCAAGATGGATTAGGGAAAAGGGCTTGGCTACTTCTATATAATCAGCGGTTTTCTCCTTCTTCTATATAGCCAAGCAATACAAGCAATCGCTTACTAATATATTCTATTATAACCTTGCCTGCTTCGCTCTACCAATCAGATATCGCTTAGTCAGCAGCCCTCTATCCCTATTTTCAACAGGTTATGAGCCCGGATCGCCTCTGATTGATAGTTCTATCCATTTACCCTATTCCATCTTTTGGATTTTCAACCAACCTACTTTTGGACTTTCGCAAACGCTATTCCAATTTAGGTATAGTCGCCAAGCACTAACGAAAAATCACGTTATACTCGCCTTGTGACTACCTTTTAGGAAAAAATACGCATTAACCCTATCACGCTAAACCCGATTCGGAAAAACATGTCGGAAGACGGGGCTATCAAAATTCCAAAGCTAATTGGTGCTAATAATTACGAATTGTGGGCTATTCGAGTCAAGGCAGCCCTGATCGCTAAGGACCTATTCGATTTCTATACCCGATCGGGCGAACCTAGCGTAAAAGGTCTAAAAGAAGATGCTAAGGCGCTAAGCTATATTCAGCTAGCGTGCGCCGACGGGCCGCTTTTGCATATTTCGTCTATTGACAATCCGACTGATGCATGGGAACACCTAAGTCGCTTGTACGCACCCCGCGGCTTTTCTTCGGAATTTATCCTTTTTAAGGAATTTTTCGGGGCTACTCTATCCTCTTTAGGAACGGTCGAGAATTTCTTGGCGACGATTAAGCGCGTTTCGACTAGCTTGAAGGCCAAGGATTTGGAATTGCCTGACAAGCTAATTATAGCTTGGACCCTGCATAACCTAGGACCCGAATACGAGGCATTTGTCGCATCGACTACCCAATCCTATAGGGCTGAAGCTACCGCGCTTGATCAAGATGAGCTATTCGCTAATCTCATGGATGAATCCCGTCGCTTGCATGACATGGAGGAAAATGCCCTTATTTCAACTAGGGGCTATAAAAAATCAACTGCCAAATGCGACGAATGCGGTAGAATCGGTCATCGAAAAGAAACATGCTATAAGATCCACCCTGAATTGCGCCCTAAGCGAGGAGGCAATCGCGCGGATAGCCAAGCCCCCGCAGAAGCGCTAACATCTAAAACAGAAGAAACAGGTGTTTCTGATGTTTTGATTACTAATACAGCCCTATCGGTGAAACATTCTTCCGATAAATGGATCCTGGACTCTGGCGCGACATCGCATATTTGCTGCGATGTCAATCTTTTTGATAGCATAGCCCCTACATCTTCTAGGATTGCATGGGGCAATGCATCAAATTTACCAGCAAGCGGTATAGGGGCTATTACGGTAAAATTGCCTAATTCGGCTAAAGTCGTTTTAGAATCCGTCCTCTATGTACCGGAATTAGAGCTCAATCTAGTTAGCCTCTCTCGCATAATGCAAAAAGGGGCTACTGTATCCTTTGCAAAAAATTGCGCGGAAATCCAATTGAAATCCGGCGCAAAGTTGCAAGCTACTATGGATTCGCAGGGGCTATTCTATATTCCATTCAGCGCCGACATTCAACTTGCGCTAGCGGCAACCATACCCGATCAGGCCCAACTTTGGCATCAGAGATTTGGCCATGTAGGGGCTACTGCGCTTAGTAAGATGCCTAATTCGGCTACTGGAATTCATGAAAAAGACGCTAGCTATGCACCTGCAAATCCTTGCGAGACATGCATAAGAGGGAAATTTGTTGCAAGCCCTAATCACGACGCGGCAACTACCCACTATTCCGAATACGGAAATCACATGACGTCAGACCTATGTGGACCAGTTTCAAAAACGGCATTTAGGGGTATTAAATATATCTATACGCTTTTGGATACCGCTACTAAATGGCTTGATTTTCGATTTTTGACACTAAAAAGGGAAGCCCTAGGGGCTTTCAAATCGATGAAAACGGCAGCAGAAAATGCATCCGACAAAATGATCAAAATCCTGCGTACGGACTGGGGTAAGGAATTCGTAAATAACGCTTTCGATACTTATCTAACCGAATGCGGAATTCTGCATGAGCATTCAGCCCCCTATGCGCATGAGCAAAATGGGGCTGTAGAGCGCGTCAATCGGACTATTCTAGAAAAAGCAAGGTGCTTACTTTTCCAATGTGGGCTATCTACTTATTACTGGCCATTAGCAGTGGAAGCGGCTATCTATCTATATAACCGGACTTGGCACTCGGCTATCGGCAGAACCCCATTCGAGGCAAAAAATGCCAAAAAACCTAATGTGGCAAATATCCGGCTATTTGGATCCATTGCTTACATTAAAAATGATAAGCCCCAAAAATTGCAGGAAAGAGCCTCTCATAGGGGGCTACTGGTCGGATTTGGCGAAAATCAGTATAAGATACTAAATCCGGATACTGACAAGGTTTATTGGTCACGTGACACCGATTTCCTAGAAGGCATCTACTACCCTAAAAAAGATTCGCTTGAGGGGGGCTTTCTAGATTTCAACCAAATCTTCAATTCCGCGACAAATGCAACAAACCGACTTTGCGAAAATCCTGGCGACGGCGCTAGTAGCCCTATTCCTTCCGAACTCGGCCCACATATAGATCACGTGACGCCTAATCAGCCACAAAATTTTGACGCTAATCCGGATTTGGACTCCTCAGAAGATGAATTAATTAGGACCTACATTTCTATTGATAGCCCCAAATCGCAAGATCCTGCAACTTTTGAAGAATCGCAAAATAGCCCTAATGCAAAACAATGGATGGAGGCTATGGAAAAGGAGATAACGGACTTAGCCGCGCAAAATACATGGAAGCTAGTGGATTTGCCCCCTAACCGAAAAGCGCTAAAGGGACGATGGGTTTTCAAGACCAAGATAGGGGCTAATGGAGAAGTTGAAAAATACAAAGCCCGCTGGGTAGTTAAGGGCTTCCTACAAAAATACGGTATAGATTTCACTGAGACGTTTTCAAATACCGTTAAACCTATGGCTTATAAAGCCCTATTCGCCTGGGCTGCCTATCATGACTTGGAAATACAGCAATGGGATGTTAAATCGGCTTTTCCAAACGCTAGTCTCAAAGAGGAAATTTACATGGAACAGCCGGCTGGTTTTAAAAACCAAAAATACCTTACTAAGGTCTGTTTATTACTCAAAGCCCTATATGGGCTAAAGCAATCCGCGCGGGAGTGGTATTTTTTCCTTGCAGAAATTCTTGCAAAGATTGGTTTTAAAACCCTAGGGGCTGACCAATCCATTTTCCGAAAAAGCGACATCATTGTATGCGCGCACATCGATGACCTACTAATTTTCGGCCCGAGCATTTCCGAAATACGAGCCCTAAAAAATGAAATTACCAAAACAGTCGACATCACTGATTTAGGCGACATTTCCTTTTTCCTAGGAATCCAAATTACGCGCGATCGCGCAAAAAGGGCTATCTACATGAATCAGACCAAATTCACCAAGGAATTAATTGACCGATTCGGCTATAAAGACCTAAAGCCCTGCAGGACCCCTTCCGAATTAGGTATTCGACTAGACAAAAACGGTCTAGCGGCGGATCCTTCCGCTATTGAGGATTTCCAGCGGCAAATCGGCTCGCTTATGTATCTAATGACATCAACTCGACCAGATCTGTCTTATGCAGTAGGGCTTTGCGCGCGATTTATGAGCAATCCTGGAGCCGAGCATTTCCGCGCGCTAAACCGCATTTGGCGATATATTCTACACACCATCAATTTCAACATTGTTTTTGGCCCCTGCCAAGATGTTAGACTAGAGGGCTACTGCGATGCTGATTGGGGGGGTGATTATCCTACTCGACGATCAACTACGGGCTACCTATTCCTTTTTGGAAATAGCCCTATTTCCTGGGCTAGCAAATTGCAAAAAACGGTGGCCCTATCAAGCTGCGAGGCAGAATACATGTCTCAAAAAGAAGCCATCAAAGAGAATATCTGGTTAACTAGCCTATTTGAGCAATTGGGGCTGACCTATTCGAAAAACCCTATTTGGACTGATTCGCAATCGGCTATCGCGCTAGCGCGCAATCCTGAGCATCATGCGCGGACTAAACACATTGATATTCAGTACCATTTTGTTAGGGAAGCCCTTCAAGATAAAAAAGTCGACATGCGCTATATTTCGACTGATAAGCAGATCGCTGATGGGCTTACTAAGCCATTAGACCCTACTAAATTCGAATCCTTCATTATGGGGCTAGGGCTAGCCCCTATGATTTTCTAATCACTATTCGGCTTGGGGGGGTGTGTTGGAATTTGGTTCCCGCCGATAGCTAAGCCCTATTGGGTGGTACAGGCCCCGGATCCGGATGTGCCGAGCATAAGCGCTATGCATAAGCGCTATACATTGCATAAACGACATGCATATGCGCAATTTCTTTTTACCCCTATTCGGCCCCTTTTTCGGTAATTAATTATCTAATTTTTTCCTTGGATTTCTAAGCATTATTGGTGGCGCAAATCGAGACCGCGTTCTAGCCCCTACCACTATTGGCTTGGCTATCCAAACAAGGCAATATTAATTTCGGCAATCCTAATACAGCATATTAATTTCGGCATTCAGTAAATTACATTCCTTATTCGGCAACGGCATTCCTATTTAGGCAAGCCCTCATTTCGGCATTTCTATCAGACCTCGGTATCTCGGCAAGATGGATTAGGGAAAAGGGCTTGGCTACTTCTATATAATCAGCGGTTTTCTCCTTCTTCTATATAGCCAAGCAATACAAGCAATCGCTTACTAATATATTCTATTATAACCTTGCCTGCTTCGCTCTACCAATCAGATATCGCTTAGTCAGCAGCCC
Source organism: Cladonia metacorallifera KoLRI002260 (assembly GCA_000482085.2). Lineage (NCBI taxonomy): Eukaryota > Fungi > Ascomycota > Lecanoromycetes > Lecanorales > Cladoniaceae > Cladonia > Cladonia metacorallifera. Next base: position 576,822 of record KI911110.1, read on the forward strand.
TCTATCCCTATTTTCAACAAGTACTAATAAAAAATTATATTATACTTGCCTTATAACTACTTTTTAGGAAAAAATATATATTAACCCTATTATATTAAACCTGATTTAGAAAAATATATTGGAAGATAGGGCTATTAAAATTTTAAAGCTAATTAGTGCTAATAATTACGAATTATAGGCTATTTAAGTTAAGGTAGCCTTAATTATTAAGGACCTATTTAATTTCTATACTCGATTGAGTGAATCTAGTGTAAAAGGTCTAAAAGAAGATACTAAGGTATTAAGCTATATTTAGCTAGCATACGCTGACAGGCCGCTTTTATATATTTCATCTATTAATAATCTAATTAATATATAGGAATACCTAAGTTGCTTATACATACCCCGCGGCTTTTCTTTAGAATTTATTTTTTTAAGGAATTTTTTAGGGCTATTCTATCCTCTTTAAGAATGGTTAAAAATTTCTTAGTAATAATTAAGCACATTTTAACTAGTTTAAAGGCTAAGGATTTAGAATTGCCTAATAAGCTAATTATAGCTTGGACCCTATATAACCTAGGACCTAAATATAAGGCATTTATTGTATTAACTACCTAATCCTATAGAGCTGAAGCTACTGCGCTTAATTAAGATGAGCTATTTACTAATCTCATAGATGAATCCCGTCGCTTATATGATATAGAGGAAAATGCCCTTATTTTAACTAAGGGCTATAAAAAATTAACTGCTAAATATAATGAATACGGTAGAATTAGTTATTAAAAAGAAATATGCTATAAGATTTACCCTAAATTGCGCCTTAAGCAAGGAGGTAATTATATAGATAGCTAAGCCCCTATAGAAGCGCTAATATCTAAAATAAAAGAAATAAGTATTTCTAATATTTTAATTACTAATATAGCCCTATTAATAAAATATTCTTCTAATAAATAGATCCTAGACTCTAGCGCGATATTATATATTTACTATAATATTAATCTTTTTAATAGTATAGCCCCTATATCTTTTAGGATTATATAGAGTAATATATTAAATTTACTAGTAAGCAGTATAGAGGCTATTATAGTAAAATTACTTAATTTAGCTAAAGTTATTTTAAAATCCGTCCTCTATATACTAAAATTAGAGCTTAATCTAGTTAGCCTCTCTTATATAATATAAAAAGGGGCTATTATATCCTTTATAAAAAATTGCGCGGAAATCTAACTAAAATCTAGCATAAAGTTATAAGCTACTATAGATTTATAGGGGCTATTCTATATTTTATTTAGTACTAATATTTAATTTATACTAATAATAACTATACTTAATTAAGCCTAACTTTAGTATTAGAGATTTAGTTATATAGAAGCTACTATATTTAATAAGATACTTAATTTAGTTACTAAAATTCCTAAAAAAGATACTAGCTATATACCTACAAATCCTTATAAGATATATATAAGAGGGAAATTTACTATAAGCCTTAATTATAACGTAGTAACTACCTACTATTCTAAATATAGAAATCATATAATATTAAACCTATATAGACTAGTTTTAAAGATAGTATTTAGGGGTATTAAATATATCTATATACTTTTAGATACTACTACTAAATAGCTTAATTTTTAACTTTTAATATTAAAAAGGGAAGCCCTAGGGGCTTTTAAATTAATAAAAATAGTAGTAGAAAATATATCTAATAAAATAATTAAAATCCTATATATAGACTAAGGTAAGGAATTTATAAATAATACTTTTAATATTTTTCTAACTAAATATAGAATTCTATATAAGTATTCAGCCCCCTATATATATAAGTAAAATAGGGCTATAGAGTATATTAATTAGACTATTCTAGAAAAAATAAGGTGCTTACTTTTTTAATATAGGCTATCTACTTATTACTAGCTATTAGTAATAGAAGTAGCTATTTATCTATATAACTAAACTTAGCACTTAACTATTAGTAAAACCTTATTTAAGGTAAAAAATACTAAAGAATCTAATATAGTAAATATTTAGCTATTTAAATCTATTACTTACATTAAAAATGATAAGCCTTAAAAATTATAGGAAAGAGCCTCTTATAGGGGGCTACTAGTTAGATTTAGTGAAAATTAGTATAAAATACTAAATCTAGATATTAATAAGGTTTATTAGTTATATAATACTAATTTCCTAGAAGGTATCTACTACCCTAAAAAAGATTTGCTTAAGGGGGGCTTTCTAGATTTTAATTAAAATTTTAATTCTATAATAAATATAATAAACTAACTTTATAAAAATCCTAGTAATGGCGCTAGTAGCCCTATTCCTTTTAAACTTAATTTATATATAGATTATATAATACCTAATTAGCTATAAAATTTTGATGCTAATCTAGATTTAGACTTCTTAGAAGATAAATTAATTAAGACCTACATTTCTATTAATAGCCCCAAATCGCAAGATCCTATAACTTTTAAAGAATTGTAAAATAGCCCTAATATAAAATAATAGATGGAGGCTATAGAAAAGGAGATAATGGACTTAGCTATATAGAATATATAGAAGCTAGTAGATTTACCTTCTAACTAAAAAGCGCTAAAGGGATAATAAGTTTTCAAGACTAAGATAAAGGCTAATAGAAAAGTCAAAAAATATAAAGCCTACTAGGTAGTTAAGGGCTTCCTATAAAAATATAGTATAGATTTTACTAAGATATTTTTAAATACTATTAAACCTATAGCTTATAAAGCCCTATTTACCTAGGCTATTTATCATAACTTAGAAATATAGTAATAGGATGTTAAATTAGCTTTTCTAAATATTAGTCTTAAAAAGGAAATTTATATAGAATAGCTAGCTAGTTTTAAAACCTAAAAATATCTTACTAAGGTCTATTTATTACTTAAAGTCCTATATAGGCTAAAGTAATCTGCGTAGGAGTGGTATTTTTTCCTTATAGAAATTCTTGTAAAAATTAGTTTTAAAACTCTAGGGGCTAATTAATCTATTTTCTAAAAAAGCAGCATCATTATATGCGCGCATATTAATGACCTACTAATTTTCAGCCCGAGTATTTCTAAAATATGAGCCCTAAAAAATAAAGTTACTAAAACAGTTAATATCACTAATTTAGGCAATATTTCCTTTTTCCTAGGAATCTAAATTACGCGTAATTACATAAAAAGAGCTATCTATATAAATTAGACTAAATTTACTAAGGAATTAATTGACTGATTTGGCTATAAAGACTTAAAGCCCTATAGGACCTCTTCTAAATTAGGTATTTAACTAGATAAAAATGGCCTAGCGGCAGATCCTTCCGCTATTAAGGATTTCTAGCAGCAAATTAGCTTGCTTATATATCTAATAATATCAACTTAACTAGATCTATCTTATATAGTAGGGCTTTGCGCGCGATTTATAAGTAATCTTAGAGCTAAGTATTTCTATGTACTAAACTATATTTAATAATATATTCTATACACTATTAATTTTAATATTGTTTTTAGCCCCTACTAAGATATTAAACTAGAGGGCTACTATAATGCTAATTAGGGAGGTAATTATTCTACTCAACAATTAATTATAGGCTACCTATTTCTTTTTAGAAATAGCCTTATTTTCTAGGCTAGCAAATTATAAAAAATGGTAGCCCTATTAAGCTGCGAGGTAGAATATATATCTTAAAAAAAAGCTATTAAAGAGCATATCTAGTTAACTAGCCTATTTAAGTAATTAGAGCTAACCTATTTAAAAAACCCTATTTAGACTAATTTGTAATCGGCTATCACGCTAGTATATAATCCTAAGCATTATATATAGACTAAACATATTAATATTTAGTACTATTTTATTACGGAAGCCCTTTAAGATAAAAAAGTTAATATGCGCTATATTTTAACTAATAAGTAGATTACTAATAGGCTTACTAAGCTATTAGACTCTACTAAATTTAAATCCTTTATTAAGGGGCTAGGGCTAGCCCCTATAATTTTCTAAATCACTATTCAGCTTAGGGGGGTGTATTAGAATTTAGTTCCTATTAATAGCTAAGCCTTATTAGGTAGTATAGGCCCTAGATCTAGATATACTAAGCATAAGCGCTATGTATAAGTACTATGCATTACATAAATAACATATATATGCGTAATTTCCTTTTACCCCTATTCGGCCCCTTTTTTAGTAATTAATTACCTAATTTTTTCCTTGGATTTCTAAGCATTATTAGTAGCGCAAATTAAGACCGCGTTCTAGCCCCTACTACTATTAGCTTAGCTATCTAAATAAGGCAATATTAATTTTAGCAATCCTAACATAGCACATTAATTTCAGCATTTAGTAAATTACATTCCTTATTCGGCAACGGCATTCCTATTTAGGCAAGCCCTTATTTTAGCATTTCTATCAGACCTCAGCATCTCGGCAAGATAGATTAGAGAAAAGGGCTTAGCTACTTCTATATAATCAGCGGTTTTCTCCTTCTTCTACATAGCTAAGCAATATAAGTAATTAATTACTAATATATTCTATTATAACCTTACCTGCTTCGCTCTACCAATCAGATATCACTTAGTCAGCAGCCCTCTATCCCTATTTTCAACAAGAATATAAGGATTTTACAATAAATTTAAGTGTTATTATAAGTTTACCTTAGAAGGGATAGGTTAGAATTAGGAATACTTAGGAATAAAAGGTACTAAGAGTTATAGTTATAATTAGTAGGCTTAGTAAACTAATCCTAGAATTAATTTATTTAGTAATTAATTATAGATATCTTAAAGAGATTAAAATTAATTAGTATTTAATTCAATTTAATCCTTAATACTTAATATTTGTTAAAAATAGGGATAGAGGGCTACTAACTAAGTAATATCTGATTGGTAGAGCGAAGCAGGCAAGGTTATAATAGAATATATTAGTAAGCGATTGCTTGTATTGCTTGGCTATATAGAAGAAGGAGAAAACCGCTGATTATATAGAAGTAGCCAAGCCCTTTTCCCTAATCCATCTTGCCGAGATACCGAGGTCTGATAGAAATGCCGAAATGAGGGCTTGCCTAAATAGGAATGCCGTTGCTAAATAAGGAATATAATTTACTAAATACCAAAATTAATATGCTATATTAGGACTACCGAAATTAATATTGCCATATTTAGATAGCTAAGCTAATAGTAGTAGGAGCTAGAGCGTGGTCTTAATTTACGCCACTAATAATACTTAGAAATCCAAGGAAAAAATTAGGTAATTAATTACTGAATAGGGGCTGAATAGGGGTAAAAGGAAATTGTGTACATGTATATCGTTTATGCAATGCATAGCGCTTATGCATAGCGCTCATGCCCGGCACATCCAGATCCGGGGCCTGTACCACCTAATAGGGCTTAGCTATCGGCGGGAACCAAATTCCAACAATATTAAAGAAAGTTAAATATAAAAAGAAGGCTTTTTTCTTTAATATTATCTTATTTCCTTATATTTAACTTATATAATTAAGAGAGTTTATAGTTAATAAATAAGTTTACTCTAATATTATAATATTTATACTTTCTTTAATAGTTAATTAATATTAGAGTTAAATCTTCTTTATTATATTTTAAATACTAGACTCTATAGTATAAGTATTTTAGGTTTAATAATAAACAATTATTTATTTAACTTTAAAGATAAATAAAGAGAAAATATTACTCTTACCTTAAAAAAGAGAGTTATAGTAGATAAAAGTAGAATAAAAATATTTATACTATAAAGATTTTCTAAAAAGAAAAGAACATTAAATATTTTTTTAAGAGAAGCTAATTTTTATATAGCTTTTTATACTAACTTTTTCTTAGTAATATATTATTAGTAGGTATTTAAGATAGTAAGAAGATAAATAGTTTTTTTTATTAAAAGAAAGACCTTCTACTTCTAACTTATTAAAGATCTTAAAAGCTTTGTTAATAATTTATTTAAAGGATAAATTAATAGGCCCTAAGGTAGAGCTTTAAAGTTAATTAGTATCTAAAATAGAGTAAGTAAATTTATCTATAATTCTAGAATTCTTAAAGTAAGTATCTAAAAAGGTATTAAAAAATCTAATAATAATAAAGTTATATTAATATTAGATTATATAAGTAGTATTTATAGTATTATAATTATAATATTTAAATAGGATTTATAAGTTTCTATCTAAGGTACAAATCTAATATATAAGATAAATATAAAAAAGAGAAGAAAAGAAGAAGAAAGGAAGGTATTAAGTACCCTTAGTAAGCGCTAGGTAGCTAAAGTGAATGCTAGGTAGTTAAAGTAAAAAGGACTTAGAAGATTTAAAAGGAAAGTCTTTTAAGAACTATAACATTAACATTGCCCTATTTAGGATGTTAATCTATAATAGTATCTTAATATTATTTATTTATTTTTATTATTAATTAAATTTTAATACTTATAATTACTAAAATTACTCTTTTATTTATTATTTATCTTAAATAAAATAAATTATTTTTATTAAAAAAAGCTTACTACTAAAGATATTTAAATATAATTTTTTATATTTTAATTATAGCTATACTAAAAATATTCTTATTAAATAATTAGATTTAGCTATATAATTAATAAATCTTTTTTAAAGTTATTTAATAATATTAAGTTATATAGCTTATAAATAAAAAATACTTACTTAAATTATTATTATAGTTAAAATATTTACTATTAAAATAAAACTACTATTTTATAAAGCTTAAATTTTTAAAAGACTATTAAGAATAGAAGTAAGAAATATAATAATACTTTATTATAAATAATCTTTAGAAATAAATTAAGCCTAAAAATAAAGATATATCTATAACTAAAATACTTAATCTATTATAAAATAGTAATAATTAGATAGTAGTAATTATAATTATAAAAACTCTCTAAAAAAAATCTTAGAAGAAGAGCTATTAATTAGCTTATAATATTATTATCTTATAATTAAAGACTAACTATCTATATTAATAATTTTAAAGACTAACTATCTATATTAATAATTTTAAAAATAAAATTAATATTTATACTCTTTAGACCAATTTTAATAAAGATTATAAGTTTTTAAGATTAAGTACTTTAAATAACTTTTATTGATATTTAAATACTTTTATTTTAAAATTTTATACTAATTTAAAAATATTTATAATAAAATTATAGATATTTATAGGAAGCTTACTTTTAAAACTAATTATTTAATCCTTTTATTTTATATTAATTTAGAGAAGAAGTATTAGAATTATTTTATTATTTATATTTTAACTTATAAATATATTAAAGATAATAAGATAGTTTATACTCTAAAATATATATAATATTAATAAATTTTATTATTCTACTAGCTTAATTAAGTACTATTTTTAATTTAAATATTTATATTATTTAAAAGCTTTTATTTTAGTATACCTATTATAAAAAGCTTTATTATATTATTCTTAATTATAAGAACTTTATTAGGAGAAAGAATAGAGATAATAAAAATAAAAATAAGAAAAATAGTTAGCTTAAAAATAAAAAGAATAAGAATAAAAATAAAGATAAAATAAAGTATAAGAATAAAATTTTTAGAAATAACTTTAATTTTAATAATAAAGCCTAAGCTATTTATAGTACTAAATTTAATTATTTTATCTTATAATAAGTCTTTAACTTAGTCTATATTTAGTATATTATAATAATTTAAGAATTATTTATTAAATATATTAAGCTCTTAAAAGATTAAATATTAGTTATTAAGGGCTTAATGAGTTATAAATCTACTATAAGTATTAATAAAATATAATTACTAATTATTATAAATAAATAAAAGAAGAAGCCTATCCTTTAAAATATAATATATATCTTAAAAGCCTTATTAAATCTAATTTTATTAAGATAGCTTACTTATAATGGCTATTTTATAAGCTTTATATTTAAAGACTTTATTTATAATATTTAATTTAGCTATTTAAGTATTATTATTTAGTAGTAAGTTAATAACTTTTATTACTTAAATTTATAAAAGCTAAAAGCTCTTTTTTTAGTTAATTTAAAATATCTTAGCTTATTTAATTTAATTAATAGCTTTATTTTTATTTTTATAAATAATTTATCTAACTTTAATATAAATATTAAGTTAAAGTTAAAAAAGATTATAAATAGAATAATTAATTTATAATATATTTATATAAGCTATTTAAAATATTAAAATATTAAGTTATTTATGAAAATATTAAAAAATATTAATTTTATTAAAGCTTTAAAGCTTAAGGACCTTTATAAGTTATATATAATTATAAAAGATAAAATAAGTAAATATAAATATTATAATAATTTATTAAAAAAATTTTATAGTAAAGTATACTATTAAGTTTAAAAATATTATAATAAAATTAGATTAAAATAAAAGTATTTAAATAGCCTAGTATAAATAAAATCTTAAAGAATAAATTAAAAATAAATTAATCTTAAAGAATAATTTAAGGAACTTTAAAGCTTTTATTATTAAAGTCTAAGCTATAGATAACTAATTATATAAAAGAAAAATAGAAAGGAAGAGTAATTTTTAAAGCTTTAAAAAAAAGAGAATATTTCTACTATAAACCTTAGATATATAAAGAAGGAGAAGAAAAAAAGGGTAAGAAAAAAAAGGGTAAGAAAAAAAAGAAATTTATTTAAAATTAAATATTATAAATATTATAAGAAAGGCTACTATAAGAATAAGTATCTTATATTAAAATATTAAATAATAATAGTAAGGAATTACTCTTATAGCCTCTATAATAAGATAAATCTAAAGGAAATAAGCTAAAGAAAGTATAATTATATATTATAAATAGCTTATTATAATAATTAATACTTTACTTATTTAAGTAAAAAATAAGAGTTAAGATAATTTTTTAAAATAGTTTATAAATAAATAACTTTAATAAATAAATAAGCTTTAAAGTTATTAAATTTAAAAAAGACTTAATTAAAATTATTTTTTTAATAATAAAAAAGAACTTATTATTAGAAATAAATTTGTAAATAGTAAATCTTTTAAGATTTTAAAAAATTTATATTAAATAAATATTAATATAAAGAAAGAATTAATTAAGATTTATTAAGAACATTTAATATATATATATATAAATATATAACTAATTTAAATAATACTCTTCTTAAAGTAGAGGAATATATTAAGATAATATTTTAAAAATATTTTATAAATATAATATCTAGATTACTATTCTTAGTTAAAAAAATAGTATTAGTAGAAAAGATTAAAATATTTATATTAATATAATAATTTAAGAAATTATTTAAAATTATAATTAAAAAGAATATTTAATAATTAAAGGCTTTATAATAAAAAGAATTAAAAAGTCTTTTTAAAAAAAATATAATACTTTAAAATTAGTATATATTAAAGTCTTTAAAAGATTAAGATTTTTTAAAGATAAAAAAATACTTCTTCTAAATAAGTAGCTAGTATTCTAAATAATAAAAAATAAAATATATTAAATTATAAATAATAAAATATATTAAATTATAAATAATATAATAAAGTTATTAAGGCATATAAAAGAAATACTACTATTAAAGTTTTTAAATTTAATAAATTTAGTTATATTTAATACTTCTAAATCTAAAAATTAAAAAACTAGATAATCTTTTAATAAGAAGACTATATAATAGAACCTATTTTAAGATTAAATAAACTATTATTATAAAAATATATTATAATATAAGATTCTAGTTTTAAGTAAAGATTAATAAAAATTTAATTAAAATTATAATTAATAATAAATTAAATAGAGACTTAATAAAATTTAATATAACTAAAAGGCTTAGGCTATTAATAATAAAATATAAACTATATATACTAATAAGTTATAATAAATTTAAGGTTAGAATAATTAATAATAATATTAAGATAATAAATTTAAAAATAAAATAAAGATATAAGAAGTATACATTTAACTTAATATTTAAAAAAAATTAATATTACTTTAAAAATTTAATAACTCAAAAAAATAAATTTTAAGATAAAATAAAGTTCTTAAATATTAATATTTATAAATAATTACTTAAATAAAATTATCTTAATTAAAAAAACTAACTCTCTCTATATTATAGCTTATATAAGAGAAGAGATAAAAAAGAAATATTATAATACTATAAAGTTAAGCTTATAAATAAGTTTATAATTATTAAATTATTTAATAAATATATAGAATATAGAATCTTATTTAAAAAAAAAATATTAATAAAGCTTTTCTAAAATACTAAATACTAAATATAAAACTATAAAATAAAATAAATTCTTAATAAATAATTTATAAAGAAGCCTATATATTTATTATTATAAAATAAGACTATTACTCTTATAAAATATATTAAAAAAAGTTTATTTAAAAATCTTAGTCTTTAATAGACTATTTTTGTCATGGATTACTATAGCATGTTGCTAAGCCAGCGCTAGGGCCTATGTTAGGCTAAGCATCTGCACATCTTCTTCCTACTATTCCATCTATCTATTCTTCTATTATTATTATTATTACTACTGTTATATAGATTAGCTTATTCCACTAGCATCTATTAAGTATTCTAGCTATTATGCCTTACTAGCAGATGCCTTCCCTATAATAAATAGTAGTAATGGCCTAAAGATTAGTTAATAGCCCCTAGCTCTATATTAACGGTTACTTAATACCCTTATTAATAATTCTTTTTACTAGGCCCTATTGTTATCTAATACTATAGCTTTTAAGAAGTAAAAAGAATATATAGCTATTATTAATCTAGATCCTAAATTACTTTCTATCTTACTTCCTATCTTACCCTACGCTTAATTATTATCTATTATAATAGTAATACAAGGATTTACTCTTAAATAAGATAAGGCTCTATAAATAAGATTTAATAGTCTTTATATAGTTATAGATAGCAAGATTTAATATTAATTTAAAAGATATATATAGATAATAACGCAGTAAATAATATAGTAGATAGAAAATTTATTTAATTAGATGCTAGCTTAAAATCTTAGCCCTATACTATATGTCTTATAATCTATTAAAAATCCTTATCCTAATCCTTATTAGTGATAAAATTTTAAAATGCTACTAATATTACTATCCTACTTAGTGTTAAAAGCCAAAGATATTGGATTCTATAATCCTAATATTCTGGATGAACATAGTAAGGGCCCTATTGCCACAGTCAGCAGTGATACCGTGTACCGTGATATCTATATATAGGTAGAAAGACTGAAAGATCTTATACTTATATATAGTGCTACTAATGTTAGGTAAATTATCTAACTATACCTCCACGGCAGCGCTGCTATATAGTGGATAGCTAAGCTTACTAATAATAATTAGAAGAAGCTCTAGGATATAGACCTACAGTGATGGTATACTATGCTTATAAAGAGATTTAAAATATAGATATCTATTACTATTAGTTAGTTTACTAGCTTATTCTATTTACCTTAGGATTTTTACTAACTACCTAGAATTTAGATTTACTAAATACTTTATTTTGCTAAGGCTACTAAGATAAATTCTATATATAATTAGCTAATTATTATTTAGAATTAATTTAATATTAATCTTTATAAGGATATTATAATACTAAAGCTAGGTATTTAATTAGCTAATTTCTTAGACTAAATTAATATAATATATCCTACTTAGGTTAATATTAAAAAAATTAGTAAATACTATTAATATTTCTAAGTAGGTCCTTATTAAGGTAGATATAATTTTCTATAGAACCTATAGCGTAATGGCCCTACTTAGAATCCTTAGTTATAGTATCTTAGCTAATTAAGAGTAGGCCTACTAAATTATAATATTTAATTTAATAGATGTCCTCTATAGCATAGAAAGAGTATAGAAAAGATAGCTATTCCTATATAGTAACCAATAAAGGTAATTATAAAGATAAGGATCTAGATATATATCCTAATAATAACTATACTAATAATAGTTAGCACTGTATAGGCAGATGCTACTATTTTTATTATTAAATTCCTATAATTTTAAATGCGTAAAAGCTTATGATATTTTTAAAAGTTTTAACTTTTTTAATATATAACTAACTACTATTATCTCTTTCCTATTTTTTAACTTATTTTTATTTAGCTAATACTTATTATAAGATATACCTTATCTAGTGTACTAACAGCACTATTTATAAGTACCTTTATAATAGTTAGTGCTTATATCACTATTATATAATCCTAATTTCTAGAGAAGATATCTTAGTATTCCTAGAATTCTGTACCTAGACCTATTTTATCTACCACCTATTCTGTTAACCACCTGTTGTAACCACGGGCTATGAAGCTTCCTATTAGTTAATGGAATGCGCTGGGGCATATTAGATATTATGTGTAGTAGGATTAGCGCATAGGTGATAAGGGCATTGCTTTTTTTAATTTTTTTGCGGGCATGTTATTATAAATTGCCATAGCATATTACTAAGCCAGCGCTAGGGCCTATGTCGGGCCGAGCATCCACACATCTTCTTCCTGCCATTCCATCCATCCATCCTTCCATCATCATTATTATTACCACCATTACATAGATTAGCTCATTCCACTAGCATCTATTAAGCATTCTAGCCATTATGCCTCACTAGCAGATGCCTTCCCTATGACAATTTTATCTTATTTATACTTAAGTTAAATAGTAAACTAAGATTATATATAAATTATAAAATACTTAATAATATTATTATAAAGAATAGTTATTTTCTATCCTTAATTAAAAAACTTTAAAATAAGTTTTAAGAAAAAAATAGTTTATTAAATTTAATATTTTTAATATATTTAACTAGATTTATATTAAAAAAGGTAATAAATAGAAAATAGTATTTTATATAAAAGAGAATTTATATAAATATTTAATAATATTATCTAAATTAACTAATACCTTAGCTATATTTAAAGTATTTATTAATAATCTTTTAAAAAAATATCTTAATAAATTTATTTTAATATATTTATATACTTAAATATATCTAAGAAATATATTAAATAAGTATAAAAATATTAGAAAAACTTAAAAAAATAAGTTTATATTTAAAGATATTAAAATATAAATTTTACTAAAAATAAATAAAGTTCTTAAAATTTATTATATTTAATAAAAAGATTAAGATAAACTTTAAAAAAATAAAAAGTATAGTTAAGTAGCTAATACCTATAAATAAATAAATAAATATCATTATTCCTTAGTTTTATAAATTTTTATTAAAAATTTATTAAGAATTATTTAAAAATTATAGTATCTTTTATAAGCTTAATTTATAATAAAGTACTATTTATATAATTAAATAATATAAAAGCCTTATTTAAAAAGTTATAAAGATAATTTATAACTAATCTTATATTATATTAATTTAATTTAATTTAAAGTTATTAATTAAAATATATACTAATACCTCTAATAAAGTATTTAAAATAATAATAAATTAAAATAAGACCTTTAATAATAATATTATAAAGAGAGATAAATAATATTAATACTCTATAACTTTCTATAATAAAAAATTATTAAATATTAAAATTAGATATTTAATATATAATAAGGAATTACTTACTATTATAGATATATTTAAAAGAGACTAAATATCAAGTTTAGATTTTATTAAATTATAAAAATTTAATATACTTTTTATTTATTAAGAAGCTTAATTATATAAAAAATTATTTATATTTAATTTTAAAATTACTATATTAAGAATAGTAAAAATAATATTATAAATACACTTAATAAAAAAGTTAATTATATAAAGAATATTTAGTAAAGTTCTAAAATAATCTTTATATATTATAAAGATAGCTTATTTTAAATAAATATAAATAATATATAAATAATAATTATAATAATTATTAAAATAAAAAAATTAATTAAAAAAAATATTAGAATATTTATTAAAGAATAAGTTATAGTTAAATTTATAAAGATATTAATAATTATAACTTATTTAAAAAAAAATTTAGGCTCTTAATCTTTTAAAGATAGATATATATTTTTATAAATATTTAAGAAGAAATCTTTAAGTTATATTATAAAATAAAAAGCTTTAATAATTATTAAAAAATTAAAAAGATTTTTAAAAGATAATTAAAATATTTTACTTCTTTAAGATAAGAAAGTATATTAAGGATTAAACTTTAAAATATAATATATATATTAGAATAAAATATACCTAATATAAATTATATAGAGAAATAAGGTTATTTAACTTTTTAAATTAAGCTTAAAAAAGTATAATATAAGACTTTATTATAAAGCTTTTTAAATTATAAAAGTAACTAATATAAATAGTATATAATAGTATTTTAATAATTAATAATTAACTAATTAAGTTTATTTATTTTATTTTATATAAAAAAGCCTTAAATATAAAAGATTTAGCTTATGTATTTTTAAGGATAGTAGTTATTAACTATAGACTTTTAAAAAAAATTGTTATGGACTTAGCGCTCCAGACATGCGCCTAGACATGGACTAGTCCTTATTGGGCCTAGCTCCTGTCTACCGTACATAGTAGCTGCAGGTAGCTTAGATAGTTTCCTCCTTTATAGCTACAATACTATTTCACTATTAACATTACCCTATTCAGGATATTAATCCATGATAAAAATAATATTAAATTAAGATAAATTCTTTAACTCTAAGTTTTAAAAATTATTAATAAATATAATAAGAATTAAGCTAAAAATAAGTGTTATATTCTATCTATAAATAAATAATTAAATAAAGAGAATAAATTAGATTCTTAAATAGTATTTTTAGTATTATATTAATTATTAATAAAATAATTAAATTACTTATTTATTAATAGTATAGTTAATATATAATAGCTTTTTATTAAATCTTATTAAAATAATATTATTTTAAGTAAATTATATCTTTAAATTTATAATAATACTTTTATTAAAGAAGATAAAATTTAAAGTATAAAAAGCTATAATTATAACTTAAAAGATAAATAAAATTTATTAAGAATTATAGAGAAATTTATGATTTTTAAATAGTTATTTAGTAATATACTATAATTAAAAATAATTAAAAAGTCTAGCTAATTTTAAAAAGAATAAAGTATATCTCCTTTATAAAAATTTTAAAATTAATAAGCTTAACAATAAGCTTAACTATATAAAACTTAATCTATTCTTAATTAAAAAATATAAAAGAAATATAGATTATATATTAAATTTATTAGAACTAATTAAGAGATATAATATATTTTATATATTATTATTAGAAAAAGTATATTTTAAGATACTATTATAAATAGCTCTATTTCTTTTAGATTAAAATAATAAGAAATATAAAATTAAGAAAATCCTAGATTACTAAAAGATTAATAAAAAGTAAAGGTATTTAGTTAAATAATTAGGCTATAATTATTTTAAAAAATTGAAAAAATTTTAAATATAAAACTTTTAAGCTAATTTAAATTAAAAAAAATTAAAGATAGATAAGTTAAAGAGTTTATTAATAATAATAACTTTTATTATTACTATCTTAATAATTTACATCTTTTCTATCTAGTTCCTCTATATTAGAAAGACCTTAATTTTTTTAAAGAAATAATATTACTTTTATAAGTATTTTAATTTCTATTTTTTAAATAAAAAATGCTTTATAGTAGTATTTATAGCTATCTTAGCTATCTTCTTTCTTTTCTTTAACTTTATAAGTATATAGTTTATATCTAAAAAAAAATTAAATATTATAAGTTTATACTTTTTATTTATAAAAGTATATTTATTATAATTAAAAAATAATAAGAAAAAATAATACTTTTTTTAAAAGTAAATCTAATAAAAGTATAATATTATAGCTATAAAACTTATCTAAGTAATTCTATTTATTAAGGAAATATATCTTAAAGATAGTATAAGTAATATTAAGATTAAAAATTCTTTAAAATAAATTTTTTTTAATAAGGGTATTATATTATAAGTTACTTTAGTAGGACTTAAAATATTATAATTTAATATATATTTAAAGATCAAATTATATAATTAAGTAATTATAATAATTAATAAAATAAATTATTATTAAATACTATATATACTATCTACTAAGTATAAGTAATTAAAGAGCATTTAATTATTAACTAAAAATAGATAATAGAAAAAAAGTAAATATATAAAAAAAACCTTTTTTTATAGATATATTTTCTTCTATATATTTAACTTATATTTAAGAGAGGTAGTTCTAGTTTAAAATAATTAATAATTTAAAACTATTATCTCTATACTTACTTATTAGTTAAACCTTAAAGGAGTTAAACCCCTTTATTACACTCTTTAAGGACTTAAGCTTTAAAATATAGAGTAATAAACTTATTTTAATAATAAATATTTTAATTATAATAATAATTTAAATAAGTATTTTTTTACTTATAAATTATATAGCTTAATATTATTAAGTAGCTTTAGAAGAGAGTTATTAATTACTAATATAATTAAATATAAAAAACTTATCTAGCTAAGAGTCTTAAGCTAAAAATCCTTATCTTTAAAGCCTAATTATTTAATAAAGGTAGTCTTAATATAGGTATAATTAAAATATAGAAAATTGTACTTAAATAAATATCTTTAATAATAAGTTTTTTTAATAAAAATAATTTTCTTTACTTAAGATAAATAATAAATAAGGGAATAGCTTTAATAAGTAATAGTAAGTACCAAAGCTTAATTAAGTAATAAAAAGAGGTAGATAATATTAAAATACCTTAAATAATAAAAAGATATTTAAATAAAATTAATGATTTTAAGGTATTTAAATACCTTATATCTTTACCTTATTTATATATTTTTTAGAGGCTAGGTATTTTAGCTATCTTAATCTTTAAAGGGCTAGATATACTAGCTATTAATATTTTAAATATTAATCTAGATACTTAAGGCCTTCTAATTATTAATATCTTAGTTATTAATAATAGGCTAGATATTCTAGTTATAAATAAGTTAATTATTATTTTAAGTATTTTAACTATTAATAATTTTAAAGAGCTAAAGAGCTTAGTTATTTTATTTTTAGTCTTTATAATAAAGTATTTAAAAATAATATAAATAGCTTTAATAAAGATAATTATTTTAAAGATATATATAATAATATTATATTAGAACTTAAAGTATAATAAGTATAGTATATCTCTTAAAAATAATTAATTACTTAATATTTTATAAATAAAATTAGTAATATATTATATTAATTTTAATATATTTAAGAAAATAATACTTATTAAAGCTAAATTATTAAAATAATATAAATTAATAAAACCTTATTTTAATTTAATATTAAAAATTTTTATTTAGCTATTTTAGCTTTTTATTTTATAAAGATTAATATTATATATTATAAAATATATCTATATCTTTATAAAGTATTTATATTATATTATTATAAGTTATACTTACCTCTTAATAGATCTTTATTAAAACTTAAATACTAAGTTATCTTTATATAAATATTTATATATAATATTATAGCTATATTCTATAAGCTTTAGCTAAATTATTAACTTATTTAATAAATATATATATTTTATATATCTAAGCTTATAATCCATTAAAAGATATAAAGTATAGAATATATATTAAATTATATTAGCTAAAATAAATATATGTTATTATAATAAAATCTTTATTTAAGTATTAAGAGTTATTTAAGTTACTTAAGCTAAGTACTCTTATACCCTAGATTTTAATATAAGTCTCTAAAATAATAGTAGGTTGCAGCTAGCTTAGCTAGGGTAAAAAAAAGGTCTAGTAAGGTAGAGCAGGTAAATTTTAGGTAGGGTAGAAAAATTAGTAAGCATATACTTAATATATACTTAGTATATTTATAGGAGGACTCTACCCTAAAGATATCCTTAAGGGACCTATATAAAGCATATACTCAGCATATACTTAATATATTTAGAGGGGGACTCTACCCTATAGATACTCTTAAGGGACTTATATAAAGTATATGCTTAGTATATATTAAGTATATATAATCTCTTAGTAATATAGCCCTAAAATTTAAAGCTAGGGTCTCTAATATTTAAGGTTATAGCTTCTAGATATTCTAAGGGTATATAATATTTAGGATATATATATTAGAGGAGGTTTTTAGAGGCGCGTGTTAAGGGGTATATTAGGGGGGTGGTTAGGGATGTATATTAGGGGGGTATATTAGGGGGTTATGTTAGGGCGTATGTTGGGGGGTAGTGTTAGGGGGTAATGTTAGGGAGGTGTATTAAGGGTATAGGCCCCCTAGGATAGTACTAGATAAAAGCTTATATAGGGTAGAAATTAACTAGTAGGACTTTAGCTTAATTTTCTACTTTACTAGACCTTTTTTCTACCCTAGCTAAGCTATAAGCCTAAATAATAGCTATATTAAATAATATTAAAATTATAATAAAAGTATTTAGACTATTCTATTAGAAAAATATAAAAAAAGATAAATTAATATGATGGTATTTTTAACTTAAAATAATTATTATAAGTAGTTTAATAAGTATATTTAGAAATAAAAATATAAAAGAATATTAAATTATGAAATTAAAGATACTAGTAATATTTATCTTTAAAATAGATTTACTAGCCTTTAAATCTATATTATAAGATAAGAATAAATAGTTTTATAATTAATTATAATTATTTTTAATATCTTTACTAAAGACTATAATAATCTATTATTTATTAAATTAATATTTAATTTTATTTAAAAAGATAAAAAAATTATTATTATTGAAATTTATAATAAATATTAATATAAGAAGTTATTATAAAATTAATAAAGCTATTAACTCTAAGATTGAGTTAAAAATCTTAATAATAAATAAATAGTTATTTAATAAAAAGTTTATTTAAAAGCTTAATAATATTTTAATGTTTATTTATTCCACTCTTTTTTAATAATAAGAGATCTTATTTAATAAAATAAAACTGTTAATTAATAAGAAAAATTTACTTAATAAAATAATACTATTAATAAATAAGTAAAATACGTATATATAATAAAATAAAGCCATTAATTAATAAGTTAAAGATATAGTAATTATTTAATTAAAATAGCTACTAACTAAAACAAAATAATATTTAATAAGTTGTAAAGAGTTTTATAAAAAATTTATAGAATTCTTAATATTTATTTGAATAAAATTAATTTTAGTAGTCTTGATTTTAATAAGAAGTAATTTAAATAGTTTAAATAAATGATATAGTTTATTTAAATAAAAAATCTCTATTTACTTATATTACAAAGTAGATATTATATAAATAAAAATAACTAATAATAAAACATTTAGATATTTATTTATACTTAAGCTATATTAATAGTAGTAAGATGATAAATAATATTAATTTAAATATTAAACAAATTTTAATATTTAATATTTAAAATAGTTAAGTACCTTATTATTATTATAAATATATAATAACTTAGCTAGCTTAATTATTATTAACTTAGCCTATAATTAATATACCTTTAATAATTATAATATTTTTCTTAACTTATAATTAATATTTATAATATATAAATTTATTATTAAAATAAAAAAAATTAGTTTACTTAATAAGTATAAAAACTATTTAAATCTTACTTTTTAATAAATATATATAGCTTTAAGATATTATATTTATACTAAATATAAAAGCTAATCCTTTATTAGTCTTTTAATTATTAGATACCTTACGGGAAATAGGTGTTTCCATAAGGGCTTGTTAACTGCCTGTTCGGTTGAGCAGTACGTTAATGCTTAAAGAAGGATCACAGGGGCTTGACTATCTATTAATAGGGGCTAATTATATATTAACAGGGACTTAATAGAATGTTAAAAGGAACTTAATATGAACTTGAACAGCCTATTAACAGATGTGCTTATTGATAGCCTGTTGACAGGGGCTTGCTAGATAGTCAAGCCCCTATGATCCTTCTTTAAGCATTAACGTACCGCTCAACCGAACAGGCAGTTAACAAGCCCTTATGGAAACACCTATTTCCCGTAAGGTAGTAATATTAAGCTTAACTTTAAAATAAATTATTATACCTTAACTTATAGTTTCCTTAGTATAATTAAAGCTAAATAATATTATAAAATCTTTATTTTTAAGTTAAAGATAATAACTTTAAGATTAAATATATATAATATTTTAAATAGCTACTAGAGTCAAATTTTTTAAAAAGATTAAAAAAATTAATTTATAAATATTATATATAAGACTATTAAGAGTTAGCGTTATATAAAGATATTATTATACTTAGCTAATACTTAATATAGCTAATTTATAGTAATATTTATAGCTTTATTAAATTAATAAGCTTTAATAAAAGTTATTATTTTATTATTTTAAAATATAATTATACTTATTTTTTAAAAATCTTTAATATTAAAAATAAAAATATAGTTTTTTTTGCTTTTTAATATTTTAAATATGTAAAATATAAGCTTTAATAATTCCTTATTAATAATAATATTTTCTATAAGCTAATAGTACTTAAGAACTCTTATTAAAATTGTTGAAAATAGGGATAGAGGGCTGCTGACTAAGCGATATCTGATTGGTAGAGTGAAGTAGGCAAGGTTATAATAGAATATATTAGTAAGCGATTGCTTATATTGCTTGGCTATATAGAAGAAGGAGAAAACCGCTGATTATATAGAAGTAGCTAAGCCCTTTTCCCTAATCCATCTTGCTAAGATGCCGAGGTCTGATAGAAATGCCGAAATAAGGGCTTGCCTAAATAGGAATGCCGTTGCTGAATAAGGAATGTAATTTACTGAATGCCGAAATTAATATGCTGTATTAAGATTGCCGAAATTAATATTGCCTTATTTAGATAGCTAAGCTAATAGTGGTAGGGGCTAGAACGTGGTCTTGATTTGTGCTACCAATAATGCTTAGAAATCCAAGGAAAAAATTAGATAATTAATTACTGAAAAAGGGGCTGAATAGGGGTAAAAAGAAATTGCGTATATGCATGTCATTTATGTAATATATAGCGCTTATATATAGCGCTTATGCTCGGTATATCTAGATCTAGGGCCTGTACCACTTAATAGGGCTTAGCTATTAGCGGGAACTAAATTCCAACACACCCCCCTAAGCCGAATAGTGATTAGAAAATCATAGGGGCTAGCCCTAGCCCCCTAATAAAGGATTTAAATTTAGTAGAGTCTAATAGCTTAGTAAGCCTATTAGTAATCTACTTATTAATTAAAATATAGCATATATTAACTTTTTTATCTTAAAGGGCTTCCCTAATAAAATAGTACTAAATATTAATATATTTAGTCTATACATAATACTTAGGATTGTATGCTAGCGCGATAGCCAATTACAAATCAGTCCAAATAGGATTTTTCGAATAGGTCAGCCCTAATTGCTTAAATAGGCTAGTTAACTAGATATTCTCTTTAATAGCTTCCTTTTAAGATATATATTTTACTTTATAGCTTAATAAAGCTACTGTTTTTTATAATTTGCTAGCCTAGGAAATAAGGCTATTTCTAAAAAGGAATAGGTAGCCCGTAGTTGATTGTTAAGTAGGATAATTACCCCCCTAATTAGCATTATAGTAGCCCTCTAGTCTAACATCTTAGTAGGGGCCAAAAATAATGTTGAAATTAATAGTATATAGAATATATTGCTAAATATAGTTTAGTACGCGGAAATACTTAGCTCTAAGATTACTTATAAATCGCGCGTAAAGCCCTACTACATAAGATAGATCTAGTTAAGTTAATGTCATTAGATATATAAGTAAGCTAATTTGCCGCTAGAAATCCTTAATAGCGGAAGGATCTGTCGCTAGACTATTTTTGTCTAGTTAAATACTTAATTTAGAAGAGGTCCTATAGGGCTTTAGGTCTTTATAGCTAAATCGGTTAATTAATTCCTTAGTAAATTTAGTCTAATTTATGTAGATAGCCCTTTTTATGTGATCGCGCGTAATTTAGATTCCTAGGAAAAAGGAAATGTTGCCTAAATTAGTGATGTTAACTATTTTAGTAATTTTATTTTTTAGAGCTTATATTTTAGAAATGCTCGGGCTAAAAATTAGTAGGTCATCGATGTGCGCGCATACAATGATGTTGCTTTTTCAGAAAATAGATTAATTAGCCCCTAGGGTTTTAAAACTAATCTTTATAAGAATTTCTGCAAGGAAAAAATACTACTCCCGCGCGGATTGCTTTAGCCTATATAAGGCTTTAAGTAATAAATAGACCTTAGTAAGATATTTTTAGTTTTTAAAACTAGCTAGCTATTCTATATAAATTTCCTCTTTAAGACTAGTATTTAGAAAAGCCGATTTAATATCCTATTACTATATTTCTAAGTCATAATAAGCAGCCTAGGCGAATAGGGCTTTATAAGCCATAGGTTTAACGGTATTTAAAAATATCTTAGTAAAATCTATACTATATTTTTATAGGAAGCCCTTAACTACTTAGTAGGCTTTATATTTTTTAACTTCTCTATTAGCCCCTATTTTAGTCTTGAAAACCTATCGTCCCTTTAGCGCTTTTTAGTTAGGAAGTAAATCTACTAGCTTCTATATATTTTACGCGGCTAAGTCTATTATCTCCTTTTCTATAGCCTCTATCTATTATTTTGTATTAGGGCTATTTTGCGATTCTTTAAAAGTTGTAGGATCTTGCGATTTGGGGCTATTAATAGAAATGTAGGTCCTAATTAATTTATCTTCTAAGGAGTCTAAATCTAGATTAGCGTTAAAATTTTATGGCTGATTAGGCGTTATATAATCTATATATAAGCTAAGTTTAGAAGGAATAAGGCTACTAGCGCCATTGCTAGGATTTTTATAAAGTTAGTTTATTATATTTATCACGGAATTAAAGATTTAATTAAAATCTAGAAAGCCCTCCTTAAGTGAATCTTTTTTAGGGTAGTAGATACCTTCTAGGAAATTAGTGTTACATGACTAATAAACTTTATTAGTATCTAGATTTAGTATCTTATACTAATTTTTACTAAATCTAACTAGTAGCCCCTTATAAGAGGCTCTTTCCTATAATTTTTAGGGCTTATTATTTTTAATGTAAGCAATGGATCTAAATAGCTAGATATTTGCTATATTAGGTTTTTTAGCATTTTTTACCTTAAATAGAGTTCTGCTAATAGCTAAGTACTAAGTTTAGTTATATAAATAGATAGCTACTTCTACTACTAATAGCTAGTAATAAGTAGATAGCCTATATTAGAAAAGTAAGCACCTTATTTTTTCTAAAATAGTTTAATTAATATGCTCTATAGCCCTATTTTACTTATATATATAGGGGGCTGAATGTTTATACAGAATTCCGTATTTAGTTAGATAAGTATTAAAAGTATTATTTATAAATTCCTTACTCTAGTCTATATACAGGATTTTAATTATTTTGTTAAATGTATTTTCTGCTACCGTTTTTATTAATTTAAAAGCCTCTAAGGCTTCCCTTTTTAGTATTAAAAATTAAAAATTAAGCTATTTAATAATAGTATCTAAAAGCGTATAAATATATTTAATACCCCTAAATACCGTTTTTAAAACTAGTTTATATAGGTCTAACATTATATAATTTCTATATTCAGAATAGTAGGTAGTTGCCGCGTCATAATTAGGGCTTATAATAAATTTCCCTCTTATGCATATCTTATAAGGATTTGTAGATATATAGCTAACGTCTTTTTTAGGAATTCTAGTAGCTAAATTAGGCATCTTACTAAGCGCAGTAGCCCTTATATAGCTAAATCTCTAATACTAAAGTTAGGCCTAATTAAGTATAGTTGCCACTAGCATAAGTTAAATATTGGCGCTAAATAGAATATAGAATAGCCCCTATGAATCTATAGTAGCTTATAATTTTGCGCCGGATTTTAATTAGATTTCCGCGCAATTTTTTATAAAGGATATAGTAGCCCCTTTTTATATTATGCGAGAGAGGCTAACTAGATTAAGCTCTAATTCTAGTATATAGAGGATGGATTTTAAAATAACTTTAGCTAAATTAGGTAATTTTATTGTAATAGCCCTTATACTACTTGCTAGTAAATTTGATGCATTGCCTTATATAATCCTAAAAAATATAGAGGCTATGCTATTAAAAAGATTAATATCACAGTAAATATGTGATGTCGCGCTAGAGTCTAGGATTTATTTATTAGAAGAATATTTTACTGATAGGGCTATATTAGTAATTAAAATATTAGAAATACTTATTTCTTCTATTTTAGATATTAGCGCTTCTACGGGGGCTTAGCTATCCGCGCGATTGCCTCCTTGCTTAGGGCGTAATTCAGGGTAAATCTTATAGCATATTTCTTTTCAATGACCGATTCTATCATATTCGTCGCATTTGGCAGTTGATTTTTTATAGCTCCTAGTTAAAATAAGGGCATTTTCCTCTATATTATATAAGTGACGGGATTTATCTATAAGATTAGTAAATAGCTCATCTTGATTAAGCGCGGTAGCTTTAGCCCTATAGGATTGGGTAGTCAATGCGACAAATGCCTTGTATTTAGGTCCTAGGTTATATAGGGTCCAAGCTATAATTAGCTTATTAGGCAATTCCAAATCCTTGGCCTTTAAGCTAGTTAAAATATGCTTAATTGTTGCTAAGAAATTCTTAACTATTCCTAAAGAGGATAGAGTAGCCCTGAAAAATTCCTTAAAAAAAATAAATTCTAAAGAAAAGCTACGGGGTATGTATAAGTAACTTAGGTGTTCCTATATATTAATTAAATTATTAATAGATAAAATATATAAAAGCGGCCCGTTAGTATATACTAGCTAAATATAGCTTAGCGCCTTAGCATCTTCTTTTAGACCTTTTATACTAGGTTCGCCCAATCGGGTATAGAAATTAAATAGGTCCTTAGTAATTAAGGCTGCCTTAACTTAAATAGTCTATAATTCGTAATTATTAGCACTAATTAGCTTTAAAATTTTAATAGCCCTATCTTCCAATATGTTTTTCCAAATCAAGTTTAGTATAATAAGGTTAATATATATTTTTTCCTAAAAGGTAATTATAAGGTAAGTATAATATAATTTTTTATTAGTACTTAATAACTATACCTAAATTAAAATAGTATTTGCGAAATTCCAAAAGTAAGTTAGTTAAAAATTTAAAAAATAAAATAAGATAAATAAATAGAACTATTAATTAGAGGCGATCTAAGCTTATAACCTATTAAAAATAGGGATAGAGGGCTGCTAACTAAGTAATATCTAATTAGTAGAGCGAAGCAGGTAAGGTTATAATAGAATATATTAGTAAGTAATTACTTATATTACTTAGCTATATAGAAGAAAGAGAAAATTGCTGATTATATAGAAGTAGCTAAGCCCTTTTCCCTAATCCATCTTACTAAGATGCTAAGGTCTGATAGAAATGCCGAAATAAGGGCTTGCCTAAATAGGAATGCTGTTATTGAATAAGGAATGTAATTTACTAAATACTAAAATTAATATGCTGTATTAGGATTGCCGAAATTAATATTGCCTTGTTTAGATAGCTAAGCTAATAGTGGTAGGGGCTAGAACGCGGTTTCAATTTGTGCCACTAATAATGCTTAGAAATCCAAGGAAAAAATTAGATAATTAATTACCAAAAAAGGGGCTGAATAGGGGTAAAAAGAAATTGCGCATATGCATGTCATTTATGCAATGTATAGCGCTTATGTATAGCGCTTATGCTCGGCACATCCAGATCCAGGGCCTGTACCACCTAATAGGGCTTAGCTATCGGCGGGAACCAAATTCCAACAA
>KI911110.1:619739-802801 GCA_000482085.2 Cladonia metacorallifera KoLRI002260
GGTAATTAATTATCTAATTTTTTCCTTGGATTTCTAAGCATTATTGGTGGCACAAATCGAGACCGCGTTCTAGCCCCTACCACTATTGGCTTGGCTATCTAAACAAGGCAATATTAATTTCGGCAATCCTAATACAGCATATTAATTTCGGCATTCAGTAAATTACATTCCTTATTTGGCAATGGCATTCCTATTTAGGCAAGCCCTTATTTCGGTATTTCTATTAGACCTCGGCATCTTAGCAAGATAGATTAGGGAAAAGGGCTTAGCTACTTCTATATAATTAGCAGTTTTCTCCTTCTTCTATATAACTAAGCAATATAAGTAATTGCTTACTAATATATTCTATTATAACCTTGCCTGCTTCGCTCTACTAATTAGATATTACTTAGTTAGCAGCCCTCTGTCCCTATTTTTAATAGGTTATAAGCCTAGATCGCCTCTAATTAATAGTTCTATCTATTTACCTTATTCTATCTTTTAGATTTTTAACTAACCTACTTTTGGACTTTTGTAAATACTATTCTAATTTAGGTATAGTTACTAAGTACTAATAAAAAATTATATTATACTCGCCTTATAACTACCTTTTAGGAAAAAATATATATTAACCTTATTATGCTAAACCCGATTCGGAAAAATATATTGGAAGATAGGGCTATCAAAATTCTAAAGCTAATTAGTGCTAATAATTATGAATTATAGGCTATTTAAGTTAAGGCAGCCTTAATTACTAAGGACCTATTTAATTTCTATACCCGATTGGGCGAACCTAGTATAAAAGGTCTAAAAGAAGATGCTAAGGCGCTAAGCTATATTTAGCTAGTGTACGCCGACGGGCTGCTTTTATATATTTTATCTATTAATAATCTAACTAATATATAGGAACACCTAAGTCGCTTATACACACCCCGCGGCTTTTCTTTGGAATTTATCTTTTTTAAGGAATTTTTTAGGGCTACTCTATCCTCTTTAGGAATAGTTGAGAATTTCTTAGTGACGATTAAGTACATTTTAACTAGTTTAAAGGCCAAGGATTTAGAATTGCCTAATAAGCTAATTATAGCTTAGACCCTATATAACCTAGGACTTAAATACAAGGTATTTATCATATTGACTACCTAATCCTATAGGGCTAAAGCTACCGCGCTTAATCAAGATGAGCTATTTACTAATCTTATGAATAAATCCTATTACTTATATAACATAGAGGAAAATGCCCTTATTTTAACTAGGGGCTATAAAAAATCAACTGCTAAATACAATGAATGCAGTAGAATTAGTCATTGAAAAGAAATATACTATAAGATTCACCCTAAATTACGCCCTAAGCAAGGAGGCAATCATATAGATAGCCAAGCCCCTACAGAAGTGCTAACATCTAAAATAAAAGAAATAGGTGTTTCTAATATTTTAATTACTAATATAGCCCTATTAATAAAATATTCTTCTAATAAATAGATCCTAGACTCTAGCGCGATATTATATATTTGCTGCAATATTAATCTTTTTAATAGTATAGCCCCTATATCTTTTAGGATTATATGGGGCAATGCATTAAATTTACTAGTAAGCGGTATAGGGGCTATTATAGTAAAATTGCTTAATTCGGCTAAAGTTATTTTAGAATCCGTCCTCTATATACTAGAATTAGAGCTTAATCTAGTTAGCCTCTCTTATATAATATAAAAAGGGGCTACTATATCCTTTGCAAAAAATTGCGCAGAAATCTAATTAAAATCTAGCGTAACATTATAAGCTACTATAGATTCGCAGGGGCTATTCTATATTCTATTTAGCACTAATATTTAACTTGCGCTAGCAGCAACTATATCCGATTAGGCCTAACTTTAGCATTAGAGATTTGGCTATGTAGGGGCTACTGCGCTTAGTAAAATACTTAATTTAGCTACTAGAATTCCTAAAAAAGATGCTAGCTATGTACCTGCAAATCCTTGCGAGATATATATAAGAGGGAAATTTATTATAAGCCCTAATTACGACGCAGCAACTACCTACTATTCCGAATATAGAAATCATATAATGTTAGACCTATGTAGACTAGTTTTAAAAATGGCATTTAGGGGTATTAAATATATCTATACACTTTTGGATACTGCTATTAAATAGCTTAATTTTTAATTTTTAATACTAAAAAGGGAAGCCTTAGGGGCTTTTAAATTAATAAAAATAGTAGTAGAAAATATATCTAATAAAATAATTAAAATCCTGTGTATAGACTAAGGTAAGGAATTTATAAATAATACTTTTAATACTTATCTAACTAAATACGGAATTCTATATAAGCATTCAGCCCTCTATATATATAAGTAAAATAAGGCTATAGAGCGCGTTAATTAGACTATTTTAGAAAAAGTAAGGTACTTACTTTTCTAATATAGGCTATCTACTTATTACTAGCTATTAGTAGTGGAAGCGGCTATTTATCTATATAACTAAACTTAGCACTTAGCTATTAGCAGAATTCTATTTAAGGTAAAAAATGCTAAAAAACCTAATATAGCAAATATCTAGCTATTTAGATCTATTACTTATATTAAAAATAATAAGCCTTAAAAATTATAGGAAAGAGCCTCTTATAAGGGGCTACTAGTTAGATTTAGTGAAAATTAGTATAAGATACTAAATCTAGATATTAATAAGATTTATTAGTTATATAACACTAATTTCCTAGAAGGCATCTACTACCCTAAAAAAGATTCGCTTAAGGGGGGCTTTCTAGATTTTAACTAAATCTTTAATTCTATGATAAATACAATAAACTAACTTTGCAAAAATCCTAGTAATGGCGCTAGTAGCCTTATTCCTTTTAAACTTAGCTTATATATAGATTATGTAATGTCTAATTAGCTATAAAATTTTAACGCTAATCTAGATTTAGACTCCTTAGAAGATAAATTAATTAGGACCTACATTTCTATTAATAGCCCTAAATCGCAAGATCCTATAACTTTTGAAGAATCATAAAATAGCCCTAATATAAAATAATAGATGGAGGCTATAGAAAAGGAGATAATAGACTTAGCTATGTAAAATATATGGAAGCTAGTAGATTTACTCTCTAACTAAAAAGCGCTAAAAGGACGATGGGTTTTTAAGACTAAGATAGGAGCTAATAGAGAAGTTAAAAAATATAAAGCCTACTAAGTAGTTAAGAGCTTCCTATAAAAATATAGTATAGATTTTACTAAGATATTTTTAAATACTATTAAACCTATGGCTTATAAAGCCTTATTTACCTAGGCTGCTTATTATAACTTGGAAATATAGTAATAGGATATTAAATTAGCTTTTTTAAATACTAGTCTTAAAGAGGAAATTTATATAGAATAGCTAGCTAGTTTTAAAAACTAAAAATATCTTACTAAGATCTATTTATTACTTAAAGCCCTATATGGGCTAAAGCAATCTATGTGGGAGTGGTATTTTTTCCTTATAGAAATTCTTGTAAAGATTGGTTTTAAAACCCTAGGGGCTAACTAATCCATTTTCTGAAAAAGCGACATTATTGTATGCGCGCACATCGATGACCTACTAATTTTCGGCCCGAGCATTTCCAAAATATAAGCCCTAAAAAATAAAATTACTAAAACAGTCAATATCACTAATTTAGGCAATATTTCCTTTTTCCTAGGAATCTAAATTACGCGCGATCGCGTAAAAAGGGCTATCTATATAAATTAGACTAAATTTACTAAGGAATTAATTAACTGATTTAGCTATAAAGACCTAAAGCCCTGTAGGACCCCTTCTAAATTAGGTATTTAACTAGATAAAAATAGTCTAACGGCAGATCCTTCTACTATTAAGGATTTCTAGTGGTAAATTAGCTTACTTATATATCTAATAATATTAACTTAACTAGATCTATCTTATATAGTAGGGCTTTGCGTGTAATTTATAAGTAATCCTAGAGCTAAGTATTTCTGCGCGCTAAACTATATTTAGCGATATATTCTATATACTATTAATTTTAATATTGTTTTTAGCCCCTACTAAGATATTAGATTAGAGGGCTACTATAATGCTAATTAGGGGGGTGATTATCCTACTTAATAATTAACTATAGGCTACTTATTCCTTTTTGGAAATAGCCCTATTTCCTAGGCTAGCAAATTATAAAAAATGGTAGCCTTATTAAGCTATAAGATAGAATATATATCTTAAAAGGAAGCTATTAAAGAGAATATTTAGTTAACTAGCCTATTTAAGTAATTAGGGCTAACCTATTTAAAAAACTCTATTTAGACTAATTCATAATTAGCTATTGTGCTAGCATATAATCCTAAGTATTATATATAGACTAAACATATTAATATTTAGTACTATTTTATTAGGGAAGCCCTTTAAGATAAAAAAGTTAATATATGCTATATTTTAATTAATAAGTAGATTACTAATAGGCTTACTAAGCTATTAGACTCTACTAAATTTAAATCCTTTATTAGGGGGCTAGGGCTAGCCCCTATGATTTTCTAATCACTATTCGGCTTGGGGGGGTGTGTTGGAATTTAGTTCCTGTTAATAGCTAAGCCCTATTAGGTAGTACAGGCCCTGGATCTGGATATGCTAAGTATAAGCGCTATATATAAGCGCTATATATTGCATAAATGACATGCATATGCGCAATTTCTTTTTACCCCTATTCGGCCCCTTTTTCGGTAATTAATTATCTAATTTTTTCCTTGGATTTCTAAGTATTATTAGTAGCACAAATTGAGACCGCGTTCTAGCCCCTACCACTATTAGCTTGGCTATCTAAATAAGGCAATATTAATTTCGGCAATCCTAATACAGCATATTAATTTCGGCATTCAGTAAATTACATTCCTTATTTGGCAATGGCATTCCTATTTAGGCAAGCCCTTATTTCGGTATTTCTATTAGACCTCGGCATCTTAGCAAGATAGATTAGGGAAAAGGGCTTAGCTACTTCTATATAATTAGCAGTTTTCTCCTTCTTCTATATAACTAAGCAATATAAGTAATTGCTTACTAATATATTCTATTATAACCTTGCCTGCTTCGCTCTACTAATTAGATATTACTTAGTTAGCAGCCCTCTGTCCCTATTTTTAATAGGTTATAAGCCTAGATCGCCTCTAATTAATAGTTCTATCTATTTACCTTATTCTATCTTTTAGATTTTTAACTAACCTACTTTTGGACTTTTGTAAATACTATTCTAATTTAGGTATAGTTACTAAGTACTAATAAAAAATTATATTATACTCGCCTTATAACTACCTTTTAGGAAAAAATATATATTAACCTTATTATGCTAAACCCGATTCGGAAAAATATATTGGAAGATAGGGCTATCAAAATTCTAAAGCTAATTAGTGCTAATAATTATGAATTATAGGCTATTTAAGTTAAGGCAGCCTTAATTACTAAGGACCTATTTAATTTCTATACCCGATTGGGCGAACCTAGTATAAAAGGTCTAAAAGAAGATGCTAAGGCGCTAAGCTATATTTAGCTAGTGTACGCCGACGGGCTGCTTTTATATATTTTATCTATTAATAATCTAACTAATATATAGGAACACCTAAGTCGCTTATACACACCCCGCGGCTTTTCTTTGGAATTTATCTTTTTTAAGGAATTTTTTAGGGCTACTCTATCCTCTTTAGGAATAGTTGAGAATTTCTTAGTGACGATTAAGTACATTTTAACTAGTTTAAAGGCCAAGGATTTAGAATTGCCTAATAAGCTAATTATAGCTTAGACCCTATATAACCTAGGACTTAAATACAAGGTATTTATCATATTGACTACCTAATCCTATAGGGCTAAAGCTACCGCGCTTAATCAAGATGAGCTATTTACTAATCTTATGAATAAATCCTATTACTTATATAACATAGAGGAAAATGCCCTTATTTTAACTAGGGGCTATAAAAAATCAACTGCTAAATACAATGAATGCAGTAGAATTAGTCATTGAAAAGAAATATACTATAAGATTCACCCTAAATTACGCCCTAAGCAAGGAGGCAATCATATAGATAGCCAAGCCCCTACAGAAGTGCTAACATCTAAAATAAAAGAAATAGGTGTTTCTAATATTTTAATTACTAATATAGCCCTATTAATAAAATATTCTTCTAATAAATAGATCCTAGACTCTAGCGCGATATTATATATTTGCTGCAATATTAATCTTTTTAATAGTATAGCCCCTATATCTTTTAGGATTATATGGGGCAATGCATTAAATTTACTAGTAAGCGGTATAGGGGCTATTATAGTAAAATTGCTTAATTCGGCTAAAGTTATTTTAGAATCCGTCCTCTATATACTAGAATTAGAGCTTAATCTAGTTAGCCTCTCTTATATAATATAAAAAGGGGCTACTATATCCTTTGCAAAAAATTGCGCAGAAATCTAATTAAAATCTAGCGTAACATTATAAGCTACTATAGATTCGCAGGGGCTATTCTATATTCTATTTAGCACTAATATTTAACTTGCGCTAGCAGCAACTATATCCGATTAGGCCTAACTTTAGCATTAGAGATTTGGCTATGTAGGGGCTACTGCGCTTAGTAAAATACTTAATTTAGCTACTAGAATTCCTAAAAAAGATGCTAGCTATGTACCTGCAAATCCTTGCGAGATATATATAAGAGGGAAATTTATTATAAGCCCTAATTACGACGCAGCAACTACCTACTATTCCGAATATAGAAATCATATAATGTTAGACCTATGTAGACTAGTTTTAAAAATGGCATTTAGGGGTATTAAATATATCTATACACTTTTGGATACTGCTATTAAATAGCTTAATTTTTAATTTTTAATACTAAAAAGGGAAGCCTTAGGGGCTTTTAAATTAATAAAAATAGTAGTAGAAAATATATCTAATAAAATAATTAAAATCCTGTGTATAGACTAAGGTAAGGAATTTATAAATAATACTTTTAATACTTATCTAACTAAATACGGAATTCTATATAAGCATTCAGCCCTCTATATATATAAGTAAAATAAGGCTATAGAGCGCGTTAATTAGACTATTTTAGAAAAAGTAAGGTACTTACTTTTCTAATATAGGCTATCTACTTATTACTAGCTATTAGTAGTGGAAGCGGCTATTTATCTATATAACTAAACTTAGCACTTAGCTATTAGCAGAATTCTATTTAAGGTAAAAAATGCTAAAAAACCTAATATAGCAAATATCTAGCTATTTAGATCTATTACTTATATTAAAAATAATAAGCCTTAAAAATTATAGGAAAGAGCCTCTTATAAGGGGCTACTAGTTAGATTTAGTGAAAATTAGTATAAGATACTAAATCTAGATATTAATAAGATTTATTAGTTATATAACACTAATTTCCTAGAAGGCATCTACTACCCTAAAAAAGATTCGCTTAAGGGGGGCTTTCTAGATTTTAACTAAATCTTTAATTCTATGATAAATACAATAAACTAACTTTGCAAAAATCCTAGTAATGGCGCTAGTAGCCTTATTCCTTTTAAACTTAGCTTATATATAGATTATGTAATGTCTAATTAGCTATAAAATTTTAACGCTAATCTAGATTTAGACTCCTTAGAAGATAAATTAATTAGGACCTACATTTCTATTAATAGCCCTAAATCGCAAGATCCTATAACTTTTGAAGAATCATAAAATAGCCCTAATATAAAATAATAGATGGAGGCTATAGAAAAGGAGATAATAGACTTAGCTATGTAAAATATATGGAAGCTAGTAGATTTACTCTCTAACTAAAAAGCGCTAAAAGGACGATGGGTTTTTAAGACTAAGATAGGAGCTAATAGAGAAGTTAAAAAATATAAAGCCTACTAAGTAGTTAAGAGCTTCCTATAAAAATATAGTATAGATTTTACTAAGATATTTTTAAATACTATTAAACCTATGGCTTATAAAGCCTTATTTACCTAGGCTGCTTATTATAACTTGGAAATATAGTAATAGGATATTAAATTAGCTTTTTTAAATACTAGTCTTAAAGAGGAAATTTATATAGAATAGCTAGCTAGTTTTAAAAACTAAAAATATCTTACTAAGATCTATTTATTACTTAAAGCCCTATATGGGCTAAAGCAATCTATGTGGGAGTGGTATTTTTTCCTTATAGAAATTCTTGTAAAGATTGGTTTTAAAACCCTAGGGGCTAACTAATCCATTTTCTGAAAAAGCGACATTATTGTATGCGCGCACATCGATGACCTACTAATTTTCGGCCCGAGCATTTCCAAAATATAAGCCCTAAAAAATAAAATTACTAAAACAGTCAATATCACTAATTTAGGCAATATTTCCTTTTTCCTAGGAATCTAAATTACGCGCGATCGCGTAAAAAGGGCTATCTATATAAATTAGACTAAATTTACTAAGGAATTAATTAACTGATTTAGCTATAAAGACCTAAAGCCCTGTAGGACCCCTTCTAAATTAGGTATTTAACTAGATAAAAATAGTCTAACGGCAGATCCTTCTACTATTAAGGATTTCTAGTGGTAAATTAGCTTACTTATATATCTAATAATATTAACTTAACTAGATCTATCTTATATAGTAGGGCTTTGCGTGTAATTTATAAGTAATCCTAGAGCTAAGTATTTCTGCGCGCTAAACTATATTTAGCGATATATTCTATATACTATTAATTTTAATATTGTTTTTAGCCCCTACTAAGATATTAGATTAGAGGGCTACTATAATGCTAATTAGGGGGGTGATTATCCTACTTAATAATTAACTATAGGCTACTTATTCCTTTTTGGAAATAGCCCTATTTCCTAGGCTAGCAAATTATAAAAAATGGTAGCCTTATTAAGCTATAAGATAGAATATATATCTTAAAAGGAAGCTATTAAAGAGAATATTTAGTTAACTAGCCTATTTAAGTAATTAGGGCTAACCTATTTAAAAAACTCTATTTAGACTAATTCATAATTAGCTATTGTGCTAGCATATAATCCTAAGTATTATATATAGACTAAACATATTAATATTTAGTACTATTTTATTAGGGAAGCCCTTTAAGATAAAAAAGTTAATATATGCTATATTTTAATTAATAAGTAGATTACTAATAGGCTTACTAAGCTATTAGACTCTACTAAATTTAAATCCTTTATTAGGGGGCTAGGGCTAGCCCCTATGATTTTCTAATCACTATTCGGCTTGGGGGGGTGTGTTGGAATTTAGTTCCTGTTAATAGCTAAGCCCTATTAGGTAGTACAGGCCCTGGATCTGGATATGCTAAGTATAAGCGCTATATATAAGCGCTATATATTGCATAAATGACATGCATATGCGCAATTTCTTTTTACCCCTATTCGGCCCCTTTTTCGGTAATTAATTATCTAATTTTTTCCTTGGATTTCTAAGTATTATTAGTAGCACAAATTGAGACCGCGTTCTAGCCCCTACCACTATTAGCTTGGCTATCTAAATAAGGCAATATTAATTTCGGCAATCCTAATACAGCATATTAATTTCGGCATTTAGTAAATTATATTCCTTATTTAGTAATAGCATTCCTATTTAGGTAAGCCCTTATTTCAGCATTTCTATCAGACCTCAGCATCTTAGCAAGATGGATTAGGGAAAAGGGCTTGGCTACTTCTATATAATTAGTGGTTTTCTCCTTCTTTTATATAGCTAAGCAATATAAGTAATCGCTTACTAATATATTCTATTATAACCTTGCCTGCTTCGCTCTACTAATTAGATATCGCTTAGTTAGCAGCCCTCTATCCCTATTTTCAACACTAATAATAACTATACTTAATTAAGTCTAACTTTAATATTAGAGATTTAGCTATACAAAGGCTACTATACTTAGTAAAATACTTAATATAGTTATTAAGATTTTTTTTAAAAAGATACTAGCTATATACCTATATATCCTTATAAGATATATATAAAAGGAAAATTTACTATAAGCCCTAATTATAGTTATTTTTAGTTCCTTTAGCAGATGGACGCTAGTAGCTAGAGTTTTTTTTATTAAAATCCATAAAATAGTAGACCCTTAATAATATACTACCTAGCTCTACATAGAATATCTAATAAGCTATAATTAAATTATCTAATTAAGCTCTATCTAAATATATTAATTATATGCATAGAATAGTATTGCATAGCTATTAATATTAGCCTATCTATGCTTAGGAGGCATCCACGCTAGTACTGTACCATAGGTCTCTAGAATTAAAATTTTTACCCTAGGATATAATATTAAGTAGTGCTACATAGAATATCTAATAAGCTACAATTAAATTATCTAAATTAGCTTTATCTAAGTATATTAATTATATATATTAAATAGTATTAGTTAATATTATATATAGAGGTAAAAAATTTTGGATTTACACTACTGGTATAGTACTAGCATAAATACCCTTAAATATTAATATTAATTATAATAGCTATATAATGCTATTTTATATATATAATTAATATTCTTAGATAGAGCTTATCTAGATAATTTAATTATAGCTTATTAAATATTCTATATAGTAGTAGTTAATATTTTATATAAAGTTAAAATTCTTAGATTTTATAGTATAGTACTAGCGCAGATAGCTTTAAATAAGTAAATTAATATTAGTAAATCTAAAACAGCTTTTTTAGCCCTAAGGGCCCTAGGCTAGCCCTAGGAGCCTTAAATTAAATAGCTAGATAGCTAGCCCTAAGGAGCCTAAGGCTAGTACTATATTAGCTTAGAGCTTTTAAGACTAAAATAAAACCTCCCTATAATATTCATAGTAGCTTCTAAAATAGTATTTATAGCTTAATCTAAAGGTATACTTTAAAGCCTAGGGCTAGTAGAGCCAGTTTTAGATTTACTAATAAAGCTAATATTAATAGCTATATAATAGCTATATAATGCTATTCTATATATATAATTAATATGCTTAGATAGAGCTTAAATAGATAATTTAATTATATATTATTAAATATTCTATATAGCTCTTGTTAGTATTATATATAAAGGTAAAAATTTTATTAAAATTTAGAATATAGAAATACTTAACTTAAATGACTTAGACATTTCTTAATACTTAAATAAAGATTTTACTATAATAAAATATAATTAATATATATTCTACACTTTATATCTTTTAATAAGTTATAAGCTTAGATATATAAAATATATATATCTATTAAATAAATTAATAGTATAGCTTAAGCTTATAAAATAAGACTATAATATTATATATAAATATTTATATAAAAATAACTTAATACTTAAGTTTCATAAAATAAATAATAAATTTTATAATATTATAAATAATAAAGACTTATTAAGAGGTAAGTATAGTTTATAATAATATAATATAAATATTTTATAAAAATATAAGTATATCTTATAATACATAATACTAAGTAACTTTTATAAAATAAAAGGCTAGAGTAGCTAAGTACAAATTTTTAATATTAAACTAAAATAAAATTTTATTAATCTATATTATTTTAATAATTTAGCTTTAATAAGTACTATCTTTTTAAATATATTAAAATTAAAATAATATATTATTAATTTTATTTATAAAATATTAAGTAATTAACTACTTTTAAAAAATATATTATATTTATTATATCTTAAATTTTAATATAATATTATTATATATATCTTTAAAATAATTATCTTTTAAGACTATCTATCTTATCTTTAAATGTTTTATTATAGGGATTAAAAATAAGATAGCTAGGCCTTCTAACTTCTTAAAATTATTAATAGTTAAGATATTTAGAATAAGATTTAATTTATTTATAGATAAAATATTTAGCCTACTATTAATATCTAAGAGGCCTTAAGTAATATTTAAATTAATATTTAAAATATTTATAACTAATATATCTAATCTTTTAAAGATTAAAATAACTAGAATATCTAAAATATAGATAAAAATATAAAGTATTTAAGTACCCTAGAATTATTAATTTATTTAAATATCTTTTTATTATTTAAAATATCTTAGTACTATTTATCTTCTTTTATTATTTAATTAAGCTTTAGTATTTATTTAAGAAATCCTTAATTTTAATATTTTTATTCAATCTTAGTATCTCTATTTACTTTAAACTTAACTTATAATTAGACTTAAGCCTTAAATAAAAGCTTATAACTATAATTTAATCTAACTTTAATTTATATTATAATACTTATTATTAAAGTATATTTATAAAATTCTTTTATAGATAATTAATATTAAAATTAACTTATTACTTAAGTATTATAAGTATTTTATAAAGACCATTTATAATATTTAATTATAACTTAAACTTAAACTTAAAGCTTAAAAAACTAAAATTTTATTATAATTCTATAACTTTAATTCTTTAAATAATATAATATAAAACTTAATTAAATCTTTTAACTACCTTATAATATTAAGTAAATCTTAATAAAGAAATAATATTTACTTTATAAATTTTCTAAATTCTCTTAAGCTTAAAAAGTCTTAAGATAATAGAATTATATATACTTAAGTACTATATTAAAACTATTATATAATATTTAAAATATAAATTTATTTAGTGTAGCTAAGTTTAAGTATAAATAACTAAGTGAATTATAGGGGCTATATTATTCTCACTAAGTCTTATTAATCCTAAGCTTTGTTTACTAGAGCTATTCTAGGGCTACTCTACCTACTCTAGTAATTACCTTATGAAAACTAAAACATCTGTAAATGTACCTAAGGTAGGTACTTAAACTTTATCCATTAAGTTATAATATAATATCCTAGGATTAAATTTATACTTAATTTACTAAAGGCTACATCTCACGTTGATTTCACCTTACGGTAAGCTTTAATACTTGTAAATAGCTTCGTTAAAGGAACCTGCTCGAGTACTTCCAGGGTCGAACATAGCATTAGAACCACTTATAGTATGTGATCTAGTGCGATGTATAGCTCAATCATCTCTTACCTTACTCATCAGAAACTGGAGCTGAAACGGATCTAGGGACATGAGGAGGGTTCACTCTATCTACTGAAAAGCTCTGTAGGGCTGATGTCTAAAGGGTCCCAAAGCTGCTAGAAAGTAAAGGGTTCCAAAGCTGGTCCCTTAGGAAACACGATTTAGACCAAGAATCTATGGCTTTAGGGACAAAAGCCTATCGCCCTAAAACCGAAATTTTGGGTATCTCTAGGGGAGTTTTCAGTTGACAGGTGCTTTCAGTTGATAGGTGAACCCTTCTATACAAAGGTCAGATCTCATATGATTCAGCAAAGAAGGAACCGTGATACTGTGTCATAGCTTAAAGACAGTATTAGTAGAAGTCGCAGAGTCCAGGACCTTCAACAGGCGCTTTGTGGCTTAGGCTCGTTATTCGTGTGATACCATTCTCGTTACCCTCGCCTATTCTCAACCACGCACTCTCAATATTTGATGATTTCTAATTCACCGTACAGACATGTAACATGTGAGACAGCGAGACATGATGATTTCAAGCTGCGACCCTTCGAGGACCCTCTGTGTCCAGTCTTCACTTTCCTCCTGGCTTAAGAAATCGATATTTAGAGGACTAGCCCCTGGTAATTCTCCAATCCTACCTTAGTAAGTGAATCTCAGCCGCTGAGTTAGGGTGCGTCCTTTACGCCGTCGGTCGGCATTCATACCTAGGCACCGTTTTCTCTGCAAGTCGAAGTTTTCTGTACCATGGGAAAAACGAGAAGTGTTATTAGAATCTGTGGAATGTCGCAGAATTTGTTCTTACTGTCTAGATTTCGTAAGCTATGCGTTTTGTATGGGGTAGCGAACTAGGATTTTGATTGAGAAATGCAGGAGTATCTAGATTGCATTTAGGGGCACAGACGCAAATGGGGTAGAACAGTGTAGCGAAGCTTGGGGGTCTGCATGCTGGAGACGTCCTACTAGGCAGCCCTGACTTGAAAGCGGGTATTGCTGTAGTACCCGGGACTCGGGCTCCAGACGTGAAAGCCGCCTAAATTGTAGTCGTCTAGGCGACCAGCCTAGCCTCGCGGAGGATTCCGGCCCGAGACTCTAGGGCCAACATCTTAGGTCGAATTACTCGTTGGAGGGGGCGACCCTTTCCGTGCACCCCCCAAAACTTAGGCGTACCCCTAGTGCACTAAGATACATTGCGTGCAGAAAGAAGAGTTGAGGACATTTTGTTTGAAGATGATAGCGGTCACGTTCAAAATGCTATAGGTAATGTATTGCATATGCATCCAAAGAAGTTTTTCAAAGATGAGGTTTGATGCTGAGTTATGATCACTTTTGGACTACGTGTGAATCAGAAACGGCGAGCGCAGAGTGTGGCCGAGGACCGCCCACAGAGAAGGGAATGGGTGGGCCCAGTACAAGGCAAGATGCTTACCAAGACGGCCCCAAGAAGGGGAAGTCTCGGAGCTCTGAGGTCGGGCTTATTGGACCCTGCGGAGATCTTAGGGGCGGGGTTTACGCTGTTGGGAGGCATCGCTTTGGGATGGGCTGGGAACCTCAGTATTAGGCTCAAATATTCAGGTCAGAGAAAATCACCAAGGAGGAATAATTGCCCATGGCAAGGTTCCAAAAACTCATACTTTGCTTCATAGCTGTCCAGAGCTAGATTTTCTACCAATGAATATTGTGCAAAAACGAAAAGCCATCTAGCTGAGAAATGGCCATAGTCATGGGCATACCTATCCTAGGTACGATGTATTAGTGGTGCTCTTCATGCATTGGCAATCCTCGGCAAGAGCTTTAGCCGTCGTCGCAGTAATGTGGCGGGCAGCTCTAGGGATGCAATGGGCTTGAATCTTTATCCGCAGGTTTAAGCGGGTACTGTAATTACTCAAGGGGCATGCTTTAGCAGTGAGAGCCAAAACAGGGCGCTGTGCGATAAGGGGGGCGTAGCCCCGCTCAAGAATCTCTCCGGCCACCCATTTAAGGTACCGGCCCCCCCAAACTTACTGAAATCTTCCATCACCCGAGACACACCCCTCATCCTTACCTACCACCCCCCAGCCTATCCCTACCGCAGCATCGGTTCAACAGTGTATACCATCATGGCGCGTCCTAAGAAGGTTGATGAGAAGCCAAAGGACTCTGGCAGTCTTCAGATCAGTGTTGAAGATTTCGTTCGCACCAGGAATTCGGTAAGCATACTTCACTTTGTTTTTCATGGGTCTTCGGCGCGCCTTGACTCGGTGAACAACAACAACACCGCGTCTGCCCGTGTATGTCTCACATCACAACTTACTCCACCAACTTATCAACATCGCAATGAGTCAATCCCAACATTTGATGTTGCCTGATCAACGCGAAAAAGCACTCAAAGCTGTTGGTCTGCTCAATATCCCTTGCCAGAACGTTTGCGATATAGCGTACAAGCTTGTTCGCAACATTATGTACGGCGCCATAAATCCAGAGCACAATAGACTGATTATTACGCCTCAGGTGGTCACTGGTTTAGCCACTCTCCAGTCAGCTGTATCTGACCTTTCGCGCGCCTATATCGCCCACACAGATACTGTCATCGGCAGAGGGAACTCTTCCTCACTCGAGCAATTGAACATCTCAAACCCCCTTAGCGGCGAGAATGCTCTTTTCGGCGCGCGTGGGCCCACGCCTGCTCCCACCACCGAAGTACCTGGAGAAGGCAAGAAGAGAAAAAGAGCCCCACATGATAAAAACGCGCCTAAACGAGCGTTGACTCC
This sequence comes from Cladonia metacorallifera KoLRI002260, assembly GCA_000482085.2. Classification (NCBI taxonomy): domain Eukaryota; kingdom Fungi; phylum Ascomycota; class Lecanoromycetes; order Lecanorales; family Cladoniaceae; genus Cladonia; species Cladonia metacorallifera. The sequence continues at coordinate 635,430 of KI911110.1, forward strand.
TTTCTTCCTATACTTGCAAACCGCACGAAACAGCATTGCAGAGGAGATGGGTCCAGGAAAAACAGCCAAAGAAGTCCAGGATGAGGGCGGGAGTAGATGGCGAGCCATGTCGGACGAAGACAAATCTGTAAGTATCTATCGCGTTCTCCCACCTGTTGCACAGTCACCAGACTTATCGTGCTCAGGAGTGGCAATACAAATATGCTGTCAACTTCGCGCGTTACAAAGAACAAATGAAGGCGTACAAAGCTGGTCAACCGATCCCACAAATTAGCGACGCAGAAGCAACGAAGCTTTACGAGGCCACGAAGAAGGAAGGCAAATTGCCCAAGCCAGCAGATTTAGATCCAGGCCACGTGGAAGAGGAAGACAGTAGCTCAGATTCTTCATCTGAAGACGAGTCTCCCGAGCCCATTAAAGTACCGCCCCCCAAAAAGAGCAAGTCTGATAAGAAGTCTTCTTCGACCAAGCCAACCCCGGCTAAGGAAGCTGAGCCTGTCATTCCGGAACGATCCTCGAAATCGCCCGAGAAAAAGAAGAAGGGTTCGAAGAAGAAGGATGCCAGAGTCGCTGATGATGTCGCCGAATCGAAGAAGGAGGTCGTGGCAGATCCTGTGAGTCCAGTGCAGCCGAAGACGAAGGGTAGAAAGCGCAAGAGTACTGCAGCTGAAACATGAGGCATTGACGTCTGATGTAAGAAGCTAGTATGGACATAGTAGGCGGATCAATTTCATTGTGTATCTCGTATTGCTGGGGCAGTATTGTTTACGTTATTATGGGGGAGCAGTCTCCCTCGATGAACAGAAAGCGGAAGCGAGGCGAGGCTTGTTTAGAGACACTGTACTCCTTCGGGGCAGTGTTGCTTCTGTGCGGCTTGATTGGTACTGTGCATCTAATCCAGAATTTGAGTCCATCCAAAAGTAGTGTCAGACAACAACACTTTGAGGGCTGAGCCAAAGTGTTTTCAGTGTCCATGTTGCTGGATCAATGCGGCTAAAAACTAAAAAGGAGATTCTGGGAAATTCTTGTGCTCCGGCCGCCGGCGAAACGCGCTCGGCCTCTAAGGTAAGGTAAGGTAAACAAAGATGCCAGCACTAAGGTACCCCACACTTTATCGTTATCGGCCCCACTATTCCATAGCCTCTAGCAAAACGAAGACCGATAACGACAACAGTAGCATTTTCTCCACTCCTGCATAGCGGAAGAACGATAGGGAATCCTTGCAGTCACTGTGACCTTAGGATACCGCGCATTCAGCCATGCACCTTGTGCCCAAAGAGGTCTCCGTGCCTGTTCGCTCCACTCACGCCAACGGCTAATGGTCTTGTAGCTTGATAAGCTCGTAACCTCTCAAGTAGGCCTGCTTGCTCAGCGTCGTCTTGCAAGAGGTATCAAATTGAATCATACAGAGGCTACCGTAAGCACAGACTGACGTCCTTCACATCCTTGTCAATTCTAATGGTGCACAATGCCAGGCTCTGATTGCCAGTAATTTACAAGAGGTACGTAGCTCGCAGAGCTCGTCACCTCCTTGCTAATCGGAGAGTTGTAGCTCATCCGCGATGGCAACCACTCGGTGGCAGACCTCATGTCCATTGGCAAGACTATGCTTGGCAGGCGTCATGTTCAGGCTTCCGTCGTCACGTCTCTCGAAGAGCTCATGGTCGAGGGCACATTTCCCAGCGGGACATACCTAGTAACAGTCCATCATCCAATAAGTTCTGACGATGGCGATTTAGAGAAAGCATTATACGGTAGCTTTCTACCCATCCCATCGATGGACCTCTTTCCACTCCCCGATCCCAAGGAGTATGATAGCCACAGGATGCCAGGAGCAGTAGTACCAGTCAAAAAGGGCCGGATTGTGTTGAAAGAAGGAAGGAAGCGGATTAAGCTGAAAATTACTAGCAAGGGAGACCGACCCATACAAGTACTGACCTCATGGATGGCCATAAAGGATTGTGGGATGCTGATGAGCGATGTAGGTTGGCTCTCATTACCATTTGATTGAAGTGAACCCTCAGCTCGAATTCGACCGCCTCAAGGCATACGGGTACTTTCTGGACATAGCCGCGGGCACATCAATCAGGTTTGAACCCGGGGACGCGAAAACAGTCACATGCGTAGAAATTGGAGGCCAGAGGATCATACAGGGGGGCAATGGCGTTGCTTCGGGTCCCTTAGACGTCTCTCGAAAAGACGCAATCATAAAGAGACTGCAAGAGGGAGGTTTTGCGCATACACCAGATCCTCTAGGAGACGGCGCTCACATAGACCCATTCTCAATGACACGTGAGGGATATGTGGGCATGTTTGGTCCAACTATGGGTGATATGGTACGATTAGGCGCTACCGATCTTTGGATCAAGGTGGAAAAAGACCATACGGCATACGGTGACGAATGCACCTTTGGTGGAGGTAAGACCTTGCGTGAAGGCATGGGCCAAGCAAGCGGTCGTTCGGATGTGGAGTCATTGGATACTGTCGTCACAAATGCCCTTATCGTAGACTGGAGTGGTATCTACAAAGCGGACATTGGTATCAAGAATGGATTCATTGTTGGCATTGGGAAAGCTGGGAACCCTGATGTAATGGACGGCGTTCACCCTGCACTGGTAGTAGGTTCTTGTACAGACGTTATTGCAGGTGAAGGCAAGATCATCACGGCTGGCGGTCTGGACTCACACATACATTTCATTTGTCCACAGCAAGCCTATGAGGCCGTGGCTGCAGGCATCACTACAATGTTAGGAGGAGGCACAGGCCCTAGCACGGGCACCAATGCAACGACCTGTACTCCGGGGAAATCGCACATGCGGCAAATGCTACAAGCTTGCGATGAGCTTCCCATAAATTTTGGTATTACAGGCAAAGGCAACGATAGTAATCCTAAGGCGTTACAGGAGCAGGTCGTAGCAGGCGCTGCAGGGTTGAAACTCCATGAAGATTGGGGCACTACGCCAACCGCTATCGATACTTGTCTTAGTGTTTGTGACGAATATGATGTGCAATGCCTTATCCACACAGATACACTTAACGAATCGGGATTTGTGGAGCAAACAATCAAAGCATTTAAAGATCGAACGATCCACACATACCATACCGAGGGTGCTGGAGGGGGTCATGCACCTGACATTATATCTGTTGTGGAACATGGCAACGTCTTACCTAGCAGCACCAACCCAACTCGACCGTACACTCGCAATACTCTTGACGAGCATCTTGATATGCTTATGGTATGCCATCACTTATCGAAGAACATCCCTGAGGATGTTGCGTTTGCCGAATCGCGTATTCGGGCTGAAACGATCGCTGCCGAAGACGTGTTGCATGATATAGGTGCCATCAGCATGATGTCGTCTGACTCGCAAGCAATGGGTCGCTGTGGAGAGGTCATCCTCAGGACATGGAATACCGCTCACAAGAACAAGATACAACGAGGTACCCTGAAGGAGGACGAGGGAACCGGCGCAGATAACTTCAGGGTGAAGAGGTATATCAGCAAGTATACCGTCAATCCTGCAATTGCCCAAGGCATGAGTCATATGATTGGAAGCGTCGAAGTGGGTAAATTAGCAGATTTAGTTCTGTGGACCCCAGCCAACTTTGGCACGAAACCTACCATGGTGATCAAAAGTGGCATGATATCTCATATGCAAATGGTGAACACTTTCCTTGAATAGACATTGACTCGCGCTAATACAGATTACAGGGTGATCCTAATGCATCTATACCTACCGTTGAGCCCATCATTATGCGCCCTATGTTCGCTGTAAGCAAAATGCCTTGCCTGTAGCATTCCAATGAGATTACTGAGCACCCCTTATTCTAGACTTTTGTTCCGAGCACCTCCGTGACCTTTGTCTCTAAGGCTTCTGTCGAGACTGGATCAATCTCCACCTACAATCTGCGTAAGCGGATAGATTTTGTGAGGAATTGCAGGAACATTGGTAAGAAAGACATGAAGTACAATGACTCAATGCCAAAAATGAAGGTTGATCCAGAGACATATGTAAGTAAAACCGTATACTCTCACGATTGGCGCGACTCTTCACTAATTGCCTACGAATGTAGGTCGTCGAAGCAGATGGTGTGGTTTGCAAAGCAGAGCCAGCAACAGACTTACCATTGGCGCAGAAGTATTATGTTTACTAAATGAGCTTACGAAGTTCATGGGGAGCTTAAAGTGGATTGCAAATCCTTTTTCACTGTTCTTATTTTATGTCGAAAGCTTTCACCGTTTGGGCATGCAAGACTGCTAAATTGCCAGGGAATCTTGCCCATGACAGCAATCTAAAGCCAGAATCCGCCAGTGTATCTAAATATGTCGTACATACGCTTATAGCTCTATTTCCTCCTCATTATGACTTGTGCGCGATGAAATAAGGCTATGCTCGACCTCCCAACCCCCACTGAGCTCTCTCGCTGCCTTGTATGTTTCCTTCCTATGTTGTATCTTTCCCATATTTGTCCTGACGCTCGGACCAGTGGACCCTTGAGACTCGAAGGCTGAGGTTGAGAGCGATAGCTGTGTTTCTCGGCCCGGTTGAGTCAGGTCGTCGCTGTCTGCAAGGTGCTGCAACTGGCATGGATGAAAGTAGTTGGCTTTGTCGTTCTCATCATCATCGGTGCCAGATGATAAGGAGTCTGATAACTCGATTGGCTTAGCTTGCATCCCAGGGGGTTGTTCAGGTGCATCGTTCGCAACCGAATTCTCACAACCAGCCACAGATCTAACACTCATTGCACCTAGAGTTGGAAGCGTCGCTACAAGAGCAGGCTTTATCAATTTGCTCCTTTGTCTGCGATACGCATCGAATGAGTATCTTCCCACTCCTCGGGTTGTGCTGGGGAGCAGCTGCTCGGAAGTTAGTCTTGTCTGGCTCGATTTGACTTCTTGATCATCTTCATCAGAGAGCAGACTGGGTCGCTGACGCTTTCCAGGCCCCCGAGTGTAATCTATAGCATCATGATAGGTGTGATCATCTGTATCAGAACGATACCTGTTGGCAGGGTCCGAGCCTGTGCGTGGATATCCATGTGCTTCGATGCTCGTTGCTCTATAGGACGTCGTGGAATTCATGTCTTCAGAAACTCGCCGTCTTTTCAAGGTTGCATTCTGACTTGCCAGCCAATTCTCCATCTCTTTGTCATGGCCAAACTCAGTGCCGGAACATAGATGACCAAACAGGTTTTCGACGCTTATTTCCCACCCCCATGTATCTTCGTCAACCGTGCATGGATAGACATCGAGTGGCTTGAAAGCACCAACGAGTTGACACAGCTCTTCATAAGATGAGTGCCGAGAATAAGGGAATTCCTATATCAATTAGCGAGTATGTCGAAGGAGATTGGAAGACAAACTATATTTCTTGGCAAATGTTCTCCTTGAGGTGTACGTGTTCTACTCGCGTTCTTTATTCTGCGTATCTTCAGCTTGGGGTTGGATACGATGGTACCATCTTCCCGGTCAGCCAGTCTCACAAGGAGCTGCACAAGATCATCTAGAGGCATAGTCTTCTCTCCAATATCAGGTTTTAGAGCATCTAAATATACCGCCTCCTTCTTGGAAGCAGCTGCCTTGGATATAATATCCACTGTTCTCAAGCGCGCTTCACTAGTGATGACCTTGTTCGTACAAAGTTGGATAAGTTTGTCTACCTCTTCCGACTTGAGGTTGTCGAGCCTGAGATCGTGAGACCGGTCCAGATCTCTGGCGCCACCACCAGCACCTACTTCGGGGATGACTTGTCCTGTAGTAGAACGCGATATTATTGGTGTAATATAGACCACATCAGCTTTTTCCAGAGTCGGACAGTTCGAGCCTCGTTCACAGCTATGTAAGCGAACGCCTGGATCGCTTGTCAGACATCCAACCTGATCCCGACGGCCTAGGGGGAAGCCAAAGAGAGCAGATCCTTCGTAGCTATTATTTTGGCCGGCAGTGATAGAAGCAAGGGGTCTGTACAAGCGACATTTGTACTGATCTACGTGGATCTGGACCTTAACATGAGCCTTTGAGAACTTGCAGAATTGAATGATTATCGAACCTGAGAACGTAGGAAATTAGACAATGCAATCCAAACATCCTCGTACCCAAGTGTCCAGGCATTGAAATGAAAGACAGTGTCTTTAGGGTACTTTGATACTTTCTCTAATAATTCTGCTAGTCCTGCCGACTTGGCTGGAAACTTGCGGTATATGTCCTTTTTAGTCGCAAAGGTAGTGTCCAGGTATATCCTGTCTAAACATTTGTGGCCATGCGTGTAGGGAATAATCACAGGATTACGAACCAATGAATTTACCCACCAAGGTTCTGCTACACAAACTGTCATTTGGGAAGAGACCACGATCTCTATGTGAAAGCTTACATCGAATGTCACCAGTGTAAAGTATTGCTTTGGCTTCATCCTCAATGAGGAACATGACGGCCCCGGCGCAGTGATTGGCCTACCGATATTGACGAAGTTCTCTTACAGAAAGGTATAATATGACTTACATCTAATAGTGTTACCCGGATATAAGTGTCCAAGGTTAGCTCAATATTTGTTGGAGTGTTCAAAGGTATTGTTTTCTGGGCTCGTTAGTGCAATTGGTATATTCAGACTGGTGATACTCACAAGCCGCCTTTCAAGGTGCTTGTAGTGTCTCTTCGTAGACTCCAGAAAACCCTTATCGAAATTTATGCGGTGGTAGTATTGTTCGAGCCGGATGAGAAGCTGCGGCATTGTGAGATTCTGGCAGGATAAATCTGCAGGCGCGACATGAACCTCCTTAGTAGCAGGCGAACAATAGATGAACGGTAAGCCCGGACTCTCCAGACCTAAAAGGTGGTCGCTATGTACATGGCTCAGAAAGCAGGCCATCGGTGGCCTCTTCCCAACAACCTGCCGGAAGTAATCGACTGTACAAAATCAGCAACTGATAGAAAAGAACCCATCAAGATGCAGACTTCTGATATCGGGAAATTCTATCAATCCATCAGCCAATGCACACCGGTCCACGACAGCAAGTTCAGCTGACCCTCCACAACACCTTTGAACGTAGACATTTCCTCGAGACTCTTCGGATATGGAACAAAGTTGTTACTAGGGAGCTGTGAATACAGGAGCGAATTAGGAAGAGGAATGCTGTAGATATTGCAATTGGGCAATACTGCTGGAAAGTCCCAACGGACGGTGGGAGTCGATGACAATGGTAGCACACCTGTCGGCAGAGTGACAATGGCAGTATTAAGCAAGCATTGCATAGCAGTTTAGCGCAAGGCTATCACTCAGCCGATTGCCAGGCATTGCCAGGCAGTCCCAAAGTAGCGCTCAATTAATGCAGCAAACAAGTGATATCATAGATACTCACCGTATCCGGGCCTAGGCCATGCCGAGGACGGATGTGACGAAGCTTGGGTGAGCGACACAGTGCCGAGTAGCACCACCCGCGATTCCCATGCTCCTGGATAGGACTATTGGCTGGTACTCACAGGCAAGCTTGAGCAGTGAAGCCATGCTCCCCGGCCGGGGTGGTGGTTGTTGGAGCAAGCTTATCCAGCAATACGGGTGTGCGCCAGCTGCAAGGGTGCATTAGCGGGGAATGAGAGCGGCACCATACCTAGGGAACGTGTTTAGGGGGGCTTAGGGGGCTTAGGGGATGCTTAGGGGGGGGATAGCACTAGACTTGTGTTTGGCCGGACTCGTGGGACTTTCCTAACCCTGCGCAGCCATGAGTCTCCCCAAGCAAACCACGCATCTTAAGCACTTAAGGGAACTTAGAAGTCCGCATACGAGAAGAGACGGCTTGCTAGGTTTCTATACGTGCTGGTACTTGCTTTTCATGCGCGATTGGAAGGCGCCACAAAGTCACCACTACCTAATTGCGAACAGGGCGAGGTTCTAGGATGTCTAGGTGATGAAGCTTCCGCGTTGGTGCGAGAAGACGTGGGAGACGTGGACCCAGCGGTTTGCGCTCACAGAGCCACACGAAGACTTCACACCAAACCCAAATGACAACATGCTTGGAAACATACCTTGGCTTACTCCCGATCCTCCTGCCTGCTTCATTTTCTTTCCTTCCTTTCTTCCTTTCCTTCCCTTCATCACTTCACTACTTTAGAGGGGAATGATTCCGACTCGGTTGTTGCTGCCCCTCATATCCCAAAGTCACACAGTCACACATGACCCTTGCCTCCTTCATTAGTCAAGATCGAGGAGTGTTCATTGCACCACAAGAGCCTGCTGACACTTCGATAATCAGCCATCTGCTCCATTCCCCTCTCTTGTCGGTCATAACAGCTCTCCCCTGTCAGGCTGCACCTTTGCATTATTCCACAACATCTTCCCCCCTTACCACTGGTTACACTCATTCACTCCACAGGAACCTCGTGATCTGATCACGTTGGACAATATACACAAAGCCTTTGTCAGCGGCTTCCGAAGCTTTGCCAGGGTATTAGCAGAGATTAACACCTCCCTGCACCCTGCAACACTCTATCCCTTGAACACCCACCGAACATCTCCGTTACGATCGAGCATTGCACAATGAAGAAGCCAAGGATTGAAGATCTCGTGATGGCAAAGCTGTACCCACAGCGAAAAGAGATAGACCCCAATGACTGGCAGACGCATATTAGGCGCAATCTGGTCCAGGAAGTCCGCGATGAGACGGTCCGCTTCTATGGACCAACCGACTGCCTAGAAGCCCAATATCCAGGTCTGGACTATGCTAATTCAGCACATCGAATGCGGCTCGGTCGATTTCCCTACCATAGAAGGCTTTTCAGGGCTTTCGACGAACTCCGGCTTACCGACAATGAGATCCAGAAATTATGCAAGTGGGAGGGAACAAGGTGGGCAAAAGAGACCTACGAAGCGAACAATGGCATCAGGATAAAGGACACAACGTGGGATGGTATCGTGGACGCTAGACACAGACGGACGACAGCAACGATCTCCCCTATGCAACCCGAAAGGAGCGATACCGAAGTTGGCGCAAGTTCAGACAATGAGATGGAATCCGAGGATGTGGATGTGGATGACGATGCTGAAGCGGAGGGCTCGGATGAAGACGAAGAGATCTCCGAGGAAGAGAGTGAGGATGAAGTCGAGCAAAGTGTTGGCGTGCAGCTCAATGAGAGACTTATAGCTGCTACGGAAGCACGCGCTCGGGGCGAACATGCGACAATGGACCCCGCCTGGGAACAATGGTTAAAGGAAGCGGCAGAGAGAGGAGCTGTCCCAAACATAAGCCAGATGCATGGCACAAATTCTACTCCCGGGACTATGCCACAGACTCCGGTATACTGGGGCCAGGAAGTTCCTGGTTACCTTAGGGGAAATCCCACCCCCGAGAACGCAGCAAGACAGGCTCAGCTCCCACCACCGCCTGAATATATGCCACGTTCTCCGGGGACTTACGCGTCATTGAATGGTGGTGGGCCAAGTCCGTCTGCGCCTTCCGGTAGCGCAACTGTCTAGAGAGGGCCGGTGACTTTTGGCACCTTGGGATTATTGAGTCGGGTCTTCTATGATCCTCAAATGAATCAATAGATTTTTACAAGCGAGGCGTTTGGGCCAGGACGAGCTTACGTATCTGCATAAGGACCGGAAGCATCTCAGGTGTTCGGCGACTTAGGCACTCATGGCTGCACATGTGCACCTCTTGCCTTTCTCTAGATTCTATTCATGCATGAGTCTCGAATCATTGCGTAGTGTTCTACTCAAAAAACAAAAAATGTCTTAGGTTCCAATTCAATCAGCTATTGTTTATCATGCTCTGAAAGTCCGCTTGGTTCGGTTCATCGAGTTCAGCTAGCATGCCTGGCCTAGTGAAGTGTTTCAAAAGATGTATTATACAACAATCAATATGTGCGACATGCAATAACCACGCCTTGCCCAAGATTATCCATATCTGCTAACAACTTCCCTTGAAAATTCACCAAAGGTAGTACCCTTCTCTCTGTCAATCACTCCCTCAAGGTTCGGCTGCGTAAACACTGCCAGAGTGTTTCTTGCCACTCCTTTCCCTTCTTTACTTCCTCGACCGATACTTACAAAATGCGGCACTGCTCTGAACTTTCCTCCTGTGATCACTTGTAGCGCTTCTCCAGTCTGGAACGCAAGGCAATCAGCCGGGATCGATACCTTTGTGATGGTAGAGTCGCGAGCATGAATGTAAAGACCTGCTGCTGGGTCTGGGGGAGACTCTAGGAATGGTAAGGTGGGGATCTCTGACAAATGCTTGTTGTGATCGTATAGTGGAAGCTTGGGGGAATGTTCAGACTCATCAATGAAGATAGCGGAGGTTAGACCAGTGAGGCATCCATGATCAATATGAGTCGCGCACCAGGAGTCATGGTCTGTGGAATTAAGTGCGCGAGGGTCCCCTTGGACACTAGTTTCCCCACCTGGTATTGAGGAAGGACCTGGAGGAAAATAGTGCAATAAGCGGGCTTTCGTGCACATTGAAGTCTTTACTACATGCTCCAAATAACCTGGCAGATAGTCCTCGATGTGTGCCAAAGCATAGCGATCACAGGCTCGAGCTACCAGGATTGCAGTATCGATGATTAGGGTGCAAAGCTCTTCGAAAGTTTCCCTGAAGCTCGGTAGAGAAGTTGGAGACGGCCATACGTTGGCGGCAGTGAACTCAGGGAAGTCTGACGACGGGGAAACAGTAACATCGGATCCTTGGTAGAAGGCGCAATTAACATAAAAGGATCCCTTGAGTGTATCGTAGGAGCCGTTCTTGAGAGCTTCTTTGCCGTGACTCCATCCGCTTAGATATTTTGCAGACGGGCAGGTCAGAGCATCTGGTAGGAACAAAAGCAATCAGTCAGGGCCAAATGTGGTCGAGCGCAGCAAGAATCTGGACATCGTAGCCTAGGAGACATGTACCCAGTTCTTCAGTCGGAAGGTTTGCAAGATACGAAGCATAGGAAAGGAGCTTATGGCGGAGTTCAACAAATTTTGAAGGGAGATCTTTGACAATCATGATACCCAAGGAAGAGGGTCCAAATGCTTCTTCTAATGATCCAAATGGTACTGAAGCTGTAAGATACATTAGACAATGTTGAAAGGAAATCGGAGATTCTTTGGTAGCTGACACTGCTTGAGTTCTTCTAGACTCACAAATACCGCTCTTCGAGGTTCTTGGGAAGATGTCGAGCTATTCATTTTGCTGCTGTAACAACATCTAATGAGGAATAAGATCTGTTCTGAAGTTGCCACACGTGTACCTACGAAGTACTTGTCCCTACTTGATGTCCGCCCTGATACAAGTCTGGCCCCTGTTAGTATCTCAGTCTAAATTGCGGCCCGTTCCAGCGCCAGAAGAACACCCTTAAATATATGGCGAGCCGAGCAATCATCCATTTAGCTTTGGGCTAGAGCTTCATGCCATCCTTTCCATATATTTGACGGTAGTAGGAGTAATAATGGTGAAACCACTAGCGTTTAAGGGCGATAAAAAGTCTAGGAAGCGCAAGGCTCTACATCCAGAGAGCACCGAGGGAGGCAAACCCAAGGCTCTACATCCAGAGAGCACCGAGGGAGGCGAACCCAAGGCTCCGACAGCGCAAAACATTACAACAACAGAAGCAGACGAAGACGACAGTTGGGTGACCGCAGACGTGCCTACAGACATCACAGGGCCAATCATCTTTGTCCTACCCTCTGTTATACCCACATGCATTGCTTGTGACGCCAATGGCAAGGTGTTTGCGAGCGAGATAGAGAATATTATTGAAGGAGATTTAGCAACTGCTGAACCCCACGATGTGAGACAGGTATGGATAGCTAGCAGGGTAGCAGGGACGGACGAGGTTAGCTTCAAGGGGCACCACGGACGGTATGAAATGCAGTATCCTCAATTATGCCCTTCGGTTAATTTTCCTAGCTACCTAAGTTGCGATAAAATCGGTGTCCTCTCTGCTGCCCGTGAAGCCATTTCGCCAGAAGAATCCTTCCTTTGCATTCCCTCTCCCGAAACGCCTGGAACATTCAGCATACAAACAGTACGGGAAAAGTTTTTTACTATCAGAGACGAAGATAAGGTGCCAGAAATACGTGGCGATGCTGAATCAATATCTTTCACCACAACTTTTCGAATACGGATGCAAGCGCGGTTCAAGCCGCGACTGAAAGCGAACAAAGAATCTAAGAGTAGAGAAAAGATAACTAGGAAGGAATTGGAAGAAGCGGTTGGACGGAGATTGGAGGATGATGAAGTGAGGCGATTGAAGAAGGCTAGGGTGCAAGGAGATTACCATGAAGCTATATTGGATGTCAGAGTGAAAGGAAAGCACGACAAGTACTCCTGAGAGACGAACCATGCAACCCTGATGCGATACTACAGGGTAAAGAAAACCCCGTCGCGACCGAAGATATGGACGGCCTGAAATGACAGTCATGAACAAACCAGAGATAATACTGAGGTCCGCCTTTTCCCTCGACTCTCAAGCGTATCCTCCCTCCAAGAGCGAAGGAATTCGGATGTCGTCGATACAAGGATTACAGAAATCGGCATGAGCAAACGCGCCGAACTTAAGCATGAGATCCCGGGATGGGGTCTCCGCTGTCCGCGTTGATGGTACCAGTCATATTGCTGACCGAGACTATATGTGGAAAACATGTACAGACTTTCTATGAGAAGATTAGCTACAAAATGAGGGTATCTCGCATCGTCATGCTGCAAACGCCATTGTCCTCCTACAAAGGCCGAAAATTCATCTGCCGGACGCCCCACGCTTAACCCTTACACCATGAGACAAAATCGTGAAAGTGGTCTGTTGTACAAGCCAAATGACAAACGTTCAACTGCCCTGGCTTACTCCGAGGGGCAAGCCAGGCGGATTTGACCTTGGTATAGTTCGTTCCTTCTTCTCTTTCTTCGCCCACCGAACTGTGCATAGGTCAGACCAGTAGAGAAAAAATCGTAAGCAGAGTACTCACGTCCGCAAGCATTGCACAAAGTCTTTGGCCCGTTCGGCCCTTTTCTCCATTCTGGAGAGTCCAACGTACCACAATCGGTACACACGTACTCATCCGCTACTTTCAATTTCTTCTTCTTATCCCCGCCCCGATTATCTTTATCGACTGGGATTGCGATGCCTGCATCACCCCTAATAAGGGCAGGGCTTGCATCGCCAGTACTGATGCCCTGCGAGCGTTCACCATCCCGGTAGCGTAGTCCTGTCAACATCTCAATCGTCTCAATATGAGTAGCACCTTCATAACGAGCCATTTTGTCATTAATGCTATCGGGCTTAGAGCCAGCATTTGCTTCGTCTAGATTCTGCTGCGTCAGTGCCGTGTTGGATATGCTGGGTTTGGCAGGTGGGGGCATGCCGTTGTAGTCATTAGATTGGTTCGAAGTTAGTGAAGCGGAGCCAGCGTTCTCACTTTCCGTACGTTGCGTCTCTGATGGGGTTACACTGCCGTGACCATCTTGTTTCTTTTGGTAATGGCGCTGCTGCGCCTCTATCTCTTCTTGTTCTTCTCTTCTGAGGTCCGCAATCCGCTTGGTTAGGCGCTCATTTTCTATCTTGTGCTCGAGGAACGAGTCCAGAAGGCTAGCATTCTTCGTCGGGTATGGTCGAGACATCATGAAAAATCCTCGACAGAATCCAGCCGCATTATTGGGACCAAAAGCTGCCGCATCCGACGTCAGATGTGGGTGACCATGCGACTCGAAGATCGTGTAAGTACCGTCAGCTTTTTGAAAGCGGTAGAAGAAGCGAAGAGGATTGCCTGAAGCTATGGATTCGTTGAATTCGCGGACAAAGACGCCGCTGTCGTCGGCATGAACAAGATCAACGATAAATTTGCCGATTAGTTCGTCTGAATTGTAGCCTGTTAAATGCTTTGCTGAAGGCGACACGTAGAGTATTCTTCCGTCCGGCGTAAGAATATGAAGGAAGTCTTTGAGCTCCTCGAGAACTCGCTGCGACCAATTTCTCCTCTTGGTGAAATCCGTCAAAGTGCTCCCACCGTTAACGTTTGACTGAGTACCAAAACCCGTCGGCAATGGGCCCGCCCCAGCTCCAGTCATGGTGTTGTTCATAGCGGCTCCCTCATCATTCACTTCGTTGCCCGAATGTTGATGCTGCTCGAGCCTTTGTTCGCCTGTGCTGTAGTTCTGTTGCTCTGTCCCATTAAGACCGAGATCCAGATTCATAGGTAGCATGTCAACATCAAGACCATCCATCACATCCCCGCCTTGATCCAGCATGTCTGTCATGTGGGCGTCCCCACTGACCGTACTTTCCATCTGTTGTAATCACTAGGCTGTCTAAGATCGATGTGGAGACACTGGAAGCTTACCGGATTTCCCATCCCAGAGGATAGGCTCCTTTGGCCATTCTCGAACATTGACATGACCTATAGACCATCGAATGGATGAATGCCCACATAAGTCCGCTGGAACAAGAAGATCGGAGCAGTATTGAAGCGCAAGCTAATTAGCCGCAAACCCACGTGAGCTGGTGGATACGTGGAGACGCGGGGAATAATTTACGCGACTGAGGCTCCATACAAACACAACGTTTGACTATCAAGCAACACAGACTTCGCAGGTTCTATGAACAATCCGAAAGCAGAGAAATGTAAGTCCTAACACCACCCCCAACTTGTCTTCATTGCTAAACTTTTCTATAGGTGTAAGAATCCTGAGTCACCTACCTAGATCCTGCCTTGGCCACTGACATGCTTGTAGCGAAAATAGACAAGCTCTCCATCCTCGGGTAAGCCTTCTTTGCTCTATTCCCAGCCTTGATATACTGATGGAGTAAAGTGTTCGATCCTTTGACAACCAGCACCCCGAGACTATTCAACTATACACACCATTAACTCTAATAGTCGGATACAATGGCTCTGGTAAAACTGTGCGTAGTTTTTCTTAGTACACGGAGGCATCTACTGAAAAGATTTACCAGACCATCATCGAGTGTCTCAAGTATGCCACTATCGGAGACCTACCACCAAATAGCAAAGGTGGAGCCTTCATACATGATCCGAAGGTAAACCGAGCAATTCGAGCACGGCCAGATCATGCTGAACACCTTTCAGATATGCAACGAAAAAGAGGTACTCGCACAGGTCAAAATGTCGTTCAACGGCACCAACGGAGCCAAGATGGTCGTCACCCGAAGTGTGCAGCTTACCGTTAAGAAAGCCACCAGAGTGCAAAAGACCCTCGAGTGTCAGCTGTTGTCGATCAAAGGTGGTGAAAGAACATCAATCTCGTCACGGGTTGCAGAATTGGACCAGATCATGCCACAGTATCTCGGTGTTTCAAAGGCCGTCCTGGATAACGTTATCTTCTGTCACCAAGACGAAAGCTTGTGGCCAATGAGCGAGCCGTCCGTCCTTAAGAAAAAGTTTGATGAAATTTTTGAAGCTCTGAAGTACACGAAGGCTCTCGACAACATCAAGCAATTGCGTAAATCGCAGAACGACCAGTTGGGAAAATTCAAGCAAACCGAGGAATATATGAAAGCTAACAAGGATAAGGGTGACAGGGCAGAGAAAAAGTCGAGGGAGTTGGATGCTGAGCTGAAGACGCTAAGGGCAGAGATCACACAACTTGAAATCGAGATTAAAGAGGCCCAAAGCAAGCATCAAGAGGCTTTTGATCACGCAGCGCAATATGTTCAGGTTGCTGATTCACTAAACTTGAAGCAGAATCACCGCGACTGGCTTGAAAATACGGTCAAGGGGCTACGCAACGGTCTCACAGAGCGTTCTGAATCTGATGAGTGGTTGCAGGCCGAAGTTGAGCAGTACGATGAGCGCCTAATGGTCTACCAACAGAATAAAACTGAACAGGCCAAGCATTATGAGAACCTTACACGCAGTATCGACGAGAGTCGGAGAAATTTAAGTGCGAGACACTCTGAAGCTGGACGACACGAGCAGCAGAAGGTCCACCATGAACAACAAATCGAGAAACGCAAGGTCTTGATTAAGGACAGCTCACGGATGCACGATATCCGGGGCTATGATGCAGACCTTGATGACATGCAGATCAGTAAATATGTGGAGAGAATATCAAGGCTTTGTAAAGATCAGCTTGCTGCAGTAGAAAAAGTGCGCCGCGAGAATGAGCGCGAAGTAAAGAAGGCTCAGGAAATGCTGAGCAAGCTCGGGGAGCGAAGATCGGTGCTGGAGGCGGATAGAAACACTATGAAGCAACAATCTACTGCGAATGACCGCCAAATTGGAAACCTTCAGACTGATCTAAACAGCATAGAAATCGACGAAGGGGGTAAGGCTATTCTCGAGTCCAAGATTGAAGATGTTGAAAAACGACTTAAGGAAGCAAAAAACGAGTTTGAGAAGGCAGCGTGGGACACAAAGCTTCAAGAGAAGAAGTTCCAGCTTCGGGCCATGGAGGAAGAGAGCCAGCACTTAAACCGAGACCTTGTCCAAACTACCAAACAAGCTGGGGAGCTTGCGAGGCTGGATCACTTGAGGAGGGAGGTAGCTAGTCTTCAAAGAAATATCGAGAAGATGAAGGGTGTACATGGTGGCAGACTACAAACACTTGTGAGCCAGAATTGGCAACCATCAAACCTCGAAGCCAGCTTCCAGAAAGTTGTTGACCGAAAGAACTCCGAAATTGAAGAAGCGAAGCGCCATCGCGACATAGTGTCCCGTGGCTTGGAGCAGATAGATTTCAAGATCAGTAATGTGAAGATGAATTTGAAGAAAGGAGAACAAGAGCGTGCTGCTTGCGTGGCACGCTTAGAAGAGAACGTGGGCGGCGAGCCGGAGCAGTACGTCAGAGTTCTGTCTGAGTTACAGCAAGCACGGGATGTGTTCAAGGCCGACTTTGACAGCTTTGAGCACATGCACGATTTTTACGCCAAGGGCATAACAATAGCCCAGAAAGACAACAAATGCAGGCTGTGTCAACGGGGCTTCCATGACACTGAGCAGAATGGCTTCATTTCTCGCATGAAAGCCAAGCTTGAGAATGAGACTGCTGCCGAAGTAGAGAGAGATCTGAGCGAAGCTGAAGAGGATCTTCGAAGAGCTAAGGAAGCAGGACCCAGTTATGAAACTTGGGTACGACTTTCTAAAGCGGAGTTGCCGAAGTTGCAGGAAGACCTTAAGAACTTGGGTACAGAGAGGGAGAAGCTGCTTCGCGAAATCGAAGAACATGATAAGATAGTGAAAGAGTACGAGCATGCCAAAGCAGACATGGAATCGCTGACAAAGCCTGTGAGGGACATTGTCAAATATCACCAAGATTTGACCAACTTCTCTGGCCAAATCAAGGACCTTACAGAAAAGCAAAAAGATGCTGGTCTGTCGCGCACTCTCGAAGACATCCAAGAACGACTAGAAGATCTTGAGGGCAAGTCACGAGGCCTGAGAAATAGCATCGATAAACTTACAGCGAACAAGGAAAGCGCTCGCTTACATATCAGCGCTTTGGAGTTAGAGTTGAGTAGAGAGAACTCCAACCTCTCCAGTGCCAACCATGAACTCGACAAGAAGACCGGCCTTCAAAAGCGTATCGAGGAGCTGAGGGGTGCTAACCGAGAGCATCGAGACACTGTGAAACGGCTGGACAGGCAATTACAGGAGTTGGCACCCCAACTATCAGAACAGGAGACAAAACTCAGCGACATCAAGCAACGTGGGGCTGATAAGGAAAAAGCTTTGCAGCAGGATGCCTCGAGCTATTCAGATACCGTATACAAGCTCGAGCTTGCCGAGCAGACTATTCAGGCCTACCTCGACGATGGGGGTCCGTCCAAGTTGGCGAAATGTCAAAGAGATATAGACAATATCCAACGGGAAATTCGCCAAACAGAAGACGAGCAGAAGCGTGTCATCAAATCCATCAACAAGATCAGCGAAGAGTTGACTAACCACGAGGCGACTAAGCGTACAATCGTTGATAATATCAACTATCGCCAACGTCTACGAGAACTTGAAGGAGTCAAGAATGAGATAGCGCATTTGAGCGCACAGAACGACGAAGCCGATCGTGCATCTTGGCAGAAGCAAGCATCGCATTGGAAACGAGTTTATGACAGTCTTTCGACTCAAAGAAGTAGCAAGTTGGGTGCTGCGAAAGCGAAAGACGACCAGCTGGGCCAACTGATCACGGATTGGGAGACCGATTACAAGGACGCTGCATATCTTTACAAGAAAGCCCATATTGAAGTTGAGGTAGGCAGAGCTGTCCTTGATAACATAAGACTATGACTAATATTGGGCCAGACCACCAAAGCGGCCGTAGAAGACTTGGGCCGTTATGGGGGTGCTTTGGATAAGTAGGTCTCTGGTGAGACTATAATTGAAAGCGGTATCCGCTAATAACCGGATAGGGCAATTATGAAGTACCATAGCATTAAGATGGAGGAAATCAACCGCATTATCGAGGAATTGTGGAGGAAGACCTACCAAGGGACCGACGTCGATACTATTCTGATTCGATCGGACAATGAAGCTGCCAAAGGGAACCGTTCCTACAACTACCGAGTGTGTATGGTCAAACAAGATGCTGAGATGGATATGAGAGGACGGTGTAGTGCTGGACAGAAGGTGCTTGCAAGCATCATCATCCGGTTGGCTTTGGCCGAATGCTTTGGCGTGAACTGCGGCCTCATTGCTCTAGATGAGCCAACTACAAATCTCGACCGAGACAATATACGTTCTTTGGCACAATCGCTCCACGACATTATTGAAGCCCGCCGACATCAGTCCAATTTCCAGCTGATTGTCATCACTCACGATGAGGACTTCCTGAAACAGATGAAATGCCCAGATTTCTGCGACTACTACTATCGCATCTCGAGAAATGACCGGCAAAAGTCGATGATCGAGAGACAATCTATTGCAGAGGTCATGTAGGATCGCGGAGTCTTTTCGACTGTGGATGACTGCACGGTGTAGCACAGTGATTAGCTTTACAAGAGGACGGGCAGGGACAAGGAAGGGCCAATAAGTCACTGAGTTGTTGCGGACGATAAGCCTTTGCTGGCCTCTCTACGGAGTACGTACTCTCCTAGAGTACACCATACGTCCCATGGCGCGTAGTTTTCTGAGCTTGTCGCCCCATGCGGCTAGAAGTCCTCTAGTTCGGTAGGAGCCTTGTTGTACCGAGATCCTCATCCAGTTGGTTTTTCCAGCCTAGGTAAAACTTTCTGCCCAATCATTGCAACTTAGCTTAACCAAAGTGAGCGCAAGTGGCGCTGGGCAAAAATAGAAGCAAGGTGTACCTTACAGCTCAGCCAAACACCCCCTGCGTAGAACCTGCATTATTCCCAGCTTTGCCAGGACAAAAACGAGTAAACCCTACCACTTCGTAAATTATTTGCTACAGGATCTGCCATTTCCCGCGAAGAGACGAGCGAGAAGTTCCGTACTGCTGATCTTTCCTTAGGAAAGAATGCCGCATGATGAAATTGATCACCTGAGAGCAGCTCATGTACAACATAGGTGTAGGCTATGAAGAGCAACGGTCATGTACCCCGCAGCCACCATCGCCTCTCCGCACCGGCGGAGCTGTTGGGCGGGCACTCAAAGAGGGAAGGGCGTCGTAAAACGCGGAGAACCAAGATTGGCGGCAGCCACGGGCGTCATGCCGCATGGCGGCTCAGCGGTTGGAGAGGCAGCAAGACCCCTAGAGGGTGCCCTAATACTTTAAGGGTACTCACCAAAGGTATACTTACCAGGTTAGAGTAAAGGAACAGTCAGGCCCCGCTGTG
The DNA here is from genome assembly GCA_000482085.2 of Cladonia metacorallifera KoLRI002260. Lineage (NCBI taxonomy): Eukaryota > Fungi > Ascomycota > Lecanoromycetes > Lecanorales > Cladoniaceae > Cladonia > Cladonia metacorallifera. The sequence continues at coordinate 655,144 of KI911110.1, forward strand.
CACGTTACTGCGTCAGGCCCAATCAATATGACATCTCTACATCCCCTCCTTCACCCTTCCGTCAATACCCATAGTTAGGTAGACTTCGCGATTAAGATTCCATCCGCAGCTTGTCACACATCCTAGCGACGATGACATTATTCTCCACTTCTCTGGTCCCGCCAGAGCGCGACTTTGTACGCGCCTTGGGCACCCACTATAACTTGTTTGTCGGACCCACATTTTTTGCCTCCGACTCCTTGCTCTACCTGACAACACTGGCTCGTTCCTGACCGTTCCTGGAACATCACTGCACCTCCAAGGTACCTTTGTACCTTCCCCAAACAAGATTTTGTTGTCCTCATCTCCCCTGAATTTCACCAACTTCACCAACCTTTAACACTGCTCACGGTCATTGCATATTCACCGAGGCCCGTTGCTCTCAGCCCGCCGATTCAGTTGACCTCCACTTGCTCTCATATCCCGCGGCACAGTTTAGTCGTGAAGATCAACTGTCTTGGGCTGTCAACATGAGGTTCCCTATTACCGTTTCGACGCTTCTGATTGGCGTGGTTGCTGCGTAAGTGCACAATTGATCTGTCTCAAACTCGTTCTGATCATGATAGCGTCCCACTGTCGAAGAGAAGTGTCAACTTTGCTTGGGGCTCTGAAAAGGTCCGAGGCGTTAATATAGGTGGATGGTTGGTCCTGGAACCGTGAGTAAATAAGCAATCTCCTCGCACACAGCTACTAAGCCATCGCCTAGCTGGATCACACCCTCAATATTCCAGCAATTTCCGGGCCACGAGACTGTGGATGAGTGGACTCTTTGTCAGAACCATCCGGATACGGCGCCCGGCATTCTCAAGCAACATTGGGACAACTGGGTATCATTATCTGACTTCCAAACAATTGCAAATGCAGGGTTCAACACCGTGCGCATACCAGTTGGATGTTCGTCCCGCCATCAAAGCACCTTGACAAATGCTGACAATTTTCCAGACTGGGCATTCCAGAAGTTCAACGACCCCTATATTCAAGGCGCGGCACCCTACCTAGATCAAGCAATCTCATGGGCACGACAGACCGGCCTAAAAGTATGGATTGATCTCCACGGTGCGCCAGGTTCGCAGAACGGGTTCGACAACAGCGGTCACAACGGAACTGTGGGCTGGGGCACCGGAAGCACGGTCACCGATACTCTGAGCGTCATTCAACAAATCGCCAACAAGTATGCACAGGATCAGAATCAAGACGTCGTCGTTGCTATCGAAGTTCTGAACGAGCCGCTAGCGACAAGTATCGCAGGAGGCCTCGACACTGTCCTGGGTTATTATGACAATGCGTATGGCGACATCAGAAGCATCAGTGACACTGAGGTGATGGTGCACGATGCCTTCCAGACTGGCACCACATTCAACGATGTCCTTACAACTTCTGGTGGCAATGTTGTCATCGATCATCACGAGTATCAAGTGTTCACGGAAGAGCTCATCAACCTATCGCCAGACGTAAGTAAACTGAAGCACCAATTCCACTACATGGGTCGCTTGCTGAAACGTGTACAGGAACACGTGCAATACGTTTGCTCGAACGCGGTTAGTGTCCCACTGATTTCATTGCATCCCATCTCAATTAGTTCCTTTTTTTGAAAATAAGCTTGGCCGCATAGCCAGCTTATTTGGACATTCAATCTCAATCAGTTCCTCCTTTTGAAAATGAGCCTGGCCGCATAGCCAGCTTATTCGGACAACCCATCTCAATTAGTTCCTCTTTCTGAATATAAGCCGGGCCGCATAGCCAGCTTATTCGGACAACTACTGCTTGATCATATACTAACTTTCTATCACCAGCCCACATATGCTTCCAATGTGGACCACTGGGTGGTCGTCGGAGAATGGAGCGCAGCCATGACTGATTGTGCGCCCGCGCTTAATGGTTATGGCCTTGGCTCGCGGTGGGAGGGTAGTTATCCATTGACAGGAGCCGTTCCGTCCACAAGGTCTTGCGGCGACATCAACTTTATCGACACGTGGAACCAGACAACGAAAGACAATACCCAACGCTTCATCGAGGCTCAACTGGACGTATACGAGACGCAGACCCAAGGGTTCGTTTTCTGGAACTTCAAGACAGAAGCATCGGCCGAGTGGGATCTCGAACGACTGCTTAATGCTGGTGTCTTCCCATCTTTGGTCAACAGACAACCTACTGGCTCACTGTGCTCTACTTGAGCTTCAGACACGTTCCTTGATCGGTCCCTCAGAGGGGGATCTTTAATGACATGCATGGTATGGCGCATATTCCGTCATTCGTTCATATCACAAAAAGTGTTTTTCATTCTGGTCCAGACAATCGATAATAAGGAGTTCACATAAGATACCCTGGATTTTGATCACGATAACCTGGAGGACGGCACAAAGCTGTTACAGAACAGATAATTGAGCATGCTTGAGCCATGAGGGCTACACAGGGTTCAGTCAGTATGTACGATCACTTCGATTCTTATACATAGCCTCTTTGATAGGGTTAACGCGAATGGTATTCCAAACAACCCCTTGTGATGGTGTGATCCGTCCGGTTCTATTATCGTTCCCTTTAATGCTGCCGTGCAGAACAGCATACGTCAAGTCTATTGACGCTTTTTCCCAATAATGCATCAGCCATTACCTTAGATCCTCTTTAAGCGACTCGTAGATTCATCCGGAAACTAAGCCACCTTCTTTATTCATCGTCATCTGCAAATGCATCACCCAGTTCCTCCTCATCCCCTTCTGTCAATACTTTCTCAATCAATCCCAATGTTGCCCTCAACGGCAACCCCACAACATTATCCCAACTGCCATCAATCCTGTCCACCAGGATAGCCCCGATACCTTGTATACCATAACCTCCAGCTTTATCTGCGCCTTCTCTCGTCCGTACATAAGCCATCAGCGTCTCGTCACTGATATCCCGGCCAAAGCGCACCGTCGTCTCCTCTACCGTCGTCTCCATCGCGTAACCTGGATCCCTAGCACTAGCCAATGGTGTCATTGCCACTACGGCTGTATACACCTTATGATACCCACTCGAGCGCAGCATCTTCAGCATAGCAATATGATCAGCTTCCGATCTCGGCTTCTCTAATATCTGCCCGAGATGCGACACCACGACCGTATCAGCAGCTAACACGAGCGCTGGCTCTCCAAGCGTACTGTTATTGATTTCGGTGGAATATACATGTGTAGCTTTTTGCACTGCGGTCTGTAGGACGTATTCGAAAGGGGATAGAGATTCTTTCGGGAGGTTTTCGGGGAGAGGCGAGGGGATTATTTGGAGGTTTGTGAGGCCGATTTGGGCGAGGAGCTGTTTCCGGCGGGGAGAGGCGGAGGCAAGAATGACTCTCTTGTCATGCAGGGAGGTTATAAGGGGGAGTTGGAGAGGGAGGGGGCGGCGCAGGGGTGGGGCTTTGGGCTGGGCGGCAATTTCGTAGGAGGGTGGAGGCTCAGCTGGGGCGACGGTGTATTTGGGATTAGACATGCTCGGCGGAGAGAGTCAATTGGGGGTAAGGGATGAGGAGTGGATGTTGTCGCTGAGCTTGCGAAGCTCAATTGATGACGAATACGGTTAAACGATTGGCCGGAAAGCCTAAATTGATGCCTGAATTCTTCGCCGATAAAAATACACATACATCTTCGCAACCAGATCTCCGAAGCTTGGACAGCTCGGCGAGATTACCCTTGCAATACCCGTACGCCTCCTTGAACTAAAGGCCAACGATTCTAACCTCTTTGAAAGATGAGCCGTGCCGAGGCTGATGCCTTCCCGCGTCTGCAACGTCCAGCGTACAAACTCACAAAGATCGTCCATACTACCATCTAAGCGAATATCCAGGGATCCTAGAATGGATCTCAACGGCCGCCGGGTCATGAATTTGACCTGCTATGACGTAGGAATATCGCTACCAGAAACACTTTTCCTACACATCCATTCTTATACCTTCATAGAAATATTCATCTGATAGGGCGTCTGGTTGCGTGCTTTGAGTGTTACAAATCACACTTTCCTTACTAATCCATTGTTTCCTATAAGTATTCTTGTCCCAAACATATAATCCATTTCTCTAACTACTACGTTATCAACACTGTTCACAATCTCAATTCTTGAACTTCTGATCATCCCATAGTGAAAGTCGCCGCCATGGTCCAGAACAAAGGCCTCATCTTCAAGGCCATCCCAACAGACTGGCCTGTAGAAGGCAAAGATCTCTCAATTGAAGACCGCCCCTTCGATCTTGACACTGAACCTCCACAGAATGGCATTACAGTCAAGAACTACTACGTCTCCTTCGATCCTTATCAACGTGGCCGCATGCGAGCTGCAGAAGGAACAAAATCCTACAATCAGCCATTCCCACTCGGCAAGCCAATTGACAATTCCGCAGTATCAAAAGTTCTAAAGTCCAACAATTCGAAGTTCAAGGAGGGCGACATCGTCATTGGGCCGATGCCAACAGAAGAGTACTCAATAATCTCAGGAGAAATAGCCAGCGAAAAGGTTAGGAAATTAGATAACCCATACAACCTGGACCCTAAGCTATTTGTTGGCGCATTGGGAATGCCAGGCTTGACGGCCTATTCGTCCTTTTACGCCATTGGTGAGCCAAAGAAAGGGGAGACCATCTTCATTTCGGCAGCTAGCGGAGCTGTTGGGCAAATAGTTGGGCAATTGGCGAAACATGAAGGATTGAAGGTTATCGGCAGCGTGGGCAGTGATGAGAAACTGGCATTCATCGAAAAGGAACTCGGTTTTGATGGCGGGTTCAACTACAAAAAGGAGAATCCTGTGAAGGCGTTGGAGAGATTAGCGCCAAATGGGATTGATATCTATTATGAGAATGTGGGTGGTGAGCAATTGGATGCTGCGATTGGGGCTCTCAATCACTTTGGTCGAATCAGTGAGTCGCACTTGTTCTGTGACCTCCCCCTAGACGCTAAAGGCTAACCATGATGCTAGTCTGTTGCGGAATGGTTTCCCAATACAACATCTCGGATCCAGCCAAGCGATACGGAGTCAAGAACGTTTTTATGGTTGTCTCGAAGCGGTTGAAGATGCAAGGCTTCATCGTTGGTGATGCGAATATGGGGCCGAAGTATGCAGCGGAACATCAGAAGAATGTATCAAAGTGGATTTCTGAGGGGACGTTCAAAGCACAGCAGAGTGTGACTGTAGGGATTGACAATGCGGTCAAGGGTTTATTGGGGATGTTGAAGGGTGATAACTTTGGGAAGGCGGTTCTGGTGATTGATGAGCTCAAGTAGCGGTGGTGAGCCTTTTCTCATCGTCCTTGCCAATTTCAAGTTAATATCACGTGTTAACGATAAAGCTTTTGGGACAGGAAAATTGGTGTTTTGGGTCATAGCATCAATAGAGTGGGAAATATGTTGGTATATAGAGATTTCTACAAATAATCGTCACACAAGCGTGCCATCAGCTTCTGAATCTTGTCGACCTCAAGTCTGACTCCGTCCCCCTTACCCCCCTTACTCACGCCACCAACGCCTTTATCCTTCTGTATCGGAGCTTGCGAACCCGGTTTGATCTTTTCAATATGATCCCACGTCTTCTCCAGAGCCGGCTGCACATCCCTGTTGACCTCCAAATCGATAGTGGTCTTTGGCGTGAGGTTCTTCAATCCCATGACACCTATCAAGTTATATTTGAACTTCTTCGCCCGCGCAACTTTGTTAGCAATAGAATCGCCACTGGCATCAAAATCTACGATATATGTTGGTTCATTCAGTGATCTCGGCCTTGCCATGCTCGCTGGTATCAAGTTAGACAATGTATTCCTTGCGATCCGAGCCTCATTAACGACTTGCGGATTATCAGTGACGGTGAGAATGATCATCTGGCGAGGACTGAGCCAGAGGGGTAGTTTCCCAAAATCACGTTCGAGCAGTAAAGCGATAAAACGCTCCAGAGAACCCAGGACAGCTCGGTGTATCATGACTGGAGCCACTCGACCCATTGTCTCCATCAGGACGGGATCATCGGTTGTCAATCCCTTGGCTTCCAAGGCCGGCGCAGGAGCCTCGTACTCCAATTGGAAGCGCTTTGGCAATTGGAAGTCCAGCTGTATGGTGGCTGTCTGGTGCTGCTTCCCGTCGCTATCGCGTAATATGACATCAATCTTAGGACCATAGAATGCTCCATCACCCTCGCTTACTGTCCATGGCTTATATGTCTTATCTTTTTCTACCTTGAACTGTAACTTGTCGGTGTTGTTCAGCGTAAGATTCGCCTCCTCATTCAGCAGGGTTTCCAGCTCGTCCCGCTGTTCTATCGTGAACTTGTCGTCGTTCAGCGCACGATCCAGCGCTTCGTTCAATTGGGCTTGCCTAAGATCCGCCGCTTCGTTCAACAGGGTCCCCAGCTTGTCCCACTGTTCCATCGTGGTCTTGTCGTCGATCAGCGCTCGATCCAGCGCTTCTTTCAATTGGGCTTCCGCCCTGTCCCACTCTTCCACTTCTCCTACATAACCTTTCTTAGGTCTCGTACTCAACACAAAAGAAAGGTCGGCAATATTGAAACCCAACGCTCCATATACCAATTTGACGAACTGTATTGATTTCAAAACTTCGTCCATAACCTGACTTGGTCGACAGAAGACATGCCCATCATCTTGATGGAACCGGCGGACCCTGGTCAGCCCACTCAGAGCCCCTGAGATCTCATTTCGATGCAGAGGGCTGAATTCTGCATAGCGGATTGGTAGTTCTTTATAGCTTCGACGCTTGCTTCGAAAGAGTATGCAATGTCCAGGACAATTCATCGGTTTCAGGCCGTAAGATTCCGTGACTTTCTCGCCCTTTTCCACCATGAACATGTCATCTTTGTAATTGTCCCAATGGCCCGATTGCCGCCAAAGCTCCTCCTTGTAGATGGTAGGCGTTAGGACCTCCCGGAAGCCAAGCATCGGGTACTGAGCACGAAGAAAGGAAGTAAGTTTCTGGAAGATATGGGTGCCACGAGGGAGAAAAAATGGGGTGCCTGGGCTGGAAACATCAGTGGTGTACAGCGAGCGAAGTGCACCAATCAATCGGTGGTCGGCCTTTTTAGGCTTGAGGTTTGGATTGGGCTCCTTTGCCTTGCCCTTGCTGGCCTTCCCACGCTGGCGACCATGGTTAGGATCTGGAGAACGTTCCGATGAAGATAGAGAGCGCGTGCAACAAGCCCAAAAGTATGACTTTGGTGCGAAGCTGTCAGCAAGGTCCCATAACAGTTGAGTCTTCTGCAGAGGTCTCAAAGAAAGTGAAGACCTCATGGAAAAAGCTTCACCGCAGAAGACATTGGGGAAGAGCACTACCTTCCCTAACGAATAAGGTACGGTACCTACCTTAGGTACTACCTTAAGGCTGGCGTCCTGTTAGCGCGTTCCGCGGCGCCTGTACAACACGTCACATTACTCAAAAACAGCACTCTGGAAACAAGGCTACCGTATCTGCTTCGAACACCATGCGGCTTCCATTTCATTGCCATCATCACATTCTCTGGCTTCTTTGCAAACCCCCATAACGCTTGCCCGCTTGCTTTTGCTTCTCTCTTATACAAGCTGCCCCCCTGTCGCCTGACTAGCCTCACAGCTACCTGCTCCGACAGAAAATGGTCAGAGAGCGAACGCCAGCTCGGTCTCGTCAAAAACCCCAGCTTAGTGAATCCTGGAGGGTCGTCGATAGCGATGGCGACGACGAGTACAGCCCCCAACCATCGACTTCGACGTCTCGAACAACAGATGAGCGCCGGGAAACCCCGCGCAGAAGGTCTTCCCGAGCGAACACCAGGTCCAGCGCCGAGCCAGAACTTATCATGCCATCTATACATGAAGGTAATGTTGGAGGCTCATGGCTGGGAGAGGAGAAGCCGGGCGTAAGACAAACGTCGAATCAGGCAAGCAGAAGAGCCCAGGAGTACGAACGACGTGATATGGACAAGTCGGTACAATCGGAAGACTCAACGCTTGAAGAGAAAATATGGAAGGTGTGGGAGAACATAACGAGCTTTTGTATCCCAATCTTGTCATGGACCTACGATGTGCTAGCAAAGGCTTTACAAACTTGCAAAACGCCAATCGCCTATGTTGTCGCAGCCTGGCTCCTATTTGGCCTTATGGTAATTCTGCGGAACCTGCTTTCCAATTCACTATACTCTGCTCTATCACCTATATGTCGAATACCCGGCTCATCGTTCCTAAATCTCCCCATGTGCCAGTCTCCATTTGCCGTTGGGAATGATGACGAGCCGCCACCTGTGCGATTCGATCAACTAATGACGGTACAAGACAAATTTGACGTGGTCCTTCAGGAGGCCGCTGGAGGTGTCTCACTACCACTTGACATGAAGCGAGGCGAAACGTCCATCCGAGACCTGCGTCAGGTTGTCCGCTTCAGCCAATTGCACTCAAAGAATGAGCTTGTCCTTGAATTCGATGGCTTCATCGAAACCGCTCGCATGGCTTCCTACGACTTGCAGAAATTCAATAGCCATGTCGGTCGGGGGGTTGATAATATATTAGCTACAGCGCGCTGGACAACCCGAATCCTGAACGGTATAGCAGAGCGAGACGCCTTGCAGGGTGCTGCCACTTGGTTCATCAACGAGAAAATCCTTGCTCCTTTTCAACCCATCAAATTCACGGAAGATGCCCTTTTGGACCAATACATACAGCACACACGCGTCGTTGAAGAGGAAATCAATCGTCTCATTACCGAAGCACAAGCATTATACCTATTACTCCAAAACCTCGAGGACCGGCTCGATGTCATTCACGGGATAGCTGTACGAGATAAGCTATCTGCGCAAGGGAGTAAGGATGAGGTGTTATCACAGCTCTGGACGGTCCTTGGTGGCAATCGCAATAAACTTGGAAAGTTCGATTCTCAGCTGCGTCTGCTAGCTCAAGTCAACACCTATCGACAGAATGCCATAGCTCACGTGAGCGGCACACTGGTCAGACTGCAGGGCATGGGTGCTGAATTAGAGGAACTACGGGAGAGAGTAGGAGGTGTGGAATTGCTTGGTATGAAAGGTGCGGTGCCATTGAGTGTGCATATCGAGAATATTGAGATGGGAGTGGAGCGCCTGGAACGAGGAAGGAAAGGAGCCAAGGAGTTGGAGAACGAGGAGTTGAGGAAGTCTTTAGAGCGAGGTAAAGGGGCTGAACGCATGATCGAAGGGGTTTCATGAATAATGGCAATGAATCATGGAAGTGAGGGGCTTTATTATGTTGACGAACGATACCAATTTGCGGTGCTGCGTGTCCTTACAGCGACCATCGAATAGATCATATACCGGAAGATAATCATGCCAATGACGAGTTTCCACTGTCTTCCGAACATCTATGAGGAATGTAATTATAGTCTTCACTGTTATTGCAATGGTAGGTGCTATGTCGAAAAGCTGCCGTTCTATTCATCTATTCTCTCTCACACCTTCTACTCACTTCATCGTAACCAGCTCCTCCGCACTAGTAGGATGAATAGCAACACAAGCATCAAAATCTCTCTTCCTCGCGCCCATCTTAACCGCCACCCCAAACCCCTGCATCATCTCACCAGACGCAGCGCCCAAAATATGCATACCCACAATCTTCTCCTCCTTCCCCTCACAGATGAGCTTATACTCCGTAGGCTGCAGCTTCTTCTCCTCTGCCGGGTGGAAAGTGTAGAACATAGACGTGAATTTCGTGTGGTATATCTTTATGTTTTCTTTCCCGAATTTAGTCACGGCTGCGGGCTCCGTCATGCCAATAGTGCCGACTTCGGGGTGGGCAAAGACGACGGTCGGGATGTTGCTGTAATCTAGTTTAGAGGTGGAGAGGTGAGGTCCGCCGGATGGGTGGTGGGTGCCGAAGAGGCGGTTTCCGAGGGCTCGACCTGCTGCTATGGCCACGGGTGTCAACTCGGCTTGGCCGGTTACATCGCCCAAGGCGTAGACGCCGTCGATGTTGGTGTTTTGATATTCGTCCACTACAATGTGGCCCTTTGGCCCTTGCTTGACACCGATCTTTGCTGGGTCAAGCGCCTTGATTTCCGGGGCCCTGCCAATGGCCCATAGCAACTCATTGACTTCTGAGTCTTCACCATCATTGCCGATGAGCTTCAGGAGTTTCTCCTCCCCTTTACCTTCTCTCAATCTGACTACCTCTTTGAAGCCCTTGTGGTTCTTATGAATGATAACACCAGCGTCTATGTAACGCTGCGTCAAGGTATCTTGAACCATCGGATCGAAATTCCTCAGGAAGGTATTGCCTCGAATATACATGTGTGTTTCTACACCAATTGCGTTCATCACTCCTGCGAGTTCGACAGCAATATACCCTGCTCCAACAAAGGCCATTTTCTTGGGTAGGTCCTCGATATCGAAGAAGCCGTCGCTCGTGATACCGAGATCTGACCCAGGGATGCCCTGGGGGATGATAGGGTACCCTCCAGTTGCAATCAAGATATGGGGAGCACTATACAACAAGTTCTCCCCACCCTGTGTGGCGACTTCGATTTCTCGCTGGCTTTTGAACGTGGCAGTACCCTTCACCAGGTCTATATTCTCTCTGTTCCAGTTGCGTTCGTATGCCGCATTGAGGCCCTTTATGTTTTCATCTCGTTTCCTCTTAAACTCAGTGAAGTTGAATTTGATGTCCTTGGGGATGTCATAGCCGTAGTGTACGCCGTCTTTCAGCAGCTCGGCAACTGAAGCGAAATTCCAAGTCTGTTTCTTCGGTACACATCTTCAAAGAGCCAACTGGTGTCAGCGCAGTTCATGCGGCCGCACCAATTGTCATTGCACTGACCCTACATTGACGCAAGTCCCTCCAGAACGATTGTTCTCCACCAGCAGAGTCTTTGCTCCATACCAACCAGATGCTCGCCTAGCAGCCCCGGAGCCTCCACTACCACCCCCAATGACAATGAAGTCGTACTGCTTAGCAATTGGTGCCATGATTTGGTTCGCACTGGAGAAGTGACGTGTGACGACAGCTAAGCGGGGAGAAGCCAGTTTACCAAGGGAAAAAATGGAGCGCGACGGAGCTGATGTCAATATAAGCGGGGACATATAACCACCGGTGATGCAAGCTCATGACTGATCACATTTCTCAGGCTTCAGCCGTGTGCTAAAAATGCAGTGAATAATCCTCGGATGATTTGATAATCAACAGGTAAAGGTAGCTATCGATAATATTATACCTATAGTGGCATAGTCTAGAACACACCCTGCCGTGGCGTGCTTTTGCAAAACGCCAAGATTATCTTCGCGCCATGATTATGCTATCTTCAACATCCAATCCTCGACTGCGCCATTGTAAGTGACGAGGGAGGAACGCATCTCAGGCCGTCGACGCTCCGAAAGGCCTCATCAGGTCAAGATGGAGCTCCTTACCGCGTCGGATTTATGCAGCTTGCTCTGACGGAAATGTATGTTGCCTTTACTCATTGGTCCTACTGTCATGCTACGTCTTAGAAGCTGGACAATTGGCCTATCTATCAAAGTGTGAAACAGATTACTGTGATGTTTCCAAATCTTGATGCCTCATCCGTTCTTTAAGTCTGTTCTGCTGCATTCATACATATGCGTACATTGTTTTCCTAGGGTGTCCACCACCCAATTTTGGCCTGCAACTCTCCAGTGTCTAATATGGATTCGTTAATCCTAGCTACCATTTGGAATTCTTGCATGCACCTATATTTTCCTTGTATCGATCAGCTAGCAATGTGTCTCATGCGATGATATACAGTAGTCTATATGAGCATCTGGCTTTCTTCATTTCCATCTGCAAGTACATGCACCCAATCCGAGAATCATTCGAAACATTTGCAATTGGTCAGACTTGACAATGGAAAGCTCTCATGCTGCCTCCCCTGTTTCTCCTACCATGGACGGCACGGAATTCAAGGCAATGACAGTCATGGCCGCGCCAGCTGGCCATATAATGGCTGCCAACGACCCTGACAATCCCCAGAATTGGCCTGTTCAAAAGAAGATCTACGCCTCGGCTGTTGCCTTCGCCTTTGCCTGGATAGTGTAAGCGTTGCTCTCTACTTCTTCGCCGTCCCTTTTGAACAGTGTCTAATCTCTCTTATAGAGCATTCGGTGCAACGGCTTATACTCCCGGCATCTCTGGCGTTGTGATGCATCTCAACGTCAAGATGCAAGTTGCAATTTTGGGGCTTTCGTTGTATCTTCTGGGTATCGCCTTTGCACCAATCATCACGCCTCATCTCAGTGAGAGGTTTGGCCGTCAGGCCGTGTACCTTAGCACCTTGCCGATCTTCTGTCTCTTCGTTGTTGGCGGCTCCTTCTCACACTCATTTCCGGCTCTCGCTGTATGCCGGTTCTTTGCAGGCTTTTTCGGAGGTCCATCGCTAGTGTAAGCCCTCCCTACAACTTGCTTCGCTCCATCCAGAAGGCTGAATATAATACCTAGCCTGATTGAAGGAACATTCGCCGACGTTTGGTCAGCTAAGATCACTGTTGCGTATTACTCTGTTTTAGCGGCATCATCCTTCACAGGGGCAGCGTCTGGTAAGGTCCTCAAGTCTTGATTCTTGTCTATGCGTTGACTTTTCTAGGGCCACTCATCGGTGGCTTCATCTTTGCCTATGGTGGGTGGCGATGGACCCAATGGATTGTCCTCATCCTTGCCCTACCAATCTACTTGTTCGGCATCGCGATGCCCGACACTTATCCTCGGGAGATACAAAGGCGCCGGGCCAAACGCACCGGTCAACCTTTGAAACTCTTACCAGCACAAAGCGGAGTTCACCTAGCGGACATGTTTATAGTGACTTTCTTATCGCCCTTAAAGATGCTGTTCACCGAGCCAATCGTGATCGCACTTACTCTCTACGTTGGCTTTATCTTCGGCGTCACCTTCCAGTGGTTCATTGCCATCCCTGCCGTCTTGGAGACTACTTACAATTTTTCCGTGCAACAAGTTGGCATTGCTTTCTCAGGAGCCATCCTTGGATCTGCCCTCTCTACAGCCATGTCGACTGCCATTGATTACAGCGTGCCTCACTGGTGCACAAGAAAGCACGATGGTACTGTGCCTGAGGAGTACAGGATGCTACCTGCAATGATTGGTGGGCTTCTTGTCACCACTTCACTTTTTTGGATTGCATGGACGTCGAAGCCAGATGTGCACTACCTCAGCCCTATCTTTGGCACGGTCATGTATATCTGGGGAGCGATGTCGGTCATTGTGAGTTGAAATCTACCCACGTGGTAAGCTAAGCTAAACTTGCTCAAGATCTCCGCTATCTCCTATCTCTTTGACGCTTATCCACCACGAGCTACACTGTCAGCACTTACTGCGGCAGCCTCATTCAGATTAGTCATCGCAGCGCTCATCCCACTTTTCATAGTACCTAGTGAGTATAATCTTCGAGCCTTAATTGCTCCGCACTTGATAACATTGACCGCAGTGATTGAAAATTTGACTGGTGCATGGGCTGTATCGACCTTCGGCTTCATATCAGCTGCGTTCGCGCCAATTCCTTGGATATTGTATGTGTTCGGAGCTAGGCTCCGGGCTAACAGCAAGTACAATCCAGCGATGCCGACGAACATGATGAAGGGTCATTTGGGCCGTGACGAGGAGATGCAGATGCAGGAGATGCAAGATGGAATGCAGGCCCAGTAGTTCGAGGCTGAATATTGATCAGGGTCGTAGCGGTTGTTAACGGCTCTCGCGGAGTCCAAACCACTTGCCTGTGGACTTCGCTCTTTGGAGCACATTTGTTGTCGAAATGATTTTAGACTCAATGATTGCGGATCGCGTTGTCAATGGAAAGTAGGCAGTCATCCGTTGTGCGGCTAGTGCGGGAGATCGCTCATTTGGGACAGTGCTCTCGGAGCCTTAGGGGAGCTGAGTATTACGCAAGCAGTATTGAAGGTAGGATGATTGAAGATGCAAACGGATCACACTGCTCCTCGGCTTAGAAAACAATGTTGAAAGAGAGTTCAGCTTGGCTCTTGACCGGTCAAGAAACCTTCTCCAGCGACTCGTCTACCAAAACGCCTTGCATAAGTGCACCAACTTTATTGGTGAGAGCCTGAGCAGTGGCCAGTCATCATCAGGAAATGCGTCACAATTGTGACTGCTTTGTAAGATACCGTATAGTTGTGTGGCGCAGGCGCGCAAGGCAGCTGTTTTGCATGCATGTGGGGGGAGGAGGGGGGGTTGCTAGCGAGACAAGGTCTTGGCGGCCAGGGGTTGGCAGTGGCCGGCAGCCAAGAGTTGTGGCTTCAGAGCTGAAAATTGAGTGCACTGTCCCCTCCTTCCCTCCTTCCCTCCTTCCCTCCTGAGGGATTTTCGGATGTTTGAAAGTGTGGCACACCTTAAGGTCTATTGGTTGAGAGTACACCATTCCGCAGTCAGTGTCAGTCAGTGTCAACTGACTGGGCTATGAATCAGCCTCAGGCTCTCCGTCCTCCCCAATGGGGCGTAGGAATTGGCGCCATAGGCTACTCAGCCACTCCACCTACTTCTACCTTGTCGGGAGATCAACGAAAACTATCAGCAGCACGACATCTCCACGAACATCTAACAGCGCTACCACTACCACATGTCACGCGTCGCTTCATTCATGGAGGCTCAAAATTGTCAAATCTGGGCATCCGAGCAGAGCTGATACTGAGCATGCATAGGTGATGTTGCACCTGCAATCTCTGCAGTGCTTCTAGGCGCTTCGAGTGCCTAAGAATAAGGCTGTATTATCGTCTTTGTGTCAGTTTGTGTTGTTTGGGGCCTTTCCAACCCTTTCTAGTGCTTCGGCATCAAGAATAAGCCACAATGACCCGGAGACACAGGGTCTGCGACCGGCTTATGATTGCAAACAATTACTACGTTTACTAGTTTTATTTTTGTCTGCGCTTGTCCTTTCGTACCGAAATTGTAGCCTTGTGTCCCAATCATAACCATAAAAGGGCGTAAGGTTCCCCCCCCCACTTCTCCTACAATCCTTCAATCATATCATTACTCGGTGCCTAAACCTAAGAACACTGATTTATAATTCGCACCCAAAGTCTTAAACCCTCATTGAACATTGCCTCATCACTTCCTTCCTGTCGAATTGCGGATCGATCACAATGAGCTTGCCCTTTTTCCTGGGTGTCGGTAGTTTGGAAATAGAGGAAAGGCGCCCCCGCTCTGCCAACGAACCTCGCGTCAAACGTCTTTCCTTTGCCAAGAACCGCAGACACGTAACTGACGACAGGTACCGAGGTCGCAGAGGGTTCTCTGGTGACTGGGCCATGGTTCCATACGATGTCGGCCAGAGGCGCCAGAACCAGATCGACGAATTTGATCGGAAGAAAGCTGCTGCTCAGCTGCATTTTGACGAGCAAGAGTACAGGCACCAACACCAATTAAACATACTTCAACTGCAACACGATGAAGAACGGCAGAGGCGACTGGCAATCGATGCTCACCGATTGAACGATATTGTATTGCAAGGCCAGCGTATCCCACCTCACTATTGGCAGCAAATGCAGCAGCAAATGCAGCAACAGCAGGAAATGCAGAGGCAAGACATGCAGAGAAGGGGTATGCATATGCAAGATCATGGAGAACGCCGACAATTGCCGCCGGTACCACCTGACCATGGAGGCGGCGGGGGTCGTGGCGGTGCCGATCCGAGAATTGTGACTATAGGCCCCGGTCGTGGGCACGGCGGTGGGCATGGCGGTGGGCATGATGACGGGTTCGATGATGGGCACGGCGGTGGGCATGGGGACTTCGATGAGGACGGGTCTGACGAATTTGAGCACGGAGGTCATCATGGTGACGGTGTCCGCGGCCGCGGTCGCTCCCGTGGTTCTAGGCGTGGCCGCCAGGATAACTTCGCCCACGACGGTGGCCGTGGTGGCCACCCCAGGCATGGTGAGCAGGAACATGACATAGAAATAGTTGACTCCGATTCGGAAGACGGGCGCTCACCGCGAAGGATAGGTGGAGTCCACGGACAACGCTTGCCGAGGGAATTCAGGCCACGGCCAAGAAGCCGCTCGCGCGCACACAGAAGTCATTCTCGCCCCAGGAACTACAGTAGAAGTCGCTCTCGCCCCAGGAGCTACAGCAGGGTGGGCGCCAGGCGGACACCCTCAAGGCATCGACGGAACTACTACTCAGACGACTCGGACACCGAGCCTGAGTACAGGCATTACAGAATAATAAGACCGAGATCCAGAGGTTCATTAATGAGAAGAAGTGAGAGTCGCCACTATGGAGATTACTCCTCTGATGACAGCTTCGAACATTACAATCCGAAGCCTCGTCGTCGAGGTCCATCACGTTACTAAGGTTTTTGCCAACGACATGGGTTTGGACGTGTTGCATTGAGGAGTCGGATTTTGGTTTCTGCCGCCATGTATTCTATGCCTCGTCGGTCATGATCTCTTTTTCATTCGACGATCTTTTCTTCACCCGGTTTACCCAACACAGCTGTGGATTTCTTGTACGATTGACGAAGTTTTGAACATTTAGGTTTCATTCCTATATTGGCGCAGCGAAATTAAGAGCAAAGCGTTTGTAATATTGACTTCATAACGTCCAAAAATAAAATCATCAATACTTACAATCTGTTCCCGATCACAACTTGCCTGAACCCTCTCACGAGCTTGAACGTCGCGATAGCTGCTGATCCATTTCTCACTTGGCGAATCACACATACAGAGAATGCATTAATGAATACTGAGCAACGAGATAGGATGTACATAAGCACTTCACCTGTTCGCAGGACGCTACATAGAGCACACTGGCCTTTGTGTGGCTGTAACATCATGATCTCTCACGCAGTGGGTTCATGGGATGCACCTGTGAAGGAGAAAGGTAAACTTGCTCCTGGATGGCATGGTCGATGGATCAATACGGACAGGATGTCCGATGCTAGGGATATGACGCCTAGACCTAATGGTTAGCATCGGCGAATTATTACCGAGGTCTGGGGAATGCATGGCATTGTCTACGACCATTATACTCTATAACGCGTACATCTAGCCCTGATGATTCCCCGGAGTTGTTGAATAATTATCCATATTTTGACCATCCTTCTTAATAACCAGACAACTTCCCAACATGGCCTGTTTAACCAAAGTACTGCGGCCGCTCGGCCGTGCTGCCTCTCGCCCCTCAGTCCAATGCCTTATAGTCGCTCCTCAATGGTAGCCCCTGAATATGAAATCAAACCGCGGAAAGAGACACTCACTGACTGCGATGATACAGTCTCCGTTCGATTTCCACAACATCCCGCCGCTGCCATGCAGACGCACTCGACATTTCCTCCATTCCCCCGACCCCCATCTCCCACCTCTCGGACATCGAAGCCGCAATGGCAGACTCAGTCCGTAAATTCGCTACAGAGACAGTCCTGCCGAAAGTCCGGGCAATGGACGAAGCCGAAGCCATGGATCCCGCCCTCGTCGAACAACTCTTCGAACAGGGATTGATGGGCATAGAAATTCCCGAAGAATTCGGTGGTGCAGGCATGAACTTTACAGCCGGTATAATCGGTATAGAAGAGTTAGCGAGGGTAGATCCGAGTGTTAGCGTGCTAGTTGACGTCCACAACACCCTTGTCAACACCGCAATAATGAAATACGGCACCGCAGAATCGAAGCGGAAATGGCTGCCCAGACTAGCAACCGAGACCGTAGGCTCATTCTGTCTCTCAGAACCAGCTTCCGGCTCAGACGCATTTGCATTAAAGACTAAAGCCGAGAAGACAGCGGATGGCTATCGAATAAACGGCTCCAAGATGTGGATCACAAACTCAATGGAAGCAGATTTCTTCATCGTCTTCGCTAATCTAGACTTTAGTAAAGGCTACAAAGGCATTACTGCATTCGTGATTGAGAAAAGTGCCAAAGGCTTCTCGATAGCCAAGAAAGAGAAGAAGCTAGGTATAAGAGCCAGCAGCACCTGCGTTATCAATTTCGACGACGTCGAGATACCGAAAGAACAATTGCTCGGTGAAGAAGGTCAAGGCTACAAATACGCCATTGGGATCCTGAACGAAGGACGAATCGGCATCGCCGCACAAATGACCGGTCTAGCGCTGGGAGCATGGGAAAACGCTGCCGGCTACGTCTGGAACGATAGGAAGCAATTCAAGCAGTATGTTGGCGAGTTCCAAGGCATGCAGCACCAACTCGCGCAAGCATATACCGAAATATCAGCCGCCCGTGCTCTCGTATACAATGCTTCTCGCAAGAAGGAGGCGGGGCTGGACTTTGTCCGTGATGCTGCTATGGCTAAGCTATATGCGTCGCAAGTGGCGGGGAGGGTGAGCGGACAGGCGATTGAGTGGATGGGTGGGATTGGGTTTGTGAGGGAGGGGATCGCGGAGAAGATGTTTAGGGATAGTAAGATCGGGGCGATTTATGAGGGGACGAGTAATATTCAATTGAGCACCATTGCTAAGCTGTTGCAGAAGGAGTATACTAGGTAGTAGTAGCAAATTGAGTAAAACTTGTCAAAACACTTCCAGGCGAGCTTCCACCGCTCTGTAGCCACCGCATCTGTTATATTGCGTAGTATGGATCTCGTCATATATATCCCTCACGGGGAGGCTAGGACAACTCATTCCTGGCGCTACATTAAAGCGTCTGCTATAACGCAAGCCAACGGTATCGAGGCCATCATTGTCGAACTCTTCGGCTCGGCATGCCCAGGACTAGACTATGGCATTTTCTCCCCGATACTCTTCTAGCACCACAGACCCTGCTGCACAGCACTGATCCTTGGGCGGAATTAGATCACTTACCCAGCGCTCTAAAACCCATCTCGGCACGCAGCGTCCCTGGTGACTGACAGCAAACAAGCCGAAGCCAGAGCCGGTGGACTCCAGAGCCCTCTCTGAACACAAACAGCTCATTAAGGTATATCACCAAGGCTTTACTTCCCCCGCAGCTGGTTTCTCAACCCGGACGACCTTATCGCAGTTAAGTATGCACAAAGGATCGAAGGCTTGCTTCAGCTTTCTCATAGCATCCACAGTCGATTCACCCAATTCATGGGCAAGGTAATCTCTTTTGATAAGCCCCACTCCGTGCTCTCCAGTCACCGTGCCTTCCTTCTCCACGGCGCGCTTGACCATGCGGTGCACGACCTCTTCAGCCGTATGGCGCTCCTCATCGTTGAATAGGATGATTGCTATAGCACGGATTAGCAATTGCTAGGGTTTAAGATTGGGGTGATTACCATGGAAATTGCCATCTCCCACATGGCCCACCATAGCCGCAAGAAGTCCACTGCTCGCCATGTCTTCTTTGGTTTCCTCAATAATATCAGGCAGCTTGCTTATTGGGACGGCCACGTCGGTTGTCCAAACGTGATCGCGTTCATCTCTTCTCTTAGCCATTACACTCCATAGCGCCTCCTTCCGTGCACTCCATAGCTCTGCAGCCTCATCCTTATTTTTCGCAAAGTCGAAGCTTTTGCTGCCTTTGCCTTTGGCTATTTGTTGTACTAACCCAATTTGCTCTTTCACTGCTGCTGGTGTGCCCGAAAATTTGAAGAAGAGAGTGGGCACTTCCTTCCAGGTTCTACTGGTGGTCCCACTCTCGTTGATACAGCGCATCTGTACGTCGTCCAGGATCTCGACTGCAGCAATGGGTACCCCTTCACCTACCACCCTTGATACACACTCAGCAGCTTCTCTTATAGTAGTAAAGCTGGTGACTGCTACGCTCTCGCTCTTCGGTTTCACCGTGACCTTGAGCGTGGCTTCAGTCACCAGGCCCAGAGTGCCTTCACTTCCAATAAACATTCGCGTCAGATCATATCCAGCACTGCTCTTACGCGGTCGTTGCCTCGTCTTTATAACGGTTCCATCAGCCAAGACAACAGTCAGACTAAGCACCCAATCCCTCATTGTCCCATATCTATATGCATTGGTCCCTGAGCATCCCGTGCCAACCATTCCGCCAATCATCGCACCTGGGCCTGGGTCAGGTGGGAAGAACAGGCCCTCTTTTCCTAGCTCTTCATTTAATAATTCCCATCCCAGCGCAGGCTGTACAATGACATCCAAGTCATCTTTATGCAATCCTAAAATTTTGTCCATTCGAGAGAAATCCAAACAGATGCCGCCTCTAGTAGCTGAAAAATGCCCTTCCAAGCTCGTGCCGCCTGAGTATGCTGTTACAGGAACCTTGCGTCTATGACACACTTTCATAATCTCGCTGACCTCTTCTGTGGTAGATGGGTAGACAACCATAAAAGGGCGTTCGTTGTCTTTGGTAGTGTAGGAAGACCAGTCTGATCCAGAATGCGACTGGCGGTTACCCTCCTCGGTAGATACATGCTCGTTGCCAACGATGGAAACCATGTCTGTCCAGCAGG
The DNA here is from genome assembly GCA_000482085.2 of Cladonia metacorallifera KoLRI002260. NCBI lineage: Eukaryota > Fungi > Ascomycota > Lecanoromycetes > Lecanorales > Cladoniaceae > Cladonia > Cladonia metacorallifera. Next base: position 675,506 of record KI911110.1, read on the forward strand.
CTTCAAGATTCGTCTGGGAGGTCTTATGTTTAGGGCCTTTCGGATCTAGAGAGTCTAGAGGAGCTGTAGACATTGGGGAGACTTCTGCAGGCTTCATTGATCCGAACCAGTAAGCTAGCGCACTTGAGAATACGATCGCTTCCCAAAGTCAGCCACAGTCACATCAATTGCACTCCGGGATTTATACAAAAGGTGAAAGCAGCCTGGCGGGCAAATTGAGAAGGTGGCATAGCTTCAGCATAGGCAGCTTCAACCTCGCGTTGGCGCTGAATCCTACGTGCCGTACTCTCATATAATTGGCCTCGAAAAGACTTCTTTTCCTCCTCGAACAATCTTGGAGATCCGTGGAGAGATCGCCTGCTAACCAAGGGGCCATGCCGAGAACAACGTTGTAAAGATGGTGAGGGCCTAAGACTGCGCAACAAGGCAGCCGAAGGACTGGATATTGTTCCAGGCATGTTGGCCCGTTTGGTGCTGCTATAATTGAGAAAAAGCGAGTTGTCTGGTGGATGTTTTGCCAAAGGTGGAGAAATCGGAGATTCGGCTAGGCTCGCCGCATTTATGCTGCGGGCCGTTTTCCGCTGGCCTTGGCATCAATCTGACAGGCAGCTGAAGCATGCAACTCTAAGAGTATTGATGCTTCAGGAGTATTTGTAGAGCATATGCATGTATTCCTTTTGGTGTATAGTACCCTGGGTATAACATATCCATGAATTGGTTTTCATCCCTATCTATTCTCTGGTGTGATATATTGACAAATTGATTGGGCGTGTCTCCTGAAGCTGTTACATATCCTGCTTACTGTTTATTTCATCCTACAACATGGAAAAGACTCCACAACTAGTCAAAGCAGGCTACTATGGCTATCCTGAAGCCAAAGAAGGTCCTAATACCACCTACTCAAACCAGCAAGCGTCCAATCCAGTACTAAGAGGAATCCCCTTAGCTATTGCCGGTTCGCTGTATGTCACTTGCTTTCAATCTATCACCATCCATTAATCTATATACCAGCGTAACACACTTAAATTTCATCCCCAGCTTTCTATGGAGCAACGCCGGCTTCAACAGCTTACGAAAACTAAACCTCGAAGACTATGAACCGCGCTATGACCCCACTGTGATTCCAATAGCGAAGCATGAATCAGAATCAGATTCAACTGCCAATACTACTGGCTCAGGTAACAGCACCGTGGATCAAGCGGTATACATAAATGGACCCAAATACCCCAATCGTCATTATTACACAATCGCAGACTATCACTCAGCATACGAATATGGAAAATTGACTCCAACGGCAGTTGCTGAAGCGTTGTTGGAACTTGTACCTAAACATAAAGCGGCTTTTCTTGACGTGAAGAGAGATAAAGTCCTTGCTGCGGCTGAGGCATCTACGCAGAGGTATAAGGATGGTAACTCGAGGGGTATGCTTGATGGAGTACCGGTATCTGTGAAAGGTATGCTACCCATACTCTTCGATTCTATCTACCCGAGCTTTGGACCTATGCACACTTTGCTATATGTATTTTCACGCCAATCCTCAAAAAAAGGGGGATCAATGATTTATATTGTATACTCAATCCATTCCTACGGTCTACTTAACTCTTTTCAGGCTCAAAAAACACAACTAAGCTAGTTGCATAGATGAGGCCGACCTTCAAGGCCACTCCAAAAGCATGGGCTCTTCCACAGATTATACGAATCCGCAAGACGTTACAAGCTGGTGCGTCCGGAAGTGGGAAGAAGCCGGAGCCGTTATAGTAGGGAAGCTCAATATGCATGAGCAAGGTCTTGGTAAGTCCACGAACGACCGCACTCCCTCCTTAGAGCCAAGGACCACCTACCTGACCATACAGATACCACGAACAACAACCCCATCACAGGAACCCCTCTCAACCCACACAACCCTCATTACTACACCGGAGGTTCCTCCGGCGGCTCCGCCTACGCCACGGCCGCAGGCCTGTTCCCCGTCACACTCGGTGCCGACGGGGGAGGTTCCATCCGCATCCCCGCCGCCTACTGTGGAGTATACGGGCTGAAACCCAGCCACGCTCGAGTCTCCGGCTCACCTACCATCGGCCTCGCCCAATCCACCGGCGTCCTCGGCCCCATAGCCGCCTCCATGGCCGACCTCGAGTACGCCTACCGCATCATGGCCGCCCCCGACCCTTCCTCAACCCACTCCTCCGTCTTCCCCTCCCCAACCACCCGCATCCCTACCCCGCCATCCCAAAAACTCATCGGCATCTACAAACCCTACTTCACCACCGGCGTCGACCCCCCCGTCCTCTCCGCCTGCAACGCAGCCCTCTCCCACTTCTCCAACCACGGCAACTACCAAATAATCGACATCCACCTCCCTTACCTCCCCCAAGGCCAACTCGCCCACGCGATGACCATCCTCTCCGAAATCTCCTCCGAACTAACCTCCCTCTCCTCCCTCACCCCCGCCAACAAAATCCTAATCGCAGTCGGCAAGCAAACACCCGCCACCGACTTCCTTCTCGCCCAACGCCTCCGCAACCTCCTCATGCAACATCTCGCCTTCCTATTCCAAAAATATCCAGGCCTCTTAATCGTCACTCCCACCACGCCCAACGCAGGATGGCGTATCAGTGGTGGGGCTGCAGATCTGAAATACGGGGTTAGTGATGCGAATATGAGCTTAAGAGCTATGACATATGTGTGGATGGCGAATTTTTCGGGATGTCCTTCGTTGAGTATACCGGTGGGGAGGGTGAGGCCGAAGGAAGGAGAGGGGACGGTGCCGGTAGGGTTGATGGCGATGGGGGAGTGGGGTGGGGAAGAGGCATTGATGGAGTGGGGGAGGGTGGGGGAGGAGTGGGCGTGGAGGGAGGGGCCCGAGGGGATGGGGAAGCCGGTGGTGTGGGAGGATGTGTTGGGGTTGGCGGGGAGGGGCGGTTCTGATGATGCTAGCTAGTAACTCTGCTGCTTGAGAGTGAGAATTGAGCTTTGTCCTCCTCGACGTTGTTGTTGGTGGTGTTTTTGGATACTGAGTCTTCGTATTTGGTTGTGTTGGTGCCAAAGTCCCGAGACGGAGACTTTTCTGGTGTTTTTCGACGGAGGAAGTTCCGTCCTCGAAATTTTATTTTCTCAAGGTTTTATGGAGGTCAAAAAGTCAAAGCACGTATATCCCCAGGCGGAGGGATCTCCGTATCGGATTATTTCCCTCTTAGTCTTGTTGTCGATCAGGAAGATAGTCGAAGCCTCATCAACAATGGTGCATACCTTAAGGCAATACACATGTGCGATCAGCCCCACAATAGATAGCCACCCACGCAAACACTCCGACCACCCAATTTCGACTCATGAGGATCACCATATTCGGTTCCTTCCCCTCTTACCCTAATCACTTCTCCCAACAACGACTCTTACTTGACTGAATAGGGATAGCAAGTCCCCCCTCCACCAAAAAGCATTGCGCGGCACATGTTGTACGCCACCTCGTTCTAACCTACCTCCCTCCACACTTTCTCCACGTTATGGAATGTATTGTGCATATGAGTTATGTTATTATTCGGAGTTTTACCTTTGTTGTTCCAGCCTAAGGTCGCTAAAAAGCCGAAACCACGAGTTCCAACCCAATCGCACTATGCAAGCCTCCTAATCGGGAACGGTCTGGCTATAGGTCTTAAAAGTCCCGTCACTAGGTACTAAAGTACTAAAGTACTCCCCCTAGGACTGGATGCACCATGGATGCATGGATGCAAGAATGCATGGCAGCGTGGATGCAAGCACGGGCGGCACATCCCGTGCCTTCCCATATTAATAAGCTGAAATGCCTACCTAGACACATTAAAAGCGTGTGCCAAGGAAAGATACGTACCCTTTCCCGCTCCATTGGCCCGTAAAGAAGCTCGTCTACGGCCGACGAGGGGGCCGGTCAATCAGCGAAATAAAGTAGTACTTTAAGTTCCCCTTCGAAGCAGGCGTCCACAAATGCCAGTCGAAATGTTTGAGAATTGCCGGGCTGGGGTAGGGAGGTTGGCCGGTACTGGACTGCGAGTGCTTTCTTTGGGAAGGATTATGTTGATTATCACATATGTTCCTGCGACGGGTGTGTGGAGGGGGTGTTTGCTTAGCATATGCATTGTCGATGCTAGCCGAAGCGAGATGCAAGCTGCTTAACTCATGTTGACACGATCATGTTCCTTTCGTCCCTACTATCACACGCGACCTCTTCAATTGGCCGTGATTGAGCGAGTTGTGGTCATGCGAATCGATTTCGTACTCTAGGTGCATTGTGAGCCCGGACCAACAGGAATAACAAATGTTGTCCTGGTTGGCTTGTGTATTGCTGTCCGAGCGTAGGTGTATGCGCGGGGCTGTATTTTTTCCTTGGCCGTATTATTAGGTTCTTGGCTTCAATGTCCAATCCCTTTATCCGGAAATACAGGTATGCTTGTGTCAGTATGCCATCAAGGTTACCAAAGCTGATGGTGAAACCCTCTCGCCCATCGAGTGGCCCCGAGACCTCTTGGAAGCGCGGGCGATCGTATGCAAGACATTCGGTAAGCGTGCCGCTGTGGCGTCTAATCGGTCTTTTAAAGCTCGTGCTTGCGGGAGGTGCCATGCTTGGTCTCTGCGTCGTGCCCGTCGTTCACAATTTAAGGAGGGGTAGTCTCAAGGTGGGGTGGGGCATCCCTCGGTGTCGCTGTTCAGATACCACGACCCTGACCGGGCCTCCATACTGTACGAGGGCGTCGATGACAGCAGGCCAGTGGCTTTTGCGGCTTTTTCTTTTGTCTTCGGGATCCGCTGGGAAGATGGGCGATTGATGAGTCCAGGTCCCTCACTGTCAGTATCGATGCATGTATGTAGCGCGTTAGATATGCATCGATGGAGCAAGCAGGGAGCAGCATACCTGAGAGGCGAAAATGGTGATCCATCTTTCGATGTTGTGCAGGCTTCCTCGAACCTTGGTTGTGGCCGGTACCCAATCATATCTGGGATCATATGATACCCATAGAACAGGATGAACGAATGGCGGCCATGGCCAGCGCATCCTGCTCGTGGGTTTGCCCTATTGCCCTATTGCCATATGCTGATAGGGTCGATTGCGTATGTAGCCAAGTACCCAGATACGAGCCCTCTAAAATGTAAGCTTCGTGGTTCGGCTGGGTGGCGTATACGCCACCAGCTGCACCAAAGTCTTGGGAAATTTCGCACCTTTCTCTAAGCGGAGAAGACGCCTGACCCTCTTCTCTCAGAGGCTCGTCGGAAGACAGTCAGAGATCAGAGATCAGAGATCCGACGACCAGATATTAGCCATCAGTCCTCATCCATCAGCAATCAGGTGATTGATCTCGAGAAAATGTCAGATGATCGTTGCATCTTTGCCTCTTCCGCCTCCTTGCCTCTGGCCATGCCCATCAACCAGCTCTTGCTGCCTGCTCTCTCTGGGTGGGGGAATCGATCGCAATCGCGCGAGTGTCGTGCCCATTGGTACTTTGGAAAGGTAGTTGAGGCAGCTGTATCAGCTCAGGGTTTGATACCAGTACTCCTATTCTAGACACTGGCAGGTATCAGATAAGAAGGAGAGTCTAAATCTAGCTTGCAGCTGCACGGATCCTAATAGGCAAGAGCGTACTAGACTACCTCAGGTGGAACCAATCACTCTTGCCTAAAGAAGGAGGTACTTCACGAGGACTTAATCCTTCATAAGCATAAGATAGTAATTAGATAGTATTAAGATAGTGATTCTTAAGTACATGGTTGGCTTCAATTAGTACCTAATACTTGTCCCCATTGGCCCGGACGATGGCCTGGAGGGTTCTCCGCACGTGCAGGCAGTCATTTAGCCTCGGCAGTACCTGCTTTCCGGCAAGGCGAAAGACGCTTTCCCGATGATCAATGATTGCGAAGAAAATTGAGAGGTTGGTAAGGTAATCCATATCATTCAATCCACTTCATCTCACAAGGTGACATCGTGCCCATTCTAATTTATTTTGGGTGGATAATCTGCTATTAGGATTATTGGCTAGAAAATGAAAAGTTCGTGATGATGACCTTCGCCTGCTCCGAAATGCTGCTTGCTGCCATTCATACTTGGCCTCATTTGTTGATTTAGTGGAAAAAGACTTTTTGGTGATTCCATTCCCCAACACCAACGCTAAGCAAGTGCTCTCGCTTTCTCGGTTAGTAGTTCCGTACAGGGATGGTGTTACACAAGGTAAGAAATGCCGCCAAGGCACAAATGAAATCCCACGTTCTGCAACCGTGCACTCTGCACTCTGCACTCTTTTAGGGCGGTCCATTCCGCATTATCAATAGTCGTCAACCCTACACTCGTAAGGTAGTAGTAGAGAACTTTCCCATCAAGCATGAGACACTCTGTATGCAAATTCGCACTTTTCTCCCCGACTTTCGACCGTCTGGCACAATGTTGAGTAACCGGCTTCGTGTTGCTTTCGACTGATATGGATCATCCGGTATGCGTCATCGTCATCTGCTCCATCACGTGTACCCCACGCTGTCTGTGCGAATCATCAGTCAGAGAAAAGATCAAGCATTGCGGGGCCTATCAGGCTTGATTCGACCTGGAAAAGCCCGAGAAGTGGCACCAAATGGATCTGGAAACTTACGACATTGAGTGATAGCATCGCCTTAGCCTTAATTAGACCATGTAGATAACCGAAGATGATGGAAATCGGCAACAAGAAGAAGTCAACCGGATACCGTATGTAATGGCCCAGCAACTTGATGAATTTGCTCGTGAACATCCAACACAGGAGTACCACAAAACCCATCGTTTGCGACTCATCGCTCCACATTTCAGTGCTGGTAAGGTAGAGGTAGAGAAGTAGGCAGTCCCATAAGAGAGCCCATTGCAATAGAGTGGTTTGGTGGACCGCATATGTGCTCCAAGGCTGTTTCCTATCCTTGGTATCAGCATGAAACAAACGAAAAAAGGTCGTGGACCATCCTCGAACCTCCAAATGCTATCGCAAAACATGCTTGTTATGTTACTCCTCCAGTTACTTCGAGACCACCGTAGACACTGTTTCACAAAGTTTGGATTATCTTCTAAGGTTGTTAATATCTCGGCCTCTTTGTGATACTGAAAAGCAATCTTTTTGTCGTGCGAGACCAGCCATCTCGTGATGAAATTGTCGTCGTCTGCGTTGAGCTGGTATCGCCCAAGCCACTCTTCGTGCGTAAAACCGTGTATGAACGATTCATCCTTGAGTATATTGCTTCGGTAGGCAACTGTGCGTCCGGAAAGACACGGCAAGCCACCATCCATATACATACATGATGCACAATCGAAGTTCCTCCGCTCCAAGTACAAAGCATTGAGGTAGCCGTAGACCCGCTGCTGGAGACTGGGGGCTTCAGCACGACGGAGTCTTTGGTTTGTGCCAACTCCACCGTAAGCTTCGTCTTCTAATGGTGCCAGCATCCACGGCAAAAGTTTAGGCGGCCAAAGAACGTCATCATCTGCAAAAACAGTGATGTCGGTTTCGATGTCTGGAAAAGCATGGACCATCTGTCGGCGTTTGTTGGGATAGGTTACGCTCTGGATCCGGACCTTTGAAGTGCCCATGAGCCTAATCATCGATTCTGCACGCGTTAAATTCGCATGAAGAGTGACCAGAATGATTTCGAAAGGCTCCGTTACAAGGATACTACGAATAGTATCCTCCAGTCCCTCACCATCACCTTCGATAGAAGGTATGACCACGGTAACATCTTGTGACGTCAATCGTGGGTTTTCAGGAATAGGTATTGGCCGGAGTCTGCAGAAGGCGAATAGGTTTACGACCAAGCGGAGATATCGATAAGAGCTATGATGGGCGGTGTTAGTATGGAGCTCAGGACAGGGACCTCGAGAAAGAAATCTCAACGACGCGGTTAGATAAACATACAATAATGCTACGAACATATCGAAAGCCGAAAACATGATGTAGTCAAATGAAACTCAGCAACGAGCGTATTACATTAGGAAGTCCACAGACCATTATGTGGACTTCGAAAGGAGATAAAACAATAAGAAGAAGAGGTGAGGTTGAAGCTGTGAAGGGTGAGGATGCACAAAATGTTGTGATTAGAAGCAGACCGGATTTTGCAGCGTCACTAGCTCATTCGCGAAGCAAAAGTGGCTTAAGTGAAGTCCGAAGCGTAGCGCCAGTTGAGGGTTTGTAACTTTGTACCATGAACAGTGCATGAGACTACGTCTGAGACCATTCCTGTGGTGTCCACTGGTCCAGACACAGAAAATGTGGCAGAATCATACGATCGCCAGTCCCGTTTACCGTTGGGAATAGTGTGGACAGACCAGTTGGACCAGTTAGTAGTTTGCGTAGTTTGCAGGCAGGTTGCAGTAAAAATATGCACGGGCGGGAGAAAGTGGGTGTGAGAGCCCAAAAGTTTGTTTGGGGGTTAGCCCACACCCAGAGCCCAGCTAACGAGCAGTCGAGCCGCACGCGATTCATTTTAGTCGCCGAGTCCTTAGGGAGGTACTCATTAGTACTCCAACCCCGCGCTGTGAAGCCTGTGTGAAGCCTGTGATGTTATCCGCGGTCCCAAGAAACGCCATTGGCCTCCACGGACTGCCCGTACGTGACCCCGTGCTACTTCACGCATCATGAGGCATGAGACCCTCACTTCTCGGGCTCCAATCCGTCCTGTATGTATGTCTCACGTCTCACCTATTCTTGAGCTCCACCAAACAGCGTTGGCACTTGCTTTCTTTCCCTTTTTGGCGCGTGCGTTGCCTCGGGACTTCTTTCCCTTCCGAAATAATAAAGACCCACATGTGTTCCGCCACCAACGAAGCTGCTTTGTAACTCTTGAAGGCTGACACTGCGGCAATTTGACTCGTCCGTGGATTTTCAATGTCACCAGTCATTACCTTTCGCGCATCTTCTAACGCTTCCGCCTTTCTTTCCCTCTTCCATTTCGCGTTATCACTGCTCCCAGGGCTGGTATGCGAAGGAGCCTGTAGAACGCGACTGACGCCTCGAAATATAGCTGCATCAATAGCACCAAGATACATCGCCGATAGTCCCTGCATGGAGCTTATAGGCCCGCTTGCAGTCCGCTATTTCGCATAGTCAGCTTCCGCGTGGCGCACTTGGGTGGTAACCCACTCTAATTATCTGTTTTTGTCCTTGTGAAGCGGTTTCATCTTTCCGGTTCAAGTCCCCCCACACTTGTGGTCCTGGCTGTTCAGGGACGGATCGCTGCTCAACGAGGGAAACCTGTGTTGTTACGTGGTTGAGGCTATACTGTCCAGACGCAGCACCTGTCACAGTGAACACGACTTCTAGTCTCCTGTGCTCAAGTTTCATTGCGCTCTGATGCATCAGTCTCATGCACGATGGCGTCTATGCTGTTATCGATGCCCTGGTTGATCGGCCGGTAACGCAGGTTTCCGGTTCCCCGTCCTAGCGAGCCGTAGTTCTGCCTGACGCGACAGTAATGCGGTGCATGCATATTCATAGATTGCAGATGCAGTACTAGATCAGATATGCGCCAACCGGTCGCTATGGCTTGCCGGAAATAAGTCTAGGCTGTCCTGATCAGGCACTAGGCATTGTTGATGGCAGCTGGGAGGCTCGAATTGTCCAAAAGGGAAGATTTTGCCAGAGTCGCACCGGCCATCGGGAGCGTTCGACAGGTTGTCCTGATTGAGCACTAGGCATTGTTGGTGGCAGCTGGGAGGCTCAAATTGTCCAAAACGGAAGACTTTGCCAGAGTCGTACCGGCCATCGAGGGCATTTGAACTGCCCGTCTTTCCACGCGTAATTATTATGGATGCCACAACCAATGACGACTGTTAAACGACACGTCGAATTCGACTCCTCCGAACGTTCCAACAGCACCGTATAGGTCGAAGTGGCCATCAAGTCCATCAACCCCAAGGTCTTTGCTGGAGTCCAGCTCTTCGTGCAGATTCCAGCTTTCTCCTTTCTGACCATTCCTTGTGAAGAATATCTGGACATCCAAGCTCGTGCTCGTGTGTGGCGGCGCTCCATACTCGGGAGGATTGTCGGGAAAGGAGAATGACATTCCTAGGCCCACTGTATCCCCAACTTGGAATGGCAAGGTGAAATCTTTCCCTCCCCAGGTATCATTAACATATCTCCTTCCATCATCACCATGGACAGCCAGACTGCCTCGCTCCCAGCCCGGCATGCGCCATGTGGGATAAGGCATTGCGCAATAGCCCAGGGCAATAGAGCTCTCGTCCGCTCTAGAGCCACGACCCAGCTCTCGTATTTTAATTTCGAAGTAAATTGTTTTCGTGGCCCTGGTGCGAAATGGGGAATCAGCACATGCAAAGTAGAGCGGCGACGAGGTTAGTAAACAGGAGTCTGAGCTCCCCGCTTTGGTAGAGCCCCTCCAAGCTCCCGTAGCAGGCATCAAAAGATCGCCTTTGTATTCTGGGGGTTTGATCATTCGTACGTCGCCATTCGCGACTACAGCATGCTGAGCAGGCGTAGGCTGGTGTGGGTGGATCATCGGATAGGCTTTGCACCATTCGTGTGCTCTATCTGCATCGGATGGATTGGCGTTGCCTGATGGGCTTGTCGTATGGCCTAACGAGGGTGGTGGAGGGAGTAGTGCATTGTCAGGAACTACAGTCCAATCGTGATAAGCGGGAGGTTCACTGGAGATATGCTGCTGGGATGGGAATGGTCCCACGGTGGGAGCGTAGCCTTCACGGCCTGGGGGTAGGCCTGGAGGAGGAGCATAGCTCATCTCACTAGGATGCGGTGGTGGTCCAGGAGGAGGCGCATAGCGCTCTTGTGAGGATGCTCGTCCAGTCGTAGTGGGATGGTTGCCTTTAAGAGATTCAAAGAAGCCCATCTTGTCGCAACAGCTCAGCAAGCTGTTGTAGATGTCGTTCGAAGATTGAATGGAGTAAGCTAATGTATGCCTTTGAAATGAAGACAAAGTCAAGTGTCTAGATGTGTTGACGGTTCAAATGAAATGGTAGCAGCGGAACTATTGTATATGTGATTGCGGAACGGCTTCACCGCCATTTCTCGCCGCAAACACGCTAAAGGCTACGGAGCCTCATGACGCATCCTTGATGGATAAGTACCTCAAGGTACCTTGCATAAATAATCGCCGGCCCCAGCAGGCTTGCATCTCCGCTACGCCAAAATAGACCCTGTTTCTTAACCATATGAGCGAGTGCACTCTTCTATAACTCTCCCTATTCAAACTTATATTCCTCAACATAGAACGTTTCAGCTGCCTACAATCATTAAAGCGTTTATAGCAATATATTGCCGTTGTGGCACCAGCACAGGATACAGTGAAACAAACCCGGGCCACGCTCAATGCATCTATGAGTCGGACTTCATGAACGGTACAGCTTTATAAAAGTGTTTCCACGGATGCTGGATCTTGTGGCTCGCATATGAATATCTCAACCTTCAAGCCAGTAGTAAGCTCTCACCGCTCGCTAAGTCTGCAAAAGTCACTTCTCTCATCTGGACTAATTCACTCTCGTCGGCAACCTTGCCGTTTGCCTTCCTTTCTTCGATTAATGCTTCTTGCAACGTCAATGCCTTCCGATGCAAAAAAGCAGTTATGAATCCAGCCTCTTTCTTGACCTCGTCATGCGTTGAGACCCAGTATTTGGCCTTACATATTTTCTGCGCCTTAAGGCCGTTGTGTGCGCCAAGATTAAGCTGCTTGAGACTAATTTTGATGTCATGAAGACCATGAAGCAGCGCGAGAGTCTTTACTGGAGGAACAGCACAGCTCAGATGGCTCAGTCCCTGCGCTTGGATCCCATGAGGAGAATATACTACCGCCTCGGCCGGTCTAAACTCTTCTGAAGGCACGTCTTTAATTTTGTAGTCTAGGTCGAACGTCAACAGGATGGCAGAATGATAATACAGCGCGTCGGAAAGAGTGACGACCCTAGAAATCCCAAGCCACTTGGGCAATGGCGGAAGGGAAGTATTACGCCAGTCCGAGTTTTCCGCTGAGAATGTTGGCGTTTCTTGGACCTGATTAAAGTATTCCCAGGACCTGATCAGGTTAAAGGCGAGTTTCGTTGCGAAGATAGGCGTATCAGGGTCAAGCTCAAGGAGTGTATGCTTGTTACAATGGTCCGTGAATTCATGCGATATTACTACGGCGTCGATAAATGATTGCCTTGAATGTTGATCAGAGTTCCCACGCTTGCCATTCCTTGACTGTACAGGCAGTGATTGAACAGTTTCCTCAATTTCCTTTAACCGCGCTTCAAGCTCGGCCATGTCCTGGACGCTTGACTCGATAGTGTGCCATTGGGTGGAAAAGAACTTGGCCACATCAGACTGAGGGCCTATGGTTATATCAGCACTCGAACGGCCCAATAACGCCGAGCCGAACCCTGTGAAACTGACCTTGGAACCACGGATCCAGGACGATGTTGAAACGAGAACGGCCTGGGGGCCGGGCCACATCACTGGGATACGGGAGTTGTAGAAGCCAAGTTGTATCGGCATTCAAGTGTGTTAAAATAGGTCGCTGTGCCAGAAGCGCTTTCCGGATTGAAGAATTAAAATTTTCCTGAAGTTGAAGAGAAGGTCCGTCCATCATTGCAAACTCAATATTGACAATGGATGCACGCAAGGATACGGATTTGGACTCATGATTCCTGCCAAGATTGATAAGAGTGTGGATGTGTGACGGCGAAGATGATGGTTCCTTGGAAAAGAGTCAAGTTTCCAAGGGACTATCACTGACGACACCGCAAAGACTGAGGATGTTTGTGTTTTAAGCCATGGCGAGAGGGTCTAAGAGTCTTATATGTCGCTCAAATATAGTACAACTCCCTAGAGGCCGTCCACATTTCCCCAGGTCGAGCCGTCATGGCTGCGCTCATCCCGATTCGTATTCGTTTAGAACATTCCCAAGTCGAAACTTAAGGTGATCACCAGCGGCAAGCTCGGACTTGGCGCTTATCTAATCAGATAACCAAGGACGTATCCAAGTTATTTACGCCTCCTCAACGGTCAGACCAACAACACCCGTGGTGCTGTTTTTTCTGCACTACTCTTTTCATCTCGTTCTCCTGAACAACCCAGATGGTGGAATCCTCTGACGAGCCGAGCTTATTAGATCGTATCAGGTCTACTACCCGCAAAGCGAATGCCTCTTGCAATCCATTCGCTGCAGGTGACACCCGCCCTTACCCGGCCCTGACTGATACGCCTACACGCAACAATGTTGGTGCACCAACTGGATCCACAACTTCGAGCAGCACCGTACCTGCAGAGGGAATCTCACACGACTATGTGGCCGAGAAGACCACGTCAACCTTGCCACCACCTGCTCCACCTCCCCCTGAAGCCAGAGATGGAGAGGCATCTTCCTCCATAGAGCCAGAAGGGAAAAAGAACCTTATCATACGCTTTTATGAAGCCTGCAAGGAGATACTTTTCTCGAGTTGGCTCAATGTCCTTTTGGTGTTTGTACCTGTGGGCATCGCGGTCCAGGCAGCCGGTGTAAATAAGACCATCGTCTTTGCCCTTAACGCCATTGCCATCATACCTCTTGCTGGACTTCTAAGTCATGCTACCGAAAGTGTTGCTAGTGAGATGGGTGATACCATCGGAGCTCTCATGAACATCACCTTTGGCAATGCAGTAGAGCTTATAATTTTGTGAGTCATTCCGCGAATACGTGCAAGTCATTGCTAACCAAATTGTAGCATGTATGTTCAACCTAACAGAAGATGACAAGGAAGAGCCATGGGCTGCATTGAAAGCACCTGCCGCTTGACTACACACTTCGCTTCTGTCCTTTATTCTGCTTGGTATCATCACGGGATGGTTGCTGCAAATGCTTACTTCTGTCATGTTCTTACTTTTAGCATTGCTCTTACCAAGGTCAGTGCCTCACTCCATCCTCCTTCAACTATCAACACTAACAGATCCTCTTCATGCAGAATGAAATTCAGATTGTTCAGGCTTCCCTTCTGGGTTCGATACTGGCCAATTTGCTGCTCATCCTTGGCATGTGCTTTCTGTTTGGCGGGCTTCGCTTCCGTGAACAGGTAATTAGACAGTCATCTTATACAAAAAGCACAAAGCTGAATAAAACAGATATACAACAGTACAGTCACACAAATGAGCGCCTGTTTACTTAGCTTGAGTGTTATGAGTCTACTCTTACCGGTATGATCCAAACCCTACTCCATCCCTGGTCTCTTCTATTTGGTTCTCAAGTGGTCATCTGAATTCATGTATCAAGCTTGGGCTATTGACGAGTGTGGCTCTGATAGACTGCATTCCATGCTTCCTTCACGGACAACACCACTGCGGATAAAGCGGTATTACAGATCAGTAGAGGCACCAGCATCGTAAGTTGAATAATACTCCGAGATTTTGCCCTACTAATAACACAATCAAGATCCTGCTTCTGGTCTACGTTCTGTATCTGCTTTTTCAGATGAAATCGCATGCATACATGTATCAAAGTACACCGCAACATGTTATTGACGAGGAATCGCATCCAGGCGTCCTGGCGGATATGCTCAACTCATCGAGTTCCTCCGATGCTTCATCCACTTCCGGCGATAGCGACAGTGATGGGTCTTCAGGTTCCAACACAACCGCAAAGCGCATCAAGCGAGTTCTAAGAGGACGCAAGCGCCGCAAATCGAGCGCAAGCTCCAAGGACACCCCCTCAATGCCTTCGACGATGCGTACACCTTCAGCAAGCACATTTGCCAGAACCGCTGAAAACGGTGAGTTGGCTGTAGGGGAACCTCGACATGATCAAGCTTCACTAGCATCACCAACATTGGGGGCGATCGCCAGCGGTGACGAGGCAGACACCGACGGCGAGCGCGATACCCATTATTTCTCTAGAAGGGAGCCGACCGTAAATTTTCATGACGTGAACTCGCGCGACTTTGAGAATGAGAAAACGGAATCGGGGAGCAAGTCGCCGGAGATTAGACGCAAAAAGAAGTCAAGAAAGAAGCATCGTAAAACCAAGACGTTGGATGAGAAAGAAGAGCTCGAGAAGTCCGAAAAGCCTGCGCCGCCAAAAGCTCTCAACAGTCATGCTAGTCATTGGCCGACTACTCCACGTGTTGGCTTCTCTCAGGACGTTCGGGTTGCGCCCGAAAGCTCTCCAAGGCGTCCATTCAATATGCGTGGACTTTCTGTCCGCGACGTTGTGCCCGCGTTGCCTGCGATGCCCAAGGTACTTTCGAGTACTGTTTTCTCTGCGGCAAACCCCACTGGGCCGTTGGCACGTGGAACTGCGGCTACAGGCATTACACCTCGGGCCCTGCATCGCTCGAGTTCTCTTCCTGGGCGTCTCAACCAAGCACAAGCCGCGCGCCAGCAATCGAACCCGCCAGTCCAGCCGCTACCTCAAGTTGTGAAAGTTGATATCAACGAGTCTCTTAACAGCGAAGATGCCACTCCTCCCAAAAAGCGCATGTCACGCACGACAGCGGTGGTTCTCCTCCTCGCTTCCACAGGCCTTGTGGCGGTCTGCGCCGAGTTCCTCGTTTCAAGCATTGACTACCTGGTCTCAAACACTGGCGTCTCCGAAGCATTCGTCGGTTTGATCATATTACCTATTGTCGGCAACGCTGCGGAGCACGTCACTGCAGTAACTGTAGCCAGCAAGAATAAAATGGATCTCGCCATTGGAGTAGCCGTTGGATCGAGTATTCAGATCGCGTTGTTCGTAACGCCGGTAATTGTGCTTCTGGGTTGGGCTCTGAATAAGGACATGAGTCTCTACTTCTCACTGTTCGAAACGATCTCGCTTTTCGTCTCGGCTTTCATCGTCAACTTTCTGGTGCTGGATGGTAGGAGCAATTACCTGGAGGGGGCTTTGCTCATCGCGGCATACGTCATCATTGCGCTCGCTGCTTTCTTCTTCCCGGATTCAGATGAGCAGAGCACCATTGGTGGTGGGGACACCGTTCAGAGGATGCTGAGAATGCTTTAGTATAGAGTGGTGGCTCGCGCCCGGTATCAGCGGTAACTGTGTTCTGGGGGAGTTTGGGGGTTTGCGAATATAACAGTCTTTACTGAGTATCTATCTAACGGCCTCCTTTTCAAGATTACTTTCGGCTTCCCGATAGCTACATACGTAGCAAGTCTAGCTATCCATTTCATCTCTGAGCTTGTTTTATCTCGCATACAAGATGGCTTCAACATCGCGGTCATGAGCTCAAGTTCTGTGTGTCCTAACTCATCGACGCGTATCGTCTACTTTTACTTCATATTTCGTGGTTCATCCAACAAACTGTCGTCCGAACCTTAAGATTGGCAGTTGTATTGCCTTCATTCAGTCGGCCTCAAATGCAGTAGCCAATGATGTAGTGTTGACGACAATTCATTGCGAGCAAGCCATTACACTGTGATAGAGAAGCGGCGCAGTGTGGGTTGCAAACGTCTTAGGCAGCATTACCGGTGAAAGTCGATGGTAGTCCAGGAGCCACTGAATTCTGGAAAAGCCACGCCCCTCTAGTTCAATGTCCTCTTGAACCCCTGGTAAGCCCCCTCCATATCAAAGCTTAACTCCCTCGCCTCTCCCTCCCCCAACTCCTCTTGCGCTCTCATCCCATTCAGCCGTATCAACCAACTTATGATCTTCGCCCTGCCTTCGAAATCTCGATCCGTGACTGCATTAACGCTTTGAATCAATTCTGCAAGTAGAGGGTGTAGGGCGTCTTTGGAAAGCATGTTAAGTTTGAGTGCATCCAGGAATGTTATGAAGTTCTCGGTTGCAAGGAGAATTTGAGAGCCAGATGCTGAGGGTTGTGAGGGAGCTGTTCCTGCGAACGAGGCTTGAGGAGTGGACGTTGAAGGATGCGAGTTGGATGGGTCGGCGATTGTAGCCGGGAGGTTCACGCGAAGGCGTTCGGTTGCGCGGGGGCACTCGATCTAGCAGTGGATATTAGAGATGATTCCCATAGTATCAATATGTGGTGCAGCCCAAAAGAAGAACAACGTACACCCCACTCGCGCTTGAAGGTCTCTAGATCTACGAATTCCCTTGCGACTGTCTCATCATTTAGATTTGACCGATATTGCTTGAGCAAGCGACTGCAGATCTCGGTATATTCAGCCTCTGGTATCGAGTCTTTTATGTAGGCTTTCTCCAGGCCATCGAGCGTTATGATAATGCTGTATATCTCTGCAAGCGAGTCATACAGGTCCCTTTCACCGGCGGTCTCGGAAAGCTTGACTTCCTGATGGGGATTCATATTAGCGCTTTCGTTAAAATCCGGTCAGGCGTCAGTGGCTAGAGAGGATATACTTGGTCAAGTTTGATGGTGGCTGAAAGCGAGGGAGTTGGTGTGAAACTGTATGGCGTGGGGGCATATGACGGCTGCCTGGGTGAAGCTAGCATTCTCACTGCTACTGTTCGTTCTCCGGAGTTGCATCTTCGGTGACACAATAGGTCTGATATTTGCAGAAGAGATGTTTAGAGTTGACGATTATTGGCCAAAGAGGCTGGATTAAACCTCAATGAGCCTAGAAGCCGATGATCTCCGCCAATAAGCGCCCATCAACAAGTTTCACCGTCTACTCAAGGAGACACATAAAGTTCGAAAACGAGGTACAAACCCTCAGGCTCTCAATTCATGAGAAGAAACCGTCGTGATGTTACAGTAGAATAGTCTTACCCGTG
This sequence comes from Cladonia metacorallifera KoLRI002260, assembly GCA_000482085.2. Lineage (NCBI taxonomy): Eukaryota > Fungi > Ascomycota > Lecanoromycetes > Lecanorales > Cladoniaceae > Cladonia > Cladonia metacorallifera. Next base: position 693,146 of record KI911110.1, read on the forward strand.
ACTGCATACGAGAGAAGTCAAAAGTGCGGATTTTCAGAATCTAACAGCTTTACAGTAGCTCTACTGGATATGCCTGTACTCAAGGTGATACCGCTTGACCATACGCAGTGGTCTTTCAGAAAAAAAGATGGTCCAGATACCAGCTGGTTGAAAGTATCAGGTATGCCCACAAATGTACACCGCGATCTTCAGCATAATGGTATAATTAAAGATCCGTACAAGGGCAAGCAAGAGAATGATTGCCAATGGGTTGGTGAGGAATCGTGGATATATAGGGCAAAGTTCCCAACGCCAGATCTACTATTTGGTCAAAAGGCTGTACTTGCTTTCGATGGTTTAGATACTTATGCAACAGTGGTTCTTAATGACCAGGAGATTCTCAAAACCAAAGACATGTTCATTCCTGAAAGAACCAATGTTACGTACAATCTTCGTCCTGGCAAAGAAAATGTCTTGGAAATTACCTTCGAGAGCACCTACTTGGTTGGCAAGAAGCTTGTGGAGGAATACCCAGATCATCGTTGGGGATGTTGGAATGGCGACTCCTCACGTTTAGCAGTTAGGAAAGCACAATATCATTATGGCTGGGATTGGGGTAAATTTTACCTACTCTCGTTCAACTAGATATGTCCTGTGACGCGAATTCTAATCCAAAGATGATATGCTGACCCTGGAACTGCTAGGTCCCACGATACTCACATGTGGGCCGTGGCGGCCAATTTCTATCGAGGTCTACCATTCACGTATCTCGGATCTGTATTTCAGGACTAGTGTTAACAAGTCCTTGAAGTCAGCCGAAGTTGTAGCCATGGCGGACATCGAGGGAGAAGGGGAACAAGTCGCGTTTGAGATATCTTTAGATGGGAAGATATTAGGCACAGAGACTGTCAAGGTAGCAAATGGCTTTGCTACAGCTACATTCCAGAACAATAGCCCGAAACTCTGGTATCCTCACACCTATGGCAAGCAGCCTCTGTACATCCTCAAGGCTCAATTGACTCGAAGCAATATTGCTCTTGATAGAGCAAGCAAGAGATTCGGTCTTCGAAGAGCCGAAGTGATCCAGCGGAAGCTTGATAACATGCCAGGGTCTACTTTCCTTTTCGAGATCAACAATATTCCAATTTTTTGCGGTGGCAGCAATTGGATCCCTGGGGCATTTGGGCCAGTGGACGTCCAGACGTACCGCGACTGGATCAGGATCGTGGTGGAAGGAAATCAGATCATGATCCGGGTCTGGGGTGGCGGCATCTTCGAAGACCAAGCTTTCTACGATGTTTGTGATGAGCTGGGTGTGCTGATTTGGCAAGATTTTCTATTCGCATGTGGAAATTACCCTGCAAACCACGATTACCTGGACCTGGTGAAGCGTGAGGCAATAGCCAACATTAAGATCCTGAGGCATCATCCATCTATTGTAATATGGGCTGGAAATAACGAGGACTATCAGTATCGGGAGACGGAGGACCTTGATTTCGATCCAAATGACCACAATCCGCAGAGTTGGCTCAATGGTAATTTTCCAGCAAGATACATATACGAGAAAATCTTGCTTGAAGCGACAAAAGAACTGATTCCCGGGACATACTATCACTTCGGATCGCCTGCGCCATATGGAAGAAGGATGACAACAGATCCCGAGGTGGGAGATATTCACCAATGGAACGTATGGCATGGTACTCAGGAGATGTATCAAGACTTCGATAAGATGGTTGGCAGATTCGTTTCGGAGTTTGGTATGGAAGCTTATCCAAATATTGAGACGATTGACGGCTACCTCCTTCAAGGAAGCTCAGATGAGGAACGGTTTCCTCAAAGCTCAACTGTAGAGTTCCATAATAAAGCCACTGGTGGTGAACGAAGGTTGGCACTCTACCTCGCCGAAAACATTCCCTATACCATGAGGCCATTCGAGCAATACATCTACTGTACTCAGCTAATGCAGGCCGAATGTTTGTCCACTGCATATATGCTCTGGAAGCGGCAATGGAAAGGTCCTGGTAAGGAGTATTGCTCCGGAGCCCTGGTCTGGCAGATCAACGACGTATGGCCTTGCCAATCGTGGTCGATTGTAGACTATAATCTCCGGCCAAAATTGGCATATCATGCTATCAAGCGCGAGCTCAAGCCCATTACCGTCGGCCTCAAACGAACGGCGCACATCACAGCCAAGGACAAATACACCCGCGCATATACGAAGACCATTTACAGAATTCAGATGTGGGCCTGCAACCTAACCCTTGAAAACCCAACCGCATACATGAGTGTCATATCGCACAACCTCATCACCGGAAAATCCTCCTCATTAAGTCATCAGAGACACAAAATAGATCTCTCTCCGAACCAAAGTACAGAAATCGATGACTTCGACATCCCAACCTTGGAAGACTATCAAAGCAGACCCACCTCTGAAGCACTCATCTTCAACTCGGCCGAGGAAGAGCAACAACAAACCATCATAGCAGCATACATCCACGACCACAACGACAAAATCCTCGCACGAGCCGTCAATTGGCCAGAACCTTTAAAACACGCGCATCTTCCCAAGCCGAAAGCACTCAAATTCAACCTAAAACCCAATCCACAAAAGTCTCTAAGAGACGATATGGAGCCACCACAGTATCCTTTAGCAGTTGTTGTCTCTGCAGACGTGCCTATTAAGGGGCTTTGTTTGGAAGTGGAGGCGTCTGGCGGCAGCAAAGAAGCTGGGGCCGAGTCCGTTACTTTTGAGGATAATGGGGTGGATTTGATGCCTGGGGAGAGTATTAGTATTGGAGTTAAGGGCCTTAAGATCGAGGAGGAGGGGAGGCTTAGGGTTAGATATTTGGGTATGTGATGGGGGAGTTGATAGGGGAGGGCAGTCGATGTGTGCTATTGAGCCTTTGTTATTCAATCGAAAATGGAGTCCGGCGCTGGAAGATATCAGGGAGGCGTGTCGATGCGTGGGGCCTTCAGATAATCAACCTCCAATGAGCCTCTATAGGTCAGAATTTTCTCTCGCAGCGTCAGAGGCTTTCGAAAGCCGTCCCCTTCGAATAGATCGAACATGAGTTGATTTGAGAAATCTAACAGGGTATCATGTAGTAGGCTAGAATATTTTCAACTAATTCTCGATACCACCCCACTCCTCATCATCTCCCTCCTCACCGCCCGCCTCTACCTGAGCCATCCGTCTCCTCGTCCCAGCTACAGCGCCCTTCCTCTTATTCTCCAGTCGCCTCTCGTACCCGCTCTTTGTACTAATCTGCATCCTTCTCGCCTCCCTGCCTCCCTCCTTTTCTACCGTGGCCCGCCTGCTCTCCACCCCTCTCCTCTTCAATTCCTTCTTCGTCTTCTTACTTACGTCCGGCAACGCATCCAACAACCACTTCTGCACACCTCCTCCCTCTCCTTTGACTTGCCCTTTCGCGCGCTCACTAGCAGCAATCACATTCGCTACGTTCTTCACATACGGGATATCCTCTTTGGTATATAATGTCACTGCTACACCTCCTTGTCTGCCCTGCCTGCCTGTCCTGCCTACTCGGTGGATATAGGAGGCGCTAGTATTGGGGATATCGTAATTCACGACGCCATTGATTCCTCTAAAGTCGATGCCTCGAGAGAGTAAGTCCGTTGTGATGAGAATCCAGATTTGGCCCTTGCGAAAGTCGGCCATGATGTTTGAGCGTGCAGTGTCTGAGAGGTCGGAATGCAGAACGGCGATTCGGGAGGAGCCGCCTGCTTCGATTGGGATGTCGTAGAGGAGTTCGGAGTGGAGGGCTATGGCTCGAGGGATTGTCTGTGTGAAGATTAAGAATGGGGGCTGAAGCGATGGGGCTTCGGTAGTGGGTGTTGCTGATGGATGGAGGAGTTGGCGAAGGGCGAGGAGTTTGCCTTGCTCGGAAGCGGAGTATACGAGACGGTGGGACACATTAGGAATGGCGGAGTCTTTGAGACCAACAACCAGGCGAATAATGTGGTGTGCAGGATCTTTTGAGGCCTGAGAGAGACCAAGTTTCCGCCGACGGTCGAGGATAAATGTTTGAGCCAGAGTTTCAATGGACGAGCCTATTGTGGCTGACCAGAGGGATGTGCGTAGAGATGGGTGGGCGCAGGCGGTCCAGATTCCTAAGGTTTGCTCACGGAAAAGTGGGTCAAGAAGAACGTCGGCTTCGTCGAGGACGAGGAAACGTACGTCTGGGACGGGCAATATGGTCGATCCGTTTGTTGAGATTGCATGTAACAGCAGTAGAGGAGTGCTGACGAGGATATCGGATTTTACCATATACTTATTTTGTCTCCGTGTCTTCTCGTCCTCACTACCGTCTCCATTAACTTGGTCGTCTTCGTCCATAAGCTCTGGATGCAGTTTCATTCCCTTCTTCAGCCCAGATACTTTGATGCCAGTACCCAGTGCTAATTTCCTTCCTTCATTCACGATTTGGTCTGTAAGTTCATGAGTAGGGGCTATAATAAGGGCCCGAACCCCACGTGCTGGATGTTCTTCGTCAAGGCTTCTCATCAGAGCCTGTCTGTCTTTCATCAATTCGTGGAGCAAGTGTAGCATAAATCCCAGAGTCTTCCCACTCCCAGTCGGAGCTATAATTAAAAGATCAACATCAGCTCTTGAATACCTTTTCATCTTCATCTTCTTTGCTCCCGGTATGTCTAATCCCCAACTCTCATTCGGCCCAAGCAATATCGGTAGACTCCCCAGTTGCACTTCTGTAGGCTCTGTGTATCCCTGTGCTGCTAGATTTGCCGCAAGTCTCTTCGATATGCCGTACTTGCTGCGCAGTTCTCTGAAAGTGTTCAAGGGCTGCGGGAAGATTTGGACACGTATATCCTTGTAACCTGTAGGCTGATGTTTCTGGCCGTTGCGAACGGTCTGTGTTCCCGCCAATATTGTAGTCTTGATCTTATGCTGCTTCAGAATCTGCCGACACTCCGTTTCGCTCAACTCTCGATCTTTGCCTTCTGTGCTCTCAACTTTCAGTACCTCCGCCCCGCTGTTCCATCCATCAGTCTCATTCATTTTTGAGGTAAGGCTCGGTCCTTCGCCGAAGAAGTTTAGTTGATCCGGGATACTGTCTCCACGATCGCCTTCTGAGCCAACCCTCTTTCGCTTCGTCCCCCGGTAACTTTGTTCACCTTCGTAGTGAGAGCCAAGGCCATCCTTGCATAGTGGGAGGGGCTGCTTAGAAGGCCCAGCTGATGGAACAGAGGGACCCACAGTACTCTTTACGATTGATTCCGATTTTTGTATGTTCGTAGATCGCGCGAGAAGTTTGAACATATCCATGGTAGATTATAGTATTATTCTGTACTTCGTATCATGGTCGTGAAGATTTCTTATGGTGGGTATGGGTGGTCGCAAGGCTTTGTTTAGAATTGTAGTGGGAGAAACTTTCGTGCAAGCCTAGAAGGGTTTACCTATCAACGGAGAAACCCTATAGGGCTTGACCTAAAGCTGGCGAAACCACCCCTAGAGGCACCCTAGAGCTCAGACGCTCCGGGGGTTCTCTTGGAGCCCGCTTCAGCAGCTTGAGGTCCAGCCCTGTAGGGCTTCCAGCCAGGTGAGTAAGAGGGGTGCGACACCCTTGCTGCCTTTACTACTAGTATCAGTCGTGCTTGCGGACGCGAGTCCGCAAATCCTGGCGTAGAAATTCATTTTCAGGCGTCCCAAGCGTCCCATTATTTACTATATAACACTATAAGTAGTGTGCGTCACGCAACATGGTTATCCCATCGGCAAGAAGTCCGTGACGAGTACTAACCTACAATCTTCGACCTTGAAATCCTCTCATACAGTACTCCGATTACATACCTTATAGCATTGATTCACCCAAACCTACTAAGCTATGAAGTTCGTAGCCATTTGTTGATCTAATGGGGCCCTCGTCTGCCGCAATCGCGTTGCGTGAGTCGTTCGGCGACAGGAGGCTTCTCGATATCAGTCGTAAAATCACAGCCTGTGTCGCTTGTCGTAAACTCAAGGTGAGTGTGCTAATCGAGTCTCGTGTGCATGGGATTGCTTGGTTTGGCTAGATGAAACGTCACATGAACAATTCTAAACCGCCCTGCAGTCGTTGCAACACTCGAAAGCTGCCATGTACTGTTGATAAAAGCATACAAATGCTCCTGGAGAGCGATATAGAGTGTGTTTTGAACTCTTGTCTGCGGTTGAGGTCAATGCTTTCAGTTTCTAATAGGAGCATGTAGCTGGAAAGAAGCAATGGAGAAGCGGATTGGCCGGATTGAAAATTCCATCACCTCCAGCGCAAGCACAGGTTCATGCCTGGACCGTCACGACCATTCAGCACCTCCAATACTACCGAATACGAATGGCGGTAGGATATCAACTGAAAGCAGCACTAGGTCAGCCCGTGAGCTATCGGAAACATCTCAAGAGCCTGGCTTGAATCTATCTTGTAGCTGAGGCGCTTTCCTAGCTTCGTCTGTCGACGACCTTGTACTTATTGATAAGGAAAAGTCCTCCTCGGGCGGTAGCGACTTGGCCTCACGCGGACTCGTATTGCAAAAGACCTTGGAGGAGCATTTCGAGTACTATTGTGGGAATTTAGATCGTGTTATTCACCGTATACTTCCGGCCAGCGACACACTGGCCAGTGTGCAAAGACGATTATCACTTCTGCTGGCTGCTATTTGCACAACAGTAGCCTTTTGCGCCGGCTCTGATGACTAGCAGACCTGCTTGGCCGCATTCATCGGTGAGGTTACTGTAAAGATGTTCTCAAGTACTCACACTTTCGATGATGTACCTGCTCTTTGCGTCGGAGCTCTCTGGTTGGGCAGGATATCCTCGACACTGAACGCATTAGGTGAGTTTCGGTGCGTTGACAGCTTCGTGCGGTAGAGAACAATGTCTGATGCAGAAATAACGGTCCGCATTGCTGGAGAACTGAATCTTCGTCGTTGTATAACAAAAAGGCCCCCTACCAAGCAGGTTTGCTATGACCGTGCCCTTCTTCACTTCCTTGTCTACATCTGCGATCATCACTGTTCTCTCAGTCACGGTCGACCGCCAATGACTCGCGAGATCAGGGCTGTTAAGAGCTTAAGAGCTGTGCTAGACAGCAAATTTTCCACAGCTGCCGACCTGGATCTCATCAGCCAAGTGGAACTCTGGTCAATCAGCACTCAAGTCTTCGATAGCTTCGGGGCGGCTACAGATAGGACCTTCGTGCACAGTAGATTGGCAGAGCTTGAGCACTTCAGTAACGCTTATGAGGCTTGGCATCGTGTATGGCTGGAAGTGCTAGGGACTAGGCTTAATATTAATCAAACTTCAAGGCGGTCCTCAATATATACTTCCACTCAGCTAGGCTTTACCTGTCCTCGCACATTCTTAGAGGCCCAACTCATGATCATTCGCAGCCGCATAGTACGCCAAAGCCGATTGAAGGTATTGCGAGCTCTGCTGTACAGGGCGCGTTGTCGATTGTTCAAGGCATGTCCGAGCTGAGCGAAAGACGTGCGTGTCCGAACTTGCCATTCTACTTTTGCACAGTCACCGCTTTTACGTCAGTGTTTCTCTTGAGGGGGCCATGGGGCATATGTCAGAGAAGGATCGGGTTCTGCAATCCTTGGATTGCTTGACTAGCTTGCCCTTGGGTTTTCTCGCTCGTATTCACCAGACACACCCGCTGTCAAGTATTGCAAAAAGCTTGATTTCAGCCATAGGTTGCCGGCGCCCTCCTGAAGAAACAAATGGCCGGCATGGACGCGATGACTCGACTTATGATGATGTGAATCGTGGCAACGTGGCAGACGGAGCTTTCGTCTCGAACGTTCTGGAGAGCGGCCAGGACTGGCTAATGCTTCCTCACGATCTCGGCCTGGATTTTCCCGGCGTTGGTGACCTTGACTTCAGTTGCACCGAGTGGTAGTGTCGAGGTGAAAGTTGCTATGACATAAGGCTAAGAGATTAGTTCGCAAATATAATCTTACAAGACAAATGCGGCCGTATTGTCAACGCGATTATTGTAGGAGAACTTTTCAAGAATAATGCTGTCATCTTTTCGATGTCTGCACGTAGCCCTATGAAGACTTTCGTTGTGGACTGGATTGCGTTTCTGTCAAGATGAATAGTCTCGCGAGAGAAATGGCTGGAAAAGACCGAATATGCAAGCAGCGGCAAGATGTGCGAATCTTTAGGCACGGGCTTCAAAATGCAACGGCAAGATGTCCGAAAACGAGTGAAGTATATACGTGACAGGGAGACATTCTTTGTGTACATTTGAATTGATCACAGCATGCTTGCAGCCTATCAATTCACAGAAATATCATGTGTGAGAATATCATTGGCGAAGGTCATCCAGCCTTCAATTCTCCTATTCATATTATTCAAAGCCAATCATCGTCAAGCCAACCAACAAACATAAAGGACCTGAATACTCACGAGCCACATCATGATCCAGAGTCACGCAGTAAAGAGAAGTTCTCTAAACAGGATTCATTGCCAGCTTCAGAGCATGATTCAATCTTTACCGTCAGACAGAAGAAGACGATACTCATGGCTGGCTCATTCGCAGCATTCTTCTCGCCACTTTCGTCGGATTTCTATTTTCCTGCCACCAACACTATAGCCAAGGAACTGCATGTCACTATCTATCGGATCAATGTGACGGTTACGACTTACCAGGTACGCGCCATCCTCTTCCGGCCAAATCCAATGCTACTCGTCGGTAGCAACGAAATGTTGACACTCTGCTGACTGGCACACTAGACCATGCAAGGCATCGCACCGATGATAGTTGCGAACACCTCCGACGAAACGGCAGGCGGCCAGCGTACCTCGTCTGTTTCATATTCCATATGGCCGCCAATCTTGGGCTTGCATTGTAGAACTCTTTTGCTGCGCTGATAGGTCTTCGGCTGCTTCATAGTGCCGGTAGTAGCGGGACAATCGCTCCATCAATCGCTCTTGTTGGAGATACAGTCGTCCCTGCCGAGTGAGGAGTCTACATTGCATGCTTCTTCTTGCCTTTCCTGCTCTTCTTGCCCGAGACCTGCAGGACAGTAGTCGGCAATTGCTCAATCGCACCACCGCTCTTGGACTGGTCCCTGACCGATCTCATTTGGTATAGATGTTTGAAGAAAGAGCATGCCAGGGTCGATCAGCAGCAAACCAGAGAGGCACCTAAAAAATTAAGGTTTCGCATCCCAAACCCGCTGCCCACTCCAAGCATTGCTGGTAATTTCAAGTCTTTCCTTCTTCTTTCAACCAATGCTTTCGCTCGTGCATGTTTCTACGCCATCACCACGGATGCTTCAGCCTCCTTTCATACTATATACGGCTTCGATGACATGCAAGTCTCTCTAATGTTCATTCCGATAGGAATAGGAGGAATAGTTTCCGCTCTTGTGACTGGACAGTTGACAGATTGGAATTTCGGGCGCCATGCTCGGCGTTTGCGGATCCCAATAGTAGCAAATGAAGCACAAAACCTCACAGACTTCCCTATCGAATAGGCGCGCCTCGAGCTCGGCCTACCTCTGTATCTAGCGATAGCCGTGTTCGTTATCACTTACAGCTGGCTGCTCGAAATGCATGTTAGCATCGCTGGGCCGATTGTCATTCTCTATGCGACAAGCTTCATGCTCTGTGAGTCCATGCAAGTTCTCAATGCCTTGATGATCGACTTCTGGCCGGGGAAATCGGCCGCAGCAACGGCTGCCAATGACTTGTTCAGATGTGAAATTGGCGCTCCTGCATCCGGCGCTATTCAACCCATGATTGAGTCGATTGGCAGAGGGTGGGCATATACGACATTCGCTTTGATATCGGGGTAGCCTACTCCTCTCTTAGTCTTTATGATTAAGCGTGGCATGCCACGCAGGAAAGCTAACCTGGCAAGGACAGAGGAAGACTCCGAGGCGTGATGGACCCAGACCTGTTTGGTGTGTGCGTTGGGAGTTGGTATCACGGATTGATGTATGCGTGGTCGCAAGGATTTGTTTACAATCTTTATAAGGGAGCAAATCATCTGATATAGCACTTCGCTCCATTGACATTGCCAAGGTGACAAACATCTGCCCCGGCCTTAGACACTAGGGTAAAGGCCGCTTTGTAGTCGCATGATACAGGTGACTTTCGCGCAAGCCTAGATAAGGGGATGCAGCTCAGGTATAGTAAAAAATCACTCCGTTACGTCGGCGACGGCAGAACAGTGATTAAGCCAGCATCTACTTGATATTTACTAAGCCTAGGTAAGGCATTTCAGAGCCTTACCCCTGAATTTTGGAAAATATATTTCTAAATATTTTAGCCTTTATTCCTAGAAAATTGATCTATACTACCTAGTGGCCTTCCATACCTCCAGTAGTTCTCATGCGTTTGGCAAGGCCCCTGGTGACGGGCGGACAAGACAGGAGAAGCGTGCCTGCAGCAGCTGGTTGGAGTAACAGGTAAAGTTTGCAAATTCTCGAATGTTACACTGAATGCACGGTATCTAGGTTGAGTTTAATCTGTAATGCCGTTAGATTACAGAGCAGACGCTGCCGCAAGTCATAAAGATAGGTTGGTGTTAGCTGAGATAGCGATGTAGATCCATCGTGTGATAAAAAATTGCTAGAGGTTCCTTATGATATGTCATGGTGACTGGCATTAGAGTTTGAAAGTACAGAGATCGTCGTTCTGAGGTGCCAGCAAGTCAGGAGATGAGTGAACTCGGGGTGACATCCCACCTAACAATCCGTTGCATCGCGTTCCTTCTTCCAACCAGTGCACAAGGCGCATGACAGGATGAAAAAACGGTTTCCGTAGCGTCAAAAGCCCCCTGACACCAACAGCCAAATGAGAACGATAGCCCACTTATACTAAAGATCCAAAGCCCACTCAGACGAACACTACCCCATATATTTCCCTGGGCCGTTACAGCCCAGGTGGATAGATCCCCCCGGGTTTGCTGTACCCGTGGAGGTATGCTGTGTATTCAAACGGTGCCCCAGCCGCGAATACTGGTTCCAGGAGCCCACTGGAATTAAGAGCCCACTGATACCGAGAGCCCACTGAGACCAAGAGCCAGATGAGAACGATAGCCCACATATGTTAGGAGCCCACAGAGATCCAAAGGACCTTAACACTAACAGCCAAATGAGAATGACAGCCCGCTTACACTAGAGATCCAAAGACCCTGGACACTAACAGCCAAATGAGAATGACAGCCCGCTTATACTAGAAATCCAAAGCTCCTTGACACTAACAGCCAAATAAGAATGGCAGCCCACTTATATTAAAGATCCAAAGCCCACTCTAACAAATACTGCACTGAAAATTACCCCTGGGCCGTTACAGCCCAGGTGTATAGACCCCTCCGTTACCCGTGGAGGTATGCTATGTACTCAACGTTGCCCCGGCCGCGAATACTGGTCTGTTCTACCCCGAACCCATACCACGGTCCCAGATCACTACACTGCAGGTAGCGCAGGGCGCCCCCCGTCCGACCGTTACAGTCTTTCGGAGTTACCCCTTCCTCGGCAGCACGGAGTGCGTCATCAGTCGGAGTCGGTTGTTATCTACACGAAGGCCTCAATGGCAAGCGAGAGTAGATTTGAGATAAAGGCCACGATGGTGGTCATGACGATTGCCATAAGCCAACGTTCGTCCGTTCCTATCAGAATGAGACATTAGCAAGGCCACAATACGACGTCAACTGCGGGAGGTAGAAGGTTGTTGATGATTTGGGATAGCTTGCGGTGAGAATGAGAATTTACCGTGTAAATTGTCTGTCCCGGTGGACCTGCGGACATACCATCGTAAGGCCCCTCCAACCAGTGGTGCTACGATCCAACGTACGAAGTATTTTAGGGATGTGAAAGACGGCATCTTCTTTTGCATGGATCTTATGGGTTGGAGAGAAGAAGAGGAAAAGAAAGGAAAGAAGAGGCACTTCAATTCCATTTTCCGTCTCGGTCGACTGGCGTCCCGTTTGGGAAGGCGCGATAAACGAGAATTAGAGCTCTTCTATTTCAGTCCGAATGATCAATCAATTCTCGAGTTCAAGTTTCAGGAAACATAAGTTCGAGGAGAAGTAGATGCACATATAGCGGCTAGCATTCGATTGAGCAATGAGCGGTTATTAATTCAATGGATTTCTCATGCGATTCTGTCCCTGTGGCTCTCGAGATGAGGATACCCAGACCCTGCGCCCTTTCTAGCATTTACCGGGAAGGCACCTCTTCAGGTACGTCATCAAGAGGCCTACTCCTTAGAGATAAATGACCTAGCCATGCTTGCCATATTAGTATCGAGCCAATGTCTCTTGAGACGGAAAGATCGATAGGTACGCGTGCCGTCTACCTTCAAAGGAGAATGCCAATCTTAGAGTCATATTAGTATGGAGAAGTAGGCAAAGCCCTCGGGCAGCAGCAAAGTCATGCACAAACCGTATCGTCGCCAATGATCATTTATATCAATCCTTCCGCAGCTTCCAGTCGTTCCACTCGTACCCTGGTGCACGGCGAGGATCATTTACTGCCGCAATCCAGATCATCAAGGTCCCAGGGACCAAGAATATCGAATAAATCACTCCCAACTTCTGACAAGTGGGCAGCCCGTATCCTCGAGACAAGAAGGTCATGAGGGCACCGTTGAATATAACCACGCAATACCAGAAGGCCACAATGATAAAGCCGAAACCCTGATGCGCCTGGAGGCGGGGGGGACCTGGCGAGAAGAGGCCCAACCAATCTGGGATTTGTAATGTACAAGACTGGATACGGTACCCAGTGGTCGCGATGGCAAGGTGGAGGGGATTAAGCTGGTTGTTAACAACTTGACCAGCGAATGCCTCTCTATAAAGCGCGAGAAGGTTGCTGATGAGTTCGCTGAACATTTCGGCGAGGTAGAGGTCGAGAGATGGAAAGAAATGTGATATTTTGAAAGGGATGATGTAGTTTGCTAAGTGCCAAAGCCACTTCAGAGAGCCGAGGGGAGATATATCTTACAGATATGGCATGCTTTTGCCCAGACACGTACCGCGGGTTGAACAGGGTCTTCAGCCCAACAACATTCCCTTAAAAAGGCTTTTTGTAGTAGGTGTATGGCTACTAATTTCCTCTGGTAGTACGCTGTAAAGGTAGGATTACCTGGCATTGGACTTAGAAATAAATTAGCCATTGAAGATGCTTATAACCTGAGGAATAGGCTCTTTAAGTTTCTTCGAAGTAAGTTCTCTTCATGAGTACCTCAAGGTAACGTTAAGGTAAACAGTCTGCCTAGACCAGAGATGGCTTAGCAGACCGAACTTCGATTGAACTGGGGGCGGATTATTGTCGCCTTGAATCACAAAGGTACGTTGATTTACGCTAACTGTCTTGGCGCGCCAAGACACCAGCCCTATGCGCTTTAGCCCTACAACTATGTCTCAAAAGTTTGGGTCCAGGATTTTTTTCAGGGCCAAAAAGGCGAAAAGTGGCACTTTTTGTAGGGGACACTAAATTTTTTCTAGATCACAGAATTTTCTAAAAATTAAATTAGAGTTAGTTAATTACTTATAAAATAATATATACTCTTTAAATTTCTAGTTAACCTAGTTGTAGCGATGCAGGCCGTCTGAATAGAATTTCTTAGTGGTGGTAAGCTTTATGCATTTAGTTTCTATCTGCGTGCAGCTTTCTATGGGGCTGCTAAGCTAAATGTGCACTAATGCCTAATGGACCTTCCCTTCCTTCTAACTGAATGCTACCATGATGCATGCTACCGTGACACTGGTATAATAAGGTTAATGTAATGACTGGCAGCCATCAGGGCAGCTTGGCATTGGCAGTTAGCTGCTGCGGGCGTTACGTCAACGCTGCGCCAGCGCGGATGAGCGGAATATGTCATATTACCCCGCTTCATCCTGATAAGCTTAAAGGGCGCATGCCCCGTAGTAGTAGGATCCTTAGTGATTAGTTCTCTAATACAAACTGATGCCTACTGCTACCATTTCACGTCTTTGAGCAATCCTTAGTAATCCTATTGCGCAGCACTAGTGGAGCGCAATAGGCCTACATCACAGTTAATTATTTATATAAAGTTAAAAAAAAATTTTTATACTAATTTTTACTTAATTTTATAGTAAAATTAATAATTCTTAAACTTAGTTAACTTTATTAGTTTATAATTTAGGAATAAATACTACCTGGCTATAAAAAATAAAATTTGTCATAGTCCAGCGTTATATAGTCGTATACCACCGATCTCTACGAGTCAGTAGGGTCGCATGCCTTTTGCCCTACGGTGGTCGAGCGGGGTGCGCGCTCGATTCCGTGACAAAATTAGTAGAATTATACCTATAGTAAAGTTCTAAGCTTGTTGAAATTTTCAGGAAAGTTTTGGATCGAAAATCGTTTTATATACAAGTGCGCAGAGGGCCGGTTTTGCCTTGAAAATGGACCAGGACCCAAACTTTTGACCTAGTACTGTAGAAGGGTCGCCTACCTTAACCAATACCCGCTTGGGGGCCCTAATAGGGGGCTCCTCGACCTACAATTCGGGGGCGCCACGCCTAAAGCACCCTGTAAGAAACCACAGTCTAGGCCCTGCAGCAGCCCGAGGACACTGGCATGCTCCAGGGGTCGTTATCTGGAGTCAGTGTTAGGGCTTTGGCTAAAACGGTTAGCGCAAATCAAGACTTATCTTTTCATTCTCTGTACAAGGCTTTAGACTAGTCTTCGCGAAAGCAGTAGGTCTATTGTGGAACCAAAAGAGAAACTTTGTGTTACTTTTCGTATGTTGTACAATGCAACAACTCTATGGTGACATGGTATGTGCAGAGAATGCGCAAGAATGGTCCCGGCCGGTCAGGTTAAATACTTATAACCTCCGGAGCCTCTCCGATGCCCCTCCCATGCCCGCCCCCTGGGCCCGCGGTGGAGCATATAGACCTATGTCTCTCAATGCGGCGTTTCCTCCCCATGAGGTGCGACACCTCCCCTGTAGCCAACTAGCTTCATCCTCCCAATCATCTCCCCAACTGTGAAAAAGCCTAGAACCTCCGCTCCAACAACGCCTGCTGCTACCATCTGCTGGGTACTCATATTCCTCACACGGTTGAGGAGAGCTTCTGGACTCATAGAGCTTGCAGTGTCCGTGGTTTTGTTGAGCAAGCCTGCGGGGTTACGGATGGCGTTGATGACTGGCTGTGTATACTTTTGAAATGTGGCGAGGTCTCTGAACGACAGACTTGTCAGCAAGAGTGAATTGGAGGCAGTCAGCTTCATAAACGCTGTGCAGAATTATTGACTCACGGTGGGCTCATCTTCTGTCCCTTAAAGACCATCTTTGACAGCTCAAGGCCAACTTTCGAGTAGTATATCGTGGGTGGTATGAGTGCTGTGCGCGAACGATTCAGCTCTCTCCTCTTGAATATAGCTTTTGCGGCTGCAATTGAATGTGACATTCCCATTGAGCCCCCAGAGCTAAAGGCACGCGAGTAACATTTCCTTGTCCATGACGGTACGTGATCCTCGAAACCAGCGTTACACATCAATAGGCTTGCCAGAGCCCCCAATTGATCAATTGAGACATTTTACTCACATTCCACGAATGATATCAGCCTGCCCGTCCGTCCCCCGATCCTGCCAACGGCTTTACTTATCCCTTGCGAAGCGCGACTCAGGCCAGAGCCCGCAGACGTAGTTACTCTGGAAAGACCTTGCGAAGCTTTCGTCTGTACATTGGAAGCTGTCTCTTTTGTTTTCGCAGCTGTGTTCGCAGCTGTATCCTTGGCGGCTTCTGTAGTTGAGGCATGCCGTCTTGTTGTCTGGCGAGCAATGAAGCGGGTGTGCCGAAGCATCGACCGATGGGAGGCAACCGCCGACATAGAGCTGAGATCCCCTAGCACCCACCAAATGGATATATCAGTCGCAATACGAACGGATTTTGTTGACCTGGAGCTGCGGGTGTAATCAAAATCAAGCCCGCAAGTAAGGAACAGAAAATTGAGGAGCTTTGCGGAAGTGGAACCGTTACGTATTTGATTGGCCCGCTGGGAATTAGTCAGCATGCGTCGCGACGTGTGACGCTGTTGTCTGATTGCCATTTTTGTGGCCTAGTACTTTTCAGGCTGTACAACAATGTGGGCTTGAGATGTAAACCACCTCAACAGGAGCCTGGCGTCACCAGGCCATCTGTACTTCTACAAGTAAATATAATATCGCCGACATGGCACGGCAACGACGTGGATCCAATGTCTCAAACGATTCTTCGCTCCCAGAGCGTAATGACCAGGTGAGGCTGCTCGTCCTCTTCGATGAACAGATCACTTGCTCACCCAGATTGTGCACGTAGGAGCTTGGAAGCATGTATGACTATCTGGCAAAGGTCATTCTTTTAGGACCAAGCGGCACCGGCAAGTTCGTTCACTCTTCGAGCCCTTCGACAAACCCTAGAGCTTATCTTGCTCCAGGTCCTGTTTGTTACACCGCATCGTGAAGGATGAGTGTTAGTAGACCCATGCCCAAAGCAAGTCTTTCTACTTAAAAAGAATTAAACAGGGCGAGTTCTATCAAGTCAGACCATAGGCGTCGAGTTCTCGTCGAAGATCATCAAAGTGGGCACAGGACCTCGGCGGAAACGCATAAAGTTGCAATTGTGGGACACAGCCGGAACAGAACGCTTTCGTTCTGTATCCCGCTCCTACTACCGTGGAGCTGCCGGCGCAATCCTCGTCTATGACCTCGCCTCTCACACCTCCTTCGACGCCCTCCCCACCTTCTTGAATGATGCACGGGCACTCGCTTCTCCCAACCTCACCCTCCTCCTAGCCGGCAACAAGCTAGATCTTACAGCCGAATCTCCCCCAACGGGCTTACCCTCAGAACGCGGCCCACCAACTCCCAAAAGCGCAAGCAGCAGAGAATCCATCCGGCTCAGCTCCAGCCACTCCTCCGCAAATTACGGCTTTGGCTCCCGCCAAACCGCCACCATCGCCTCTGAAGGTCGCGAAGTAACACCCGAAGAAGCATCTCGATGGGCATCCAAATCAGCCATCCCCGTCTCTGTCGAAGTTAGTGCCTATACCGGCGAAGGTGTGGAAGAGATCTTTGCCCGCTTAGCAGGCATGATATTGACGAAGATTGAGCTGGGGGAGATCGATCCGGATGATCCCATGAGCGGGATACAGTATGGAGATAGTGGCGGGTGGGAAGATGGGGGGAGTGTGAAGAGTGTGGGGACGACGATTGAGGAGGGTGGGTTGGCGAGGAGGAGACGGAAAGGAAGGGGGAAGCAGACGGGGACGTGGGGCAATGGGATGAGGGAGTGGGAAGCTGTGTTTAGGCTTGATGGGGTGGGGAGGCGCAGGAAGGGTACATGTTGCTAAGGGAGAGTTGAGACCTAAGCAAAGGAGTCCGGACATATATAAATTGGCGTTGATGGTGCATGGTCGGGACTTGATAGATTGGATACCCAGAGAGCGAGCATTCTTGCCTTTCCTTGTATGAGATTTTCTGCATCGTTGCTACTGTACCTTTCGTGGATACAATAGACCTAATACTAGGACTTATTGGCAGCCATCCGAAAAGCTACTGGCCCTTATGCGATTATGTTATTTAGCTCGGGCAGTACAGGCCCACCTGGCGTGAATATCCATCGTGCACAACCTGAATAGGCGACTAGGTGCAACACTGGACCACATGTCCTTGCATACGAATAACCTGATGGTTTCCTCGAGCTGGACTAAGCAATGCACACTGATATATTCAGTCTCGAGGAAGCAACTTTTGTCATTGACAACCTAAGCAGACTAAGCAAGCAAAGCAAGCAGATTCATCAGGCAATTTACAACCCAGAACACCCCATAGGAAATCCTACAGCAATTTTAGCCTACTTACCTTTCCTGGGCATGACTCTTAGTAGCCATCTCCACCATAAGAAACATCAGTGGTATCAGTCTGTTCATAAGAATATCCTCCGTCGCCTCCATCGCCAGCATAAGAGGTTTCGTCAGTAGTCTGGCTCTCATAGTAGCCGCCACCATCACCACCCTGATCAACGACGTCGGTGGTTGACTGGTCGTAGGAGTACCCACCATCTCCACCCTGATCAACGACTTCGGTGCTTGACTGGTCGTAGGAGTAGCCGCCATCGCCACCATACCCGCCGGTGTCGACCTCCGTTGTCTGGGAGTCGTAGGAATATCCACTGTCGCCACCATACCCACCGGTATCGACCTCGGTGGTCTGGGACTCATACGAGTAACCGCTATCCCCACCATACCCACCAGTGTCAACTTCTGTGGTCTGGGACTCATAGGAGTATCCACTATCGCCACCATATCCTCCGACGTCAACGGAGGTAGATGATTCGTACACATCGGTACCCCCGTATCCGCCTGTATCGACTACACTCGTCGACGAGTCATACACGTCCGTGCCGCCGTATCCGCCGGTATCGACTACATCTGTTGTCTGGGAGGAATAGTAATCCCCACCACCGTAGCCACCTTGATCAACTACTGTTGTGCTTGAGTCATAGACATCCGTTCCACCACCGCCAAACCCACCCACATCAATCACGTTCGTTTGCGACTCATACACATTACCGTCTCTAGCATAGCCTCCACCACCAGACTCGATTATAGTCTCGTTATTCTCCACATAGGTAGGCTGACGACTATACCCGCCCTCCTCGATGATGGTAGTCCCCCCATAACCACCTCCATATCCGGGACGTCCGACCCCCTCGCTATAGCCACCATATTCGCCGTGCCTATACTCGCTCTGTTCTTCGAATTTGTTGTATTCATGCTTGTCATAGGCATGCTTGGCCTCTAGCAATGCTCCACCGAGAGCAAGACCGCCAACGGCTCCAAGTGCACCAGCTCCCAACCCACTCATGCCTTTCTTGTCTGGAGGTGGCGCAGCTGTAGGTGGCGCTCCCATAGGTTGTACACCCGGATATGGTTGTCCCATAGGTGGTGCACCGTATGGTGCGCCTGGAGGTGGTGATCCCATATATGGTGCACCTGGAGGTGGTGGTCCCATATATGGCGCACCTGGAGGCGGCGAGCCCAGAGAGGGTCCACGAGAATGGCCCCTACCAACTGCAGACATTCCGGCAGCAGTGGCCATACCAGCAGCAGCCGCCGCACCAGCAGCAAGTCCACCTGCGTGGCCTGTACCACCAGGAGGCGGCGCGCCCATAGATGGCCCACGAGATTGGCCGGTGGAACCGGGGTCATACTTCGATTGGCCCTTGAGAGCAGAGCCTATTTCTGCAAGAGCTGCTCCTCCAACGAGACCACCCGCTAGACCCATTGCGATCCCACCAACACCACTGCTTTGGGCGGTCTTCACTGTAGGCATGGTGAGCGCTCTGCAGCATCCATGTCCTAAAATATTCTTAGAGTTAGCATATCGAGCAAAACTAATGACTCGGAATTTCGAGCTTTCCGGACCCTGCTTCATGACGCGAATAATGCCCGAAATAACAAGGAAATCAATACGTACCGGCATCCAGGACCTCAGCCAGATGGTTCTTGCCCTGTTCTACGCCCTCGCGACTCAATTGTCCACGTAGCGTCTGGCGTTGCGGCTCGGGCTTTGATCCCCACCATTGCTGTACTACGCCAAACATCTGACGCCGGCAATCAACAGCTCCGTCGTTGCCAACGTTACGTAGTGCTGGATGGTGGAAGACTCCATTGACGATACGGGACAAAGTGCGGTTGACATCAATCCTTTCGTCATCCCAGCAAGCCATCAGCTGTGGTACCACCCATCGTACTACTTGGCTGGCTACTTTACCAGCAGGCTCATTGAGAATGTTGGAAAAGTGATCTTTTGCTAGCATGGAATGAGTCGGATCAGTAGACATATCGTTACGGAATACAATGAACTGCTTCGCTTTGCTGCTTTGGATGACCTCCTGCGTTCCTGTGTTCAATTCCGTCTTGACCTGGTTGATAATTGGTACTACTAATGGCGCCAAGAGCGAGGAAACAAATATGTTTAGCTGGTCTGTGTCTCATTAGCATTTGGCACTTCATATTAGCTTGGATTCTGAGCATGATTGGACAACTCTTTGGGAACAGAACGAGTACACGCTCTCCACAATCGGGCAGCAATCTGCGCTTTCGAATGTGGAACATAGTACCGATGCTAACGCTGGATAGTGCATATCATAATCCAGCATTACAGTGGCCTGATTTTGAGGAAGAGGGCATAGCGCAGGGTATGTAAGCACTCTTAGGAAGACTGACCTTGAATCTTCTCGACTAAAGCTACGATATTGGGAAAGTCCTCAAGAGCTTGAGTAATAGATTGCACAATCTCGTCGTGGAATTGGAGAATTGGAAGGATCTCTCTTTGCACCTGCAAGAAAAGGAAAGTCAGCCTCGACTATTTGTGTAATACTCTGTAGGAGTAAGCCCGAGAACAACAGGAGGCAAATCCCTGGCATTTGCTGAAGCCGAGATTCGAAAGCCAAAGACATCGAAATCTTTTGAACGGGCCGCTTCAGATGTACAATCGCTCGACTGTTGACACGCGTCCAAAGACCACATTGAGTATGGTATATGTTTTCCCACAACGAATGCTTGCGAAACGGTGAAATGATTTGTGAAAGGGACCTACCGTCTGTAAATACCTGGTCCATGCTTCAGGTTGGCGGGCGCTGATATGGGTATTTTGCATCTGGAAAGCAGTAGCATTTGCCTGGAGCTCGCCTGCTCTGCCAGCTTGATCTTTTCCCCCAAAGACACCAGGCGGAGCTTGTTTCAACAATGATTGCAGCAAGCTGACGTTACTTCGGCCGCTATTCTGCAGGGTACCCTGAAGTTGTTGGATCTCGGACTGCGTAGCTCTGTCGGAGAATTCGCCCTAAGGTACATTAGCTGCAAGATGAAAACGTTGAAACTTCGTATGTACCATCACGGAGTAGAGGAAGTCTGCACCCCCAAATGTTCCAGTGACAATCGGAAACACGGGTTGAGGAGGACCGGGCAATTTCATCATTGTTTTTCGACCAACATATGGAAAAACCCCACGTTCGCCTAGTTCAACAAGGGCGAGTTCCACGTAATTTGAGTGAGCAGCGTAGTCTTCGAGGCAATGGCACCCGGTTCCCAATAGTCGCAGCGCTTCAAAAAGATCCTCTCTACGATGAGTCTTCGCATACTGCCTACCAATTTGAATGCATCGTCCAAAGACGGCACGGACCATGCCCGAGGACGTCGCGATTCCAATGTTCTCTGTAGCAATGTAATTTTTCAGACCTAGATTGGGCCCATCAATGAGTGTGTACAATGTGTTTTGTGCTCTACACTGACCAGTCTGTGGGTTGATGGATAGTTCCTTCCGTTCATCCACCGGGCCACGAAGCCTTCTATCATACTTGCGGGCATCGATGTTGTCAGCATACTATTGATAGGTTAGCTTGGAAAAAATTCGAGAAAGATCAGTTCACTAACATCTTTTGGATTATCTATATGCTCCTCTGGCCTAGCTTAGGTGTCAGTGAAGCTTCAAAACTATGTCTCAGAGATTACACGACAAGCTCTATGCAATGCAGAGACATCGAAGAGGAGCGTGAGATTACCTGTAGCAGCCCAAGCGGTTCGCCGTAACTTCGAATTCCCTGGTGCCGTACCCAAAACTCATGAAACCGAGCACCCAAACAATGATGCGAAGCGCTTCAGCGCTAACATATTTGACCGACCCGACATCTACAGCCTGACTGTAGTCCCGCAGCCAATTCCCAAAATATACACGTTTTACGTCGAGCTTGGTGAACTTCTTCCCGCCAGCAGCGCGAGACATGAGTATATTGAGCAGGGCATCCTCGATGTCGCCATGACGCCAATTCACACCCTCGATGCGGGCGATGGAGGCTGCATAGCAGGTCAACCACAACTTCGTAGAGTCAATCTTCAACCCTCTCACCGATATTCCCAGCTCCGAAAGCTATAGTCGGCGAGGCTAGAAAGGCGAAAAGGAGTATAGCAGAGAGGGTGAAGCTAAAGGACGGCGTAAGGGACGGCATGTTGGATAAGGCGGTAGCTTGATGAAAGCTTGCCGGAAGCTTGAAAGGTCCAGCACGGAAGGCCGTTAATATAACGTGCGGTGGTTCTTCTTCAGCTGAGGGATTTGACGCCAAAGGGTGCAGTTGACCGCTGCGGCTGAGGTTGCCCGTTGGGTTTCACCGTGGCCATGCCTGGTTGGTCGCTATTGACAAGGGCACATCGCCAAGCACTCGGCGTGCAGCCATGGTGTGCTACCGTGTGCTACCTTGAGGTAACCAGGTGCGCACATCTAATCAATTCGGTACTGGCGTATGGCGCGTGGCCTGAGGCAGTCAGATAGCGGAAAAGCCCACGGCTATGATAAACCCATGCCCCATGACAGTTGTCAATTGTGGGGTTAACTACCATAGTGTCAATTGAAGAGGGTTGGATGCACTTGCCCCACTGGACATGAGGCTGCGCGTAAACATCCGGGAACCGGCAAAAAATGCTGCAACTGTAAATAAGGGCGTCAAATAGGTCATACCTTAAGGTACGAAGTAGTTCCTAAGGGAGTCCCTAGGGGGGTGCTGGCCCTTGAGATCGCATCGTCTGATAGGCATTCGGGCATCGAGCCACCGGCGGGAGTTAGCGAGAGGAGGCAGCCAGAGGGAGACTAGCTGGCTTAGAATCCCTTAAATACGTCATTTGGGAGTAAGTATTACCTCGAACCACCCAAATGCCTTCCCCTAACGTTTATTAACTTTGCTACACCCATTGGACCCTTTCCTTACCTTAGGGTTGATGTACAATAATCCATACCATCGCTTCTCCTGTCTCTACAAACCCCCAAATTATATGGACCCCCTTGTGAAGAATAGCTCGCTCATTTGCCAGCGGCGTTGATCGTCATTCACTTCTACCCATTACACACGCATCATGCGACTCTTCCTCCGCCAAATGCGCCGGTAGTATGACTCTACAATTACCAAGTCTATAAACATCGAGAAGCATCAATGCTTTCGGGGCAGGCTCTATGAATGTTTTCCAATCCATCTTTACAGCGCCCAACAGTCAAGACAAGAAGCAAAGGGAAAAGCGCCACTCAACATCTCCTACCCTTGGTAAACGGTCGAGAACTTCGAATACTGCAAAACACAAACAAATCCCCCATAGCGAAGACATACCACAGCCTACACATGTCTCCGCTCCCACCTCCGAACCCTTTAAACTTTCACAAAGCACAACATGGCCATTGAACCTGCGAAGTGAGCTTTTGCATCAGGAACAGACAGACTCATTTGCAGGCAAAAAGCGTGCCTCATCTAAGGTGTCGCCGCATCTTTCTACTGCGAGTGGTCCGCCTCCCTCAAAGAAACCGGATCGCCGATACAAATCTCGACGTGACCTGCATTCCTCCGCTTCTGCTCACACTTCCACAGACGACAGGCTGCCATCAGCTCCCACGTTCTTCTCGAACCAAGCCAATCAGAGACCTTCGTTACCCTATCGACTGTCAAGTTCAGAAGCTGGTCCAAAAATGCTCAGTAAGGCCAATAAAGAAGAAAATGAAGGGGTCAGAACGTTGAAGCTTGCAAGAGGCTCTATGAATGCAGGAAGCCCTTCTCGTCCACCAGCAACTCGAACCCCGAGTGGGGGTGGACGCAGCTATGTAGGGCTTCCAAAGAAGACGAAATCACCGGAAAGTATAGCCATATCTGATGGGCTTAATGCGCTCAATCAGATTGGTGTGATCGAGCTTCTGGAGCAAGATGAACGTCCAACTTTCATACTGGATCTAAGCGATCAACATAACTTCGAGCCTGGTCCTCTTCGAATACTCTACGCGAACGCCTCTTTAAAAGCCATGCCCCATATTCTTGAAAGAATAACTGGAATAGCTGGACAGGAATCCCCCAGTCTTACTGTAACAACTGTCTTTTCCGATTTCAAAGCTTGGACTATGAGTTTCGTCAAAGACCGCCAATCTCTCGATGTAGTTATACCTTCGTTTTTCTACGCAGGAGCAACTTGGACTACATGCTCTTTGAGGAAACGTTTCCGATTAATTAAAGGCAGTCCTGGGTCCGAACGGCAAAGCTTCCACTCGAACACGCCATCTGTGAGCGTTCGGTCAAATTCGTCTTTTGGTAAAGAGAACGATGTTTTTGTGGAAGCTAGAGCTGACAGAGTGGAAGCAATCGAGGAGGAGCCTCAAGATTATTTCGGCGATGCCAATTCTCGGATGAGTATGGACAGTCATAGAACAAGCGATCTGCCAGATACGGATATTCCACGGGGTCCCAAGATGGGCATGATAGCAGGATCAAGCTCGTGGTCAAATTCGGGTGCGAGCTCACCGCTTGGTTCCCGTAATGGGGAAGCCATACTGCGTGCTGCGAGTGCCGGTAATGTTGACCCTTTCGAGATCAACCCACTGCTCGACTCTGGCTTCTTTGACTGGACGCGACTACCAAACTCTCCAGCGCTTCCTCGTCATATTCAATTTGCAAGAAGCATTGACTGGGCGGCCACATCACTAGGGCCAATTGAAAAATGGCCTTCAGAGCTTCGAAGCATGTGCAACCTCATCATGGCTAGTCCTCATCCTGCAGCCATGTACTGGGGCCCTGATCTCATTGCCATCTATAACGAAGCTTACATACTCCTTGCGGGTCAAAAGCATCCGTTCCTTATGGGCCAAAGCTATCAAGTAGCATGGCCTGAAATCTGGGACACTGTCAAAGAGGTATTTCACAATGCTACCACGACGGGTCAGGCAACAATGAAGGACGATGACTGCTTGTTCCTTCAGAGGGCGTTATCTGGAGGACAGCTGGAAGAAACCTACTTTTCTTGGTCTATCATACCTCTTGTTGGAGCCGATGGATCAGTTGTAGGTCTCTACAACCCAGCATTCGAGAAGACACGGCGGCGAATCGCAGAAAGGCGAATGTTGACTCTCCGAGAAGTGGGAGAGAAGACAGCATCAGCGCGAGATCTAAAGAGCTTCTGGCAGCAATGTCTAAAAGGTCTTGAATATAATGAATATGACGCTCCATTTGTCCTTTTGTATTCCATCGGGGATGACCCCGATAGCGACACGTCGTCAGTCCACTCGAACAGCCATCTAGGACATGGAAGCATGAAGCAATGTGTACTCGAAGGTTCTCTCGGAATACCTAACGGGCATCCTGCGGCAGCACCTTACGTTGACCTCCAAAGCGAAACAGAATACTATGCTCAGGTCTTCCGTGAAGCCATAAAGGATGACCGACCGATACTTTTGTCGGTTGAAGACGGAACCCTTGATGCTAGTATGCTTGAGGGAATTGAATGGCGCGGATTTGGAGACGAGTGCACGTCCGCTGTTTGCTGTCCTGTGCATCTGACTGGTGGTGAGTCCACGTTGGGTTTCATTGTGATGGGTGTCAATCCTCGGAGACCATATGATGATGACTACAGTCTCTATGTGCAACTTCTGAGTCGACAACTAGCGACAGCAATGGCCTCTGTGGTCTTGTTTGAAGAAGAGATCGCTAGGGGAAAAAGAGCCGCTCGTCTTGCAGCCAAGGATCGGATCGAGCTGTCCGAACAACTAGCTGCTCGAACTCAAGAAGCTGTAGAGAGTGAGACCAAATTCACGCGCATGGCCGAGTTCGCACCTGTTGGGATCTTCATTGCAGACTCTACGGGAAAGATTACCTACCTGAATGATAAGTGGTATGAGATAACGAAGGTACCACGGGGAATCCAGGATACGGACGAGTGGATGGACTCGATCAAGGAGGAGGACCGAGAAAATGTAAGGAAGCTGTGGTGGGCTCTTGTGCATAAGGCTGTCCCTATGAACACTGAGATCCGCTTCAACTCGCCTTGGATCGATCAGAATGGGAACAGAGGAGATACTTGGGTGTTAGCGAGTGCATTCCCAGAGAAAAATGAAGATGGTAAGGTCGAGGTTATCTTCGGCAGCGTCACAGACATTAGCCAGCAGAAATGGGCAGAGCACTTTGAGAAGAGAAGGATGGAAGAGGCAGTGGAAATGAAGCGTCAGCAAGAGAACTTTATTGACATCACAAGTCACGAAATGCGAAACCCTTTGAGCGCCATCCTACAGTGCGCAGATGAGATTACGACCACATTGACAGACCTCCAAGCAAACAACTTCCCACCTGGCGCAACACAAGAGCTAGTGAAGAATGCCATTGATGCCTCTGGCATAATCGCTCTATGTGCCCAACACCAAAAGAGGATAGTCGACGATATTCTCACCCTATCAAAGCTCGATTCAGCTCTGTTGCTTGTCACACCATGCGATATTCAGCCAATGACCGTTGTCCAGCGGGCATTGAAGATGTTTGATGGGGAGGTCCACACAGCAGACATCAAGCTCAATTTCCAAGTGGATACGTCTATAGAGAGACTCGGCATAGACTGGGTAAGGCTAGATCCGTCGCGTCTTCTCCAGGTGCTTATCAATCTTACAACAAATGCGATCAAATTCACCACCACACAAGAGAAGCGTGTCATCAATGTCACCCTCGCGGCCTCGCTGGAAAGACCAAGCAAGGAAGAAAGCATCGTCTCATATTTCCCAACAAGATCAAAACGGAAAGACCTTACCAAAGCCGCGGAATGGGGGACAGGAGAGAAAGTCTACCTCCATTTCGCCGTGCAAGATACAGGCCGTGGTCTCAACGAGGATGAGAAAAAGCTCCTCTTCCTTCGGTTTTCCCAAGCAAGTCCAAGAACGCATGTTCAATATGGCGGCTCAGGTCTAGGCCTCTTCATCTCCAGGGAACTTGTCGAACTACAAGGAGGCGAGATCGGTGTGGCTTCCGAATCAGGAGAAGGCAGTACATTTGCTTTCTATATCAAAGCCCGGCGTTCAACTGCCCCTAAAGAAGACATCGATCAATTCCCTGGAGCAGGGCCGCGCAAATCATCCACAGGCAAACTCCTCCCCACAGTCTCCAGAACCCAAAGCGAAGACTCTCAAACTATAGTCACGACAGCAACCTCCCTTCCTCAACGTCCGGCCCGCAAAGACATCCTCAAGATCCTGATAGTCGAAGACAACCTCGTCAACCAACGTGTGCTAAGCAGACAGCTCAAAAACATGGGCTGCGTGGTCCACGTCGCCAATCACGGTGGTGAATGTCTAGACCGGTTACGGGAATCGACCTTCTGGAGAGACAAAGGCGGGGAGGGGATAGAAATAAGTGTTATATTGATGGACCAGGAGATGCCTGTACTGGACGGGTTGGCATGTACAAAGGAGATTCGACGACTAGAAGAAACTGGGGATGTAACGAGCCACGTGCCGATCATAGCTGTGACTGCCAATGCAAGGAGCGAGCAGATTGATACGGCTATGGATGTTGGCATGGTAAGTCCCACAACCATCATCCCCACCACATGTCAGCAAAGACACTCGTACTGATAAAGAATGCAGGACGACGTTGTATCCAAACCCTTCCGAATCGTCGATCTCCTACCCAAAGTCGAAGAATTAGCAGACAGATACCCCTATCCCAGAACTCGAGGGGCATCCTGAAACCCCCACCAAGCTACACCAGGCAGTACAACAAACCCTTGAAGAGATACGAACGAACGAATTACGCTATCTGCGCCTCCCTATACATACACACCTTTTTATAATAAACGGATAGCGAAGCATGGCGCTGCTGGAATTTTACTACGGTGGAACTACGTCTTTTTAGAAGGAAGGAGAAAAAGAGACGATGAGCATCATGTATTTACGTATGGTCGTTGTCGTCGTTGTTGTTGTTGATGATGTGGCGGTCAGTCGGTCGGTCGGTCAGTCGGTGTTGTTATTGGATGGATTTGGCATGTGATATGCATTCTTCTGTGCATAGTAGCGGATGGATTGATTGATGGATTGCATAGCCTGGAACTAAGGAGAATAAGGTATCTTAGATATTCATATTGTTGTTGTAAAGCAGATGGACTTTGTATGATTAGTTGATGAGGGGAGGGAAATGAAGAGATTTTCGGATCTACCTTAGGAATGTGGAATTGCTTGTGCGTGAGGTGTTATGGTATTGGATGTGACTGACAGCGCGGTGGTTATGGAGGGCTCTGGGTTACGAGGAGCTGCAAGCAAGATCTTGTTCTGGTAGGAGGTTACCAACGCCGTCATTATAACCGTGAGTACGCCCATTCCTGCACGTGTATTCTTACTATGGCAGAATCTCATCTGCATTTCTATATGGTATCATGGCTCTATGGAACTGCAAAACCGGACCCTTTTGAAAAACAAGACTTTCGTTTACGACTCCATTCATTCAGCAATCAGGACTTTTTCTAAAAGACTTAGCAAGGGAGAACGTAGGGGGAAATGGATCCCTTTCCCACCATCGTCTCAACCATTGCATCCCACGCGTCCAATCAACTCCTTCCTATCCCTCGACCCAGGGACTCTGATACGACCTGTACCGCGCTGGAAGAGTCCTGTCTGGCGCGGGGGCGGTTCAGAGCCAGATGCTTTACCTTTGCTTGAGATAGGTGCCGAGGCGGGTGTGGGTTTGCCGTTCGAATATGCCACCTCATCACATGTATCATCAATTTCATCACTCTCTTCATCCTCGTCGCCACTGCGGGTATCACTAGCTCCTTCTCCCTTTAAGACGCTCAACGCTACACGAACGATCATTCCAAACCATACAATACTTAATAATTGCAGCATTAGCAGCAGGCCTAAGAACACCCACTTGACGCTGCGGTCAAGACAGATGGTGCCTTTCTGGTCAAAGAAAGGTTCAAGGTACCGCCAGCTGCTGCTTAACCGCTCTGGATTGGTTTCGAGCTCTTGGTCTTGGCCGGAGTAGCAGGCGAAGGGCATGACGCGGGGGACGTCACGGTAGATGGAGTAGCAGAGGGAGTTGTAAATGCCGTGGCGCGCCACAAGCCAGGTGGCGAGGAAAATGCCAAACATGATGTTGCAGAGGTTTTCGAAGTGGAGGTACTTAAGCATCTTGGCTAACTGTTCTGCATTAGCGTAA
Source organism: Cladonia metacorallifera KoLRI002260 (assembly GCA_000482085.2). Lineage (NCBI taxonomy): Eukaryota > Fungi > Ascomycota > Lecanoromycetes > Lecanorales > Cladoniaceae > Cladonia > Cladonia metacorallifera. Next base: position 722,109 of record KI911110.1, read on the forward strand.
TCCGAGGTACAGGCGGGTCTAGCTTACAGGCAGCAGAAAGTCGACGACGTCCATGATTACCAGAACCACATGACCAACTTTCGTCCAGCGGTAGGCGTAGGCTACATACATTAGGAAGCTCGTCACGCAGTGATGAGTGAACATTTGCGAGTAGTCCTTTCGTCGTTTCTCGAGGTTAATGGCAACAATTTGCTGAAGCCAGAACGAGAGTTGAACGAGATAGTACCATTTCAGTTCGGCAGATATTTGGCGTGAGGGCCATGTAGACCAGAGTTCTTCGAAGTTGAGCCAGTAAGAGGATTCCATGAGTATATACTAGGTTCAAAATAGTCAGAGACAGTACAATGCCCTAGAAACATCTGCCTCTTACCATGCCCAACGAGAACGATGCACCGTAGTATACGAGCAGAAAAGCCTGCTCAGCAAAACGCATGCATGCTTTATGAGACATTACGCGAGACCACGTAACGTATTGGTAGGTACCCTCAATTATCGCAGCTCTTATAGCGGTGATCATGACCAGCCAGCCAAATACGAACAATGCATCATCTGCTCCTTGCAGGTACTGCCCCTCGACATCTGGATAGGGGAGCTCGTAGAATGCTTGGGTATAAGGTCTTGCTGAAGGAACGAAAGTATGTGTAGACAGCGCAGCAAGTATAAGAGACGTCGAAACCACTGTCAATCCGTCAGAATAGCTTCAATTGTCCCAATGCGGCCTGAAGTACCCAACTGTTTCTGAGTGGTCCAATTCGCAAAAAGATGCTTATGCCGGACCGCCATGGCTTATAAACTACCGGCACTTCTGCTAGGGATAACGACAGTATATAGCCCCACCTAATGGGAATGCTCAATGGCTGCGAAATCGAGTTGGAGAACTCGAGAAAAGTGAATGTGGTGATCTGGAAGGGCGGTAAATAAGGCCCTATTTTTTGGTTGTAGGCTAAGGTAGCTTTAAGCGAGCTTCCAAGTACGGGACAGGGGCTATCTAACAGCGCATCAGGGTCCACCTTCTTGGCCGTTCTATTCTTAGTCACTACACCCATGGGTCTCGAGATCATCGTTACTTTAAAAGTGTCCTTGGAGGACAACAAAGTAGGGCAATGTGATAACAGCGGCCTTGAGAACGTGTTGATGAGGGAAGGAATATTTGTATAGAATATGCGCAACTGGGCCGTCGTTACTTATGATGAGATGCTGAGAAGAAGAGCTGGTGTAGATACCTATCATTCAATGGTAATATCTAGATGGATACAATAAATGCTTAAGTCCCCTGTAAATTCAGATGATTCGCAAGACATTAGCCCAGCCTGACACTTTCGACATAATAGCGTCCAGCAGTAAGAGAGAAAGTTTCAATTCTCTTGTTGGGTCACGACGACTTTGCACTCCTCAGGAGTGGTGAGGAGTGTCAGGCCAGATTTCATCCTGAACTGTTTGGCGGCCGGGCCATTCGACATGTCGGAAGCTTTTAGAGGAGCCCAGAGATTGTGTAGGAAGGCTCGGACAACCCGAATCTCTGAATTGATGGTCAATTGCTTCTTGTAGTATCGCAACTTTCTATGTCGATAGGTTTGACTTAAGCCTGGGAGAGAAGCAAGGTACTTCGTTCGACGAGATGTGGATCTCTAGTACCAATGCGGCGAGGTCCTCGAGTTACTTGTTAGAAAGTATTTGCGGCCTTGTCAAACTAGTTTCGAAAAGATCCAGGGCTTTGCCGACGTGATCCGCCCTGAATGCTCGTATGACCAAGTCAAGGCCAACAAGCCAGTCATATTAAGTCCTTTCTCCGGTTGCTGATCCTCGTTAGAGACGAGCGCGGCCTCTTATATTGAAGCAAGCTTCGAGCCCGCCGGAGAGGGGAGACATACAAAATACACTTGTACTCTCGTGCTCTTGCTGGTATTACAGAAAGTTGGAACTGTAAGATTGCAAAGACCGGACCAATCTGCAGACATACCAACAAACATGGAATCGTCAAGAAATGCCACATGGCGGTCCTAGGATGCAATAAGATCTTGACCTTAACGTAGGCTACCGCGGAACTCAATTGATCCCAACTGGTATGGAGCTGGAGTCTTCCGCTCGAGCTCCGCAGCTGAGCCAACAAATGAGTCCATCCAGTAGTCCTTGAGGCGCACGCGAGCTGTGACCATTGTCTCATGCCTCTTCGTGTACAATGAGAGACCTGGTAGAAGCACTCCGTGTACCGCTAAAGTACTTGATCTCACCAATATAGCCTGCGATGTCAGAAATCAAGACTTGCCATGTGATGAGCATGGTAAGAACAGCATGAGACGGGAGCGGTCGGATCCAATTCTGAGCCATAGGGTCCAAAGCGCGTTACATGTGCACCCCGATACCTCATGTGCTAATACAAATGACGACGAAGTTAAGAGCAAAAATAACGGTCAGGGATGAAGCACGCTATGAAGCATCCCCGGGACAAGCGCGCAAGCGCCAAGAAGTCCCTGGCTTTGGACCCTGCATATTGACCTTTTTGGACAACTTGAAATTTATGACCCTAATGCTTCTGGTTGATATCAGAGATTTTCGTACTTGCCAAACTCGAAATGGCAATGTTCAATCGTATGTGTCCTGACTTGGCGCTGTGGAGAAGATATTCTAAACGCATATACAGATAATTGAACAGCTCTCGTCCTCCATGGACATCGATATTTCCATGAATCCCCAGCTTCTACAGTCTGATAAAATTGTATTACAAAACCTTCTTCGAGATATTCAAACCAGGACAGAGCCAGAGCCTTCAAGCCCGTCAGGGCCCTGCCAGGACCATGATGACCTGTCATCATTGCGTGCTCTGGACCAGCTGCACGATGAGGTAACGGTGTTCACCAATTGGGACCAAAAGGACCTACCGGTAGAAAAAGGATTCATTACGGATGCCTTGAATGCATATATACCCTGGGCACAAGGCATTGTGCGAAACTCGGTTGATGTTGTCTTCCTGACTCATATCATACTCTACCTTTGCACCTCGGTACCCAGCGCAGCTCTCTTATATTATCATTTCACTTGGTTACAAGCAGTCTTACATGTTCTCATGCAGCTGTCGTACTGCGGGTCGTTCACGTTGATGCTGCATAATCACATCCACAATAATGGCCTCTTGAAGAAGAAATACGCATGGTTCGACAACACATGGCCTTATATACTCGAACCTCTCATGGGCCACACATGGGACTCATACTATTATCATCACGTTAAGCACCATCATGTAGAAGGCAACGGACCTGAAGATCTTTCTTCGACCATTCGTTATCAGCGGGACGAGCTGACTCACTTCCTGATGTACGTTGGCCGCTTCATCGCCCTCATTTGGATCGAACTTCCTCTATACTTTTTGAAAAAGCACAAGACAGCCCTGGCCTTGAAATCTGGCGCCAATGAAATGGGATCGTACTTATTCATATACTTAATGGCACGCTGGCAGTTCTATCCTACCCTTTTTGTTCTCATTATTCCTCTCCTTCTAATGCGCATCGGTCTCATGGTTGGAAACTACGGTCAGCACGCTCTTGTTGATGAAAGCGACCCGGCCTCGGATTTTCGGTCCAGTATCACGCTCATTGATGTACCGGTAAGTTTGCCCCGTGTTCTTGAAGGCGTTATCGAAGAATATACTAAAGACCCCTCTTACAGAGCAACCGCCATTGCTTCAACGACGGTTGGCATACTTCCCACCATCTGAACCCTTTACGACACTGGAAGGATCACCCTCGAGCATTCCTCAAGGCAAAACAGGAGTACACCAATGGACGAGCGCTTGTCTTTCAGAACATTGATTATCTGATGATGACTTACCGGATCCTGGCCAAGGATTATCTCTATCTCGCCAATTGCTTGGTCCCCATTGGCGACCAGATAGGCATGTCTAAGCAAGAGCTTGCGGACATGTTGCGGAGGAAAACGAGGAGATTTACAGAGGAAGAAATCCAGGAAAAGTTTTATAAAGGACAAAAGATGCAAAGACAAGCTAAGGAGAAAGACCAATTATATATATCGAAACTGTGAAAAGGCAACAGTAAGTGTGGGCTGTCATTGGAACTGCCAATGGGTGATTGTTGAAGGTTTTGCATTCTGTTAAGGCGGCTTCTTGGCAGCGTATACCGTATTTCTCGAACCGTTGGAACTGGATTGCTCCAATGTGATGCGCGCCAAGGTCTCTTCTGAGTCAGGGCCACCAGGGGCACCCGGAGAGACCGATGGTACCTTGTGCTTCGTGTGCCCTTGTGAGGAACATGGCTCCCCGCATTGCGCCATCGTCCCCGCAGCCGGCCCGATGTCCGTTGGTGCAAGTGTATAGGTAATGTGCTAGATCGCGCTGATAATTTCTGCAACGTCCGACATCTCTCTTCTGCAGTCATCCAATTTTGGCGGTCAACTCTTTAGTGATGTCTTTCACTGCGATACCCATGCTTGATCTGTCTCTTGTAAGAAATCCAGACACCAAGCCAGCTTTCCTTGAATCTCTTCAGAATGCGCTCCTAGATGTCGGATTTCTGTACATTAAAAACACAGGCATTGATGATTCCTTGATACAAGATGTTATTGAACAGGGCAAGGCATTTTTCGAGCTTTCAGATGAGAAAAAAGTGGAAATTCAGATGAAAAACAAGCCGAGTTTTCTGGGTACGGAGAAGCTTCTCCTTCAATTCCTTCTTGCGACTGATCAGTCTTAGGGTATAACAAGCTTGGGCATGAGATAACAGCAATGAAAACAGATTGGCGAGAGCAGATTGACCTCTCTACACCCCATCCCCTCCCCTCCCCTCATGATCCCCTCTACCACAATCTCCGTTCCCCCAATCAGTGGCCTGACTCCACCGCCCTCCCCAAATTCCGCCCCACCTACGAAACGTACATAGCCCACATGGCCAAGCTCTCTACGGACTTCACATCCCTAATCGCCGAAGCTCTGCACCTCCCCCCAACAGCTTTCGACCGCTTCTTTGATGTGGACCAACAGCACAAGCTGAAAATCGTCAAATACCCAGACACCTCTTCTCTCCCCGCAACATCTCAGTCACAAGGCGTCGGGCCCCATAAAGATTCAATGCTGACCTCCTACCTCCTCCAAGTTCCCCCCCACACAGGCCTCCAAGCCCAAAATCTACGTGGGGAATGGATAGATTGCCCTCCTCTCCCCTCCACCCTCGTTGTCGCAATAGGTCAAGGCCTTGAAGCCATCACACACGGCGTCTGCAAAAGTACTACACATCGAGTCCTCTCACCGCAAGCAGGCCTTGGCCCTCGCTTCAGCGTCCCATTCTTTCAGGGCGTGAGTTACGACGCCACATTTGAGAGCGTGGAGGTACCAGCAGAAATACTGGCGATGAGAGATGAGAGGGCGAAGGAGAGAGGCGCAAGGGTTGATGATGTGGAATTCACATTTGAGAAGGGGAGATGGGGTCATTTGGGTGAGGCGACGCTGTTCAATCGGATCAAGAGCCATCAGGATGTTGGGGAGAGGTGGTATCCGGATATACTAAGGAGGATCAGGGAGGAGCAGGCTGCTGCTGCTAGCGCGAAGAAGGTGGAGGAGGGTGGTGACGGCTTGGTGAGTGGTAAGGAGACGGTGGAGAAAGGGATGGAGTTGGGAGATGGAGCACAAGCTATCCAAGCTCATTGATAGACCTTCTGTCCGCAAGAATCACATACACTTGAGAAATTGATCAGATATTCCATTACGTCCGTATAAGTGCAATTTCGCCCAGCGTCATGAGTATTGTGTAGGCTTACTAGAGGTTGGAGTTGGAGGATTTAAGTGATATAAGAGCAATGATAAACAGTCTACAAGAGAGTAGCAGGATTCAGAGTACGTCGATTATGGGAGCGAGAGGTCTCTTTGTGTCACTTGAGTAACTACTTCGGATCCCCACCGCGCCGCAAGTGCGTAGAGCAGCTCAACTTGGCCAAGTCAGGGTCTCGAAGGTAAGATCGCTCCATTCTCTTCGAATCTCAACGATCCAGTCAGGGAAACCCCATCATATGTCAGATATATCCATTACCGTCCCTGTGTTTGTGCATAAGGTACTGTATCTCAAGAGACGCGTTTTTCACCGACAACTTCGTGTTTTCGTGCTTCTGCAGAGACAGATTGATTGAGAAGCGCAAGATAAAGTAGCAACAGACGCGTTGAAAGTACCTCCGCTCTGGTTGTATAGGGAGTAATATCTCGAAACAAAAGACATTGCTCACAGGAAGATCAGACGAAAGCCTTGGTCTTTTATGCTATCTGTAACACTATTCAGCGTAGTCCTCATATGTTTTCCGTGGACGTCAATCATAACTCCTCCGCCCCCACCAAGGCCGTTGCTCTCCGCAACCACAGACTCCGCCCTATTCTCCGGCGCGTGTTTCGACAAAGTTAACGCGAAGAAGCGCAGGGGAACGAGAACTCCCACGCGACAGAAGGGCGACGAGATTCCATCGACCAAGCCTAAGAAGGAAGGTGAATCGGTAGCTCGAGACTAATCCCGCATGAAACCCGCCCTCCCCAACCTCCTCCCCACCTCAAGGCCACTCACCGCCATGCTCACGCCCAAGCCTCAGGCGCGACACCGTGTATGTTCGCGCAAGACTCGTGAGAAACTTCATGCAATGCCCGCTCTAGACGCCCTGATCTGCTTTGTTTTGCTTCTCAACAAAGTGTGAGTCACAGTCGCGTGCTGATTATGGTCTCGTGGTTGTTTTGGGGATGGCTGGACAATGGGTCTCTTTTATGGTTGGGGTGATGCCTCGTTTTTCCTTAGGTGTCATTATATGGTTGGCGAGTCCATTTTATCCTGCCAGCATTTATCGATAAGATGTATGACTCGAAATTCAATTGAATTACTCTTACTACGTTGAGAAAATCACTACGCTTAATTGGAAGATTGCGAACATTTACTTGTGCTGTCTCCTGCCGATCAGCTGGTTGCTGTCGGGAGGCTCTCGAAACTACAGTAGGTCGCATTACGCTTTATTGACAATCTCAATGTCTAACCAAAGTGCCAACTCAAAGACTGCTACGGTGCTGAGCGATATGCTTTGTTCCAATGCATTCAAAGACGTCCTTCCTTCAATTCTGGTGGACCGACAGAACTCGAGATACATTCCTATCGTACGTCCCAAAGGATGACCTTGCCTCTTTGCGGCTGGCTTGCCACGACTTCAGCGTACGGGCTGCACCGGTGCTTTTTGAGGAGATCGCTATCACCTTCCGTCCCAGCATCTTCACCAAGCCTACACGCATGGCTGCCTTAGGCCGGATAGGCCAACATGTGCGCAGCTTCCACTTCAAGATGCCACATGGCCCGGAGACATTTCTACCGCCTCTTTTGGACCCGGTCACTGGGGAAGAGACGCCTTTCAATTACGAACCTTATATTCAAACCACGAGAGACTCTGGCTCTCGTCATAGTAATCCTTTATACGGCAGCTGGGAGATGACTGATATGCTTGTGAAACAATATTCACCACTCTTCCATGCCGCTGCTAATGTCCCATCCTTCATCCGAACATTCTCATCCATTCCAAACCTCAAGCATTTGAAGGTCTCGTGCCCAGGGCAAGAACCTAACCAGCGCTATCGACGTGGTATTGTCGACTACGCTTTGATCTCGCTCCGCATCGCTGTCGAGCGAAGCAAACTATTGCTGCTCGATACCCTTTCGCTATTGGACGTCCACCCAGGTGCTGCCCTCTATCTCAATCCATCAACAAGCTTCGGTGCAAGCCCAACCTCCGTCAGACGCTGGCGACAGATTCGCAGACTCACAATACAGATGGATACTGTCAGCTTAGGCTCTCCAACAGATCACCTCAAACTTTTACACAACTATCTCCAGGTGTTCGCGGCTTCACTAGAAAAGTTCCGCTTCCGCTGGTTAGGAGCAAAAGGGCCATGCCCACTATCCCTTGGCACAGAGAAATGCCTTGAAACTAGCAGCCCTGGTTTAGCATGTCCGAGAACCAAGCACCTTGCCCTTCGACCACTTGTATTTAAACAAGTTCAAACCTTGGAAGTCGAGAATGTCCTTCTTGATGCCTCTCAAGTCTCATCTTTCATCACCAGTCATCGGCATAACGTCCGCCACTGTGCTTCCTTCGAGCTCAATTTCGAAGACACCAAACTGCGGACAGGTAGCTGGGACGAGGCGCTGGCACCTCTTACTAGGATCAGTGGCAACGAGAAGTGGAAAGGGTCTACGGAGGAAGTCATGGATGTTCCACTCATGCTGAGTCCTACAGACTTCGAGCAAGAGCAATTGAGTAAGGTATGGGACGATCACTTGAGAGCAAGAAAGCCCAGTTCTCTACATGGTGCATTACATAGAGCTGGCGCGAAGGGTAGGGAACTTCTGTTTGGTACGGAGGAGCATATGCGGAGATTTCTGAGAACGGACCTGTCGATCTTTGGTTGGCGGTAGAGATGCTGGGTGTTTGGCGTACTTTTAGGTACTAGCTCAATGAAGGATATGATGCTATAATTTTAAGGTCAGATGCTCGTTGTACACCATAGACCATTCGAACGCCATTATCAGTACCTGGACCCAAATCCGCCGCCGGAAGAAGCCGCCTTTCGGATGCCGAGGCTCAAACAAAGGACCCACATCTTTTAGACAGCGGTTGACTTCAGCGTGACCAAGTTGCATATCAAAGCCATTGATCTCTTGGTCCTTTCTTCCCTGTCTTTAGCATCTACTTTCTCAGCACCAGCAGCACGTTGCTATTGAACAGTCTTGTCCTTCATCATCAATTCCCTAACGTTCCACGATTAGATAAGGGCCCCTACTCTCGATTTCATACCATGTCTCTCAAGTTAGGTAAATTCGTCATCCTGCTCCACCTCCACATGCTTCGCTAACTTGGCTATCCTCCCACAGCCGCCTTCCCCTCCTCCGCCGCTTTTGATGCCATTAACTCCTCCCTTCAATCCGATGAAGCTGAGCGGAAAGACGCTGTCAAAAAGGGCAACGCGGTCTTTGCTTTTGTACTGAAGAATAAGGAAGGGGCTACAGAGAGCTGGTACATTGATTTAAAGCAAAAAGGAGAGGTTGTGAAGGGTGATCCGGCAAAAGCTGATGGTGCGTTCAATCTACAATCTGATCAGAGACTCTTATGAAACCGATCTGGCTATTCAAGGGCTGGGGCAGCTACAGTGAGGGCTATGGGCTGACTTTTCGATCCGGGATACAGTCACTCTGTCATTATCAGACGACGATTTCGGGAAGCTGGTTAGTGGAAAAACACAGGCACAAAGGCTGTTCATGTCGGGGAAACTGAAGATTAAGGGGGATATCATGAAGGTATGCTAGTCCTAGATTGTCAATTGAGGACGTCTACTAATGTACGCGGCAGGCTACGAAGATGGAGCCGGTGCTCAAGAAGGCGCAGACAAAGGCTAAGCTGTAAATATGAAGACAGTGCTGTACAAGGACTGGGTGGCGTTGGATATGGGAAACTGCTGGGAGGTCGACGTGATTTTGGTGGGTAAGCGGCTTTGGGCCAGGATACATAGAGTACGCGGAAAGTCATTGGACACGGAATATTTCCATAGCGAGGTCTTTCCCATGTAATGTGATCGGGTCAGCCAGCTTGATAAACACTCTACTGTTGTGTCCTACCTTAGGTAATGCTCGGTTATAAGCGCGATGATGTCACACTCATGCTAAGTCCGCGTATTTTCACTATGTTCTACGTTTTCGGGGTAAGATAGTATGAAGTCGGCAGTAGACGTGTAGACTTGATGAATAAGTGCCTCTCGTGTGTTAATACCCAATGAATCCCATTGAGCAACAGAGCGCGCGTAGCGCGTAAAGCCCCCCCTGAATCAGCTCCCATACTGCATTAGGCTTAAGTAAGACGGCCTCGGCTGATCCATGCCCAAAATTGTTGTCGGCGGTGGATGACAGAAGACCTCAAGATACCATCATCACAAACTCCACTCAATTTCGTGTTCAAGGGAAAAGTTTGGTGTGCCATGGTGAAAGTGAAGGTGGACTGGACGGCGAATCCATGACAGCGAGCCCTTGCCCGATGCGGTGACACCACCGCTCCCTCAACACCACCGTGCTTTCACTTCTATTGCATCGCGCCGGCGTTATTAGAACGAGTTTTTGCTGTACAGTTCCTCCGTATACCTTTAATTGACCTAGTCTAATGAGCTGCGCGAAACGACCTTACCCCACGTGAACAACCTTTGCTCGCAAGAATGTCGAAGCGAACCGCTGAGACCCAGATGACAAAAGATGGGGACGGGGGGCAGGGGTCATTTGGATTCTCTGTGGCGGAGCAAATAGGTGGACCTCAGAAAGCTACGGCAGCACAATTAGCAAATAGGAGGTGAGTGAGGAAGGGTTCCGTATGTTTTCGCGTATAGCAACGCCGCCACCCTACGATCAACACTCAACACAGAGCTCACCGTCACCTTACTTTTCAAAACAAAACAAATAAATTACCCCTCTTTTCATCTCACCCTCCAACAACCTCCAATTCCTCAACAACACTTCATCTTTCGTCCACATTTCGTTCTACAAGCATTCGCATTCCTACACTGTTATATGAGTTACAGTCCTGCTGCGCGTTACGCCATTTGCTATTGGCAAGCACAGTGTCAACTAATGCGTCAAATCAGGATGGCGAAGCCTCGAGGAAGTGCTCGACGGCCTGGACAAGCTCGCCCGCCCGGCTTACCTCCACCTGGATTGCAGCAGTCAATACCTCCCATCGCTCAGAGTAACACAAGCAACGCCGAAGGATCACAACAGCAATCAGGAACCTTTGCATTCGGTCAATCAGCACAGAGTCAAGCTGGTGCTTTTTCGTTCGGTATGCCGACAGACACCCAGGCAGGCGCTTCCTCATTTGGGCAACCAGTACAAGGTTCCCAATCGCAGACAGGTTCTCTCAAGTTCGGGCAGTCAGCGAAAGATACCCAAGAACCAGCAGGGATCTTCTCGTTTGGTTCGACACCCAAGGACAGCTCACAGCAAGCCAAACCTGTCACATTTGGGCAGCCAGCAAAAGATAGCCAGCAGCAGGCGGGTTCTCAGATATTCGGACAGCCCACGAAAGAAACGCCACAGCAAGCAGGCATTTTCTCATTTGGTTCGTCAACAACGGAGAATCAGCAACCGAATGCCTCACTAGGCAACCAAGCAAGCGCGTCGTTCCCACCATTTGGAGCCACTAGCAGCACTGGCTTTACAGCATCGTCCTTCGCCCCTACTAGTGCATCTTTCGACTTCACTCCTGCCCAACCACAATTTGATTACCAGAAAAACCCTTTCAAGGGCGAGGTTCGACAAACCAAGGATATCTACAAAGACGGATTCCATGGGAAGATATTCCAGTTGCCAGCAACAAGAAACGTGCTGAAAAAGTCTGAACGTGAATATGCGCGAGAGGGGAGGGAGGCCCCAAAATGGGCTCCTGTGCATGAAGACCTATTTCCGACCGAGCCATTACTCCCTGGAGTCCCCGCCCATCCATCGATGGAAGAACCTGTTGCCAATCCGACACCTCACACCCCCACACTAGCACCTGCGATCCAGCTGAATGTTTCCAGTAAGCCACAGGCAAGCGAAGCAAGCTCGAGCACATCTCGGCAGCCATCAGCCTTAGAACAATTGCAAGCCATAACCAGCCCTTTCCTGGGAAAGCAGCAGCAGGTCTCGAGTCAGGGAAATGAGTCGGCTGATATGAATGCTCAAACGCGTAGTGCTACAACGCCAACTGAGACGCAGCCGCAAGCTACAAGCAACATCAGCGGACAGTCCGAGCCCCACCAACAGCAAACACCACAGGGCCCAGCACCCAGTAATCCTAATCCAAATCCAACACCTAGGACTCCAACGGCAGCACCTGTTACGACATTCGCCGACGCCATGAGACAGGTAGAACAGCATGGGGGGGAATTTTCTGTCACCCGACGTGCCCGAGAACAACGTGAGCAACGTGCTCGAGAACAGCGTGAGCAACAGCAACCCTCGCAGACTCAGGCGCCTAGCACTCCAAACCCAGCAGAAACGCGACCGCAAGCCGCCGGCAACGTATCTGGGCATTCTCAACAACACCAGCAGTCAACGCCCGGTCAGGTTCCTAGCACCCAGAAGCCTGCCGAAGCGCAATTGCAAGCTACAAGCAATGTGTTCGGACAGTCCAACCCCCAGCAACCGTCGCAGACACAGGTGTCTAGCACTCCGAAGCCAGCCAAAGCGCCATCGCAACCTACAAGCAGTGTATTTGCACATCTTCAGCAGACTGGCACTTCGATGCCAGGCGAAACACAAAAGCTCGCTACAGATAACATATTCCGCCATCTTGGAGAGCCTCTGAAGCCCGTCCGGCTGCATCTAAACCCTCCAAAGAAGCCAGTAGAGAGACCGCAAGGCGTGCCTTTCCTTAGTGGTGTCGCACAGTACGAGCATCATTACCCACTGCAGATGCATTACATCTCTGGAGCAGCCCCCCAGCAAGCAGCCCAAGCTGAGCCGCCAAGCGATGCAAAGTCTACTGAACAGCCATCGCAGGACGCAAGCAGTCTCTTCGGGCAGCAACAGGGACTCCAACAGCCAACGAGCAATGACTTCGGACAGCAGCAAGAGCCTCAGCAGACAATAGATGATTTTTCTAGTTGGCAACAGGAGTTGATATCAGATCCAAGCAATTTCTTTGACCAGCAGTACGAACCCCAGCAGCAGTTGACGAATGATTCTTCTGGTCAGCAACAGGAATCGGCACAAGCTACGAGCGATGCTTTCGGTCATCAAGAGCTTCATCAACCGACGAATGATTCATCTGGTCAGCAACAAGAACCGATGCAAGCTACGAGCGATACTTTCGGTCATCATCAAGAGCTTCAGCAACCGACGAATGAATCATCTGGTCAGCAACAGGAATCGATGCAAGCTTCAAGCAATGCTTTCGGTCATCATCAAGAGCCTCAGCAACCGACAAATGATGTATTCCCTCAGCAAGAAGTCTCTCAGCAGAGTACAAGCAATGCGTTCGGTCATCATCAAGAGCCTCAGCAACCGACACATGATGTATTCTCTCAGCAAGAAGACTCTCAGCAAGGTACAAGCAATCTTTTCGGACAGCATCCCGAATTCCAACAACCGATGGGCAATGTTTTCTCTCAGCAGCCATCTCAGTCACAAGAGCAAACCCAGGCCGCAAGTGATGCTCTCGATATGCAGGCTATAGAAGATTTTCTCGCGATCGATCAAGAGCACACGCAGTCGCCAAATGTTTTGTCTTCTCAGCAGGATAATAACACATTCTTTCAGCAGCAGCAGCAGCAGCCGGCTAGTAACCCATTCAGCCAACAACAGCAGCCTACAAGCGATAGCATGTTCAATTATCTTCAACAGCAACAGGTCAGCAATATGTTCAACCAGCAACAGCTGCCTACAAGCGACAACATGTCCAATCAAACACAGCAGCCATTTAGCAGTGTGTTCGACCCCCACCAGCAGCCTGCAAATGGAAATATGTTCAATCATCTCCAACAGCAACCGTCCAGCAATATGTTTAACCAGCCGTCATATAACAATGCATTCGTCCAGCAACAACAGCCTACGAATGACAGCGCGTTCAACCAAGTGCAACAGCAAGGTGGCAATATGTTCAGTCAGCAAGAACAGCAACCAACTAGTGACATCTTTTACCAATTGCAATCACAGCCAGCTAGCAATCCGTTCAGTCTGCCAGCTCAGCAGAACACCAGTGAAGTGTTTAGCCAATTTCAACCGCAGCAGACCAGCAATATGCTGGGTCATTCGGCACAGCAATCGAATGGTAACATATCTGGCGTGCAATTGCAGCAAACCAGCAATGTGTTCGATCAGCAAGCACAGCAATCGAATGGTAACATATTTGGCCAAGTGCAATTAACGCAAACCAGCAATATGTCCGATCAGCAGGCACAGCAATCGAGTGGTAACATATTTGGCCAAGTGCAATCACCGCAAACCAGCAATATGTCCGATCAGCAGGCACAACGAAGGCCTGGCAACGTATTTGGCTCATTTCAATTTTCATCGCTGCCACCGCTGGAGCGACGTGAACTTCCAAGCATTCCACTTTCACAGGATGGCCATCAATCGGTCACCAATAAGCGGAAGCGGGACGAAGACCAGCAGCCTGAACAGCATGTTGCCCCCACGAGTATGAGCCTTGATCAACCACCGCCAACCGAACCCGAATCCTCCAGGAGAGTAAGCAATCCTTTCATAACGAGTGTTGATGTCTTCATGGAGTACATGGATACCGGAGAGCCTGTAGAGGCGGAAGACGAAGAGATGGGAAATGACGACACTCAAGGTCCCACAGATGCTGAAGACGAGCAGATGGTGTCTCCAAATCGCTCGCCAGAACGTTCTCCAGAACGCCGTCGTGTTGACAATACTGAAGGTCTCGTAGATGTTGAAGACGAGCAGATGCTGTCTCCAAATCCGTCACCGGAACGCTCGCCAGAACGCCGTCGTGTTGACCACCTGGACCAAGTCATGTCGCACTCAGACGATCAGGTCATCCAGCGACAGGGTGGAGATTCTACTTTTATGGGAGATATGGCCAAGCCTAGCCCTCATTGGTTCACTGCCAGCCCCTCGCACGTACCACAGAACTATTCTACACAGGACAGTCACATCACACAGAATAACACAACACGGAATCAAGTGATACAGAACAACTTGGTACAGACCTCGGCGGCGCAAAATAACGCGGCAAATGAAAGCCATACCGGGCAACAAATTGGGAACCAAACCTTCGCTTCATCTGGATCAGCTGATCTCTTCAGTAACATGAAAATGCCATCGGTGACGAGCTCAAACCCTTCTCAGTCGGACGTGACTGCAGCTCCATCATATCAAGGCGACACAACACCAAATTCCACCTCAACACGCATTCCTGCCAGCCTATCGCAACCTTCACATCCGTCAGCTCGTCCTCATAATCGGGAATTCGGTAAGCTGCCTGCAAATCCGGCGGACTTCAGCGATGGAGAAAAGCGACAATTTACGACTGCATGGAGGCTTAGATGCATAGAAGTCGGTCTGCGCAAGCGTTTCAGTTACAAACGAAGCGCCGCTGACATGGTAACTACCATCAAGTACTTTGAACTCAGAAAGCGAATAATACTCGCTGCGAATGGTGGGAATATGCCAAGCCTTGCGGGGAGCAAGAGGAAAGCTGGAATCGAGAAGATCATTTCCCAGGAAGATGAGCCGCCTCAGAAGAGATCAAAGGCACATGATGGGCGTCATGTAGACGACAATCTTGCAACACAGGCAGCGGACAAGGGAAAAATGGCTGAGAAGAGGAAAGCGGGCGAGGAGCTTTCAAGAGAAGAGCATGATAGTGGCAAGAAGCCTCGCATTGCCGACCCATCAGAGACCTCGAATATATTCAAGGGTATAGTAGGCAAGAAGGACGATGTTAACTCGACCAAATCCACTGCTCTCAATAATGGCGTGGCTGCACCACTCGCAAGTGATGAATCAGTCTCACACACTTCAAAGCCTGCAGAATCTGAAGTACCCAAGTCTGGTACCGATGAAAGCATACAATGTGCTCCGAATACATCGAAGCCTCCCGTGTTCAAATTACCTACCTTCAATACAGGATCCACCGTGAACTGGACAACACAATTTGCCAAGGCAGCTGCAAAGTCGGCCGAGCAACTTGCAAAAGAAGAGAAGGCTAAGCGCAAGGCAGAAGAATTTGACTCGGATGACGATGATGAAGCTCAGTGGGAGCGTGAGTATGAGGAGCGACTGCGCACAAAGAGACAGAAAGCCGAAGCGGTGAAGGCCCAGGGCACGACCAAGCTGGTTAATGGGAAGTTCGTCTTTGTTAGTAGCGATGATGCTGCCAAGACCGATAGTGCACCTCAGACAGCACCCGAGACTGCACCCCAGACAGCCCCCGAGACTGCACCCCAAACAGCACCCGAAACTGCACCCGAGAAAGCACCCCAGACAGCACTCCAGACAGCACCTCAGACAGCGCCTCAGACTGCACCCCAGACTACACCTCAGATTGCGCCTCAGACTGCACCTGAACGTGGACCGAACATCTTTGGAAGCCTTCCAGGGGGACAGAGCATTTTTCGCTTCGACCCGGGCGGACAGAACACTGTTGGTAGTGGAGCGAGTGGCAACGAGTCTGGCGCTGAAGATAGTAGGACTGGTGACGCCGACGACGAGGGCGAGGACGGACATGAAGGTGATGCTGATGGGGAGACCGATGATTCCCAGGAGAAGTTACAGACGACACATTTGAAGCTACCTAAGAGCCCGTTCGTTTCTCAGAGCTCTCATGCTGCCACTCCTCTGAACTCACAGACTACCACCGTTTCAGCTCAACCATCCGGTTCGGGTGGCCTGTTCGACCGAGTATCCAAGGACAAAGAGGGCAACCTTATCCGTGAGATTCCCAATACCCCGAGTGTCTTGTTCTCAACGGAGTCTGCGGCCGTCAAGAAGGCGCCATTCGGCTCGCTAAATCTCGACTGGTTGTCCAAAGAGAAGGATGATGCTCCTGTCAAATCCAGCAAGGAGAAAGAGGTCCGAAAGGTTGATCATACTTGGAGACCTGAGAACGCCTTCATCAAATTCCCGGTCAAATTCTCTGATAGCCCACCCACGGTAAACGTGACTTCGCCAAGTCCTTCAAAGCAGCCATTTACTGGCTTGTTTGGCGCACCGACGACTGACAACACGGTCGAATCACCAGCCCAGCCTGTCTCGGTCCTGTTTAGCAGCACCCCACAAAAGGCTCCAAGTTCTGGATTCAACTTCGGCTTCACACCGTCCAACCCTACCGGGACGAGCTTAGCGCCCCCATCCAACGAAGCGTCCGCTATGACATCTCGCGCAACAACGCCTGGTATTACCACTGGTGAGAGCGCTAATGAGTCCACTGCCGATGCTCAAGGGGAGGGAGAGGAGGAAGATGAGGCTGGCAAGAATGTGCAGATTGATCTTACGGCTGGTGGGCCAGGGGAAGAAGATGAGGAGGTTATCTTCGAAGTCAAGGGGAAAGCGATGATCTATGATCGGCTCGCAGCGAATTGGGATGTCAAGGGTGTCGGATTCCTCCGCGTTCTGAAGAACCGAGCCAGTGGCAAGACAAGAGTCCTCATGCGACAAGATCCGAGCGGCAGAATCCTGCTCAACGCTGCTTTGACTGATCGTCTCACTTACGACAGTACCCAGAGCAAGCATGTGAGGCTGCCCGTCGCGAACGAGAAGGGAAAGATCGACGCTTGGGTGGTGCGGGTTGGAAAAGACGAGGATGCACAGGGGTTGGTGCGAGTTTTAGAAGAGAACAAGTCAAATTAGAGACTTGGAAGCGATTGTACATAGTTTTTCGGGGTGGTCTTTTTTTGTCTTTTTTCCCAGCGTTTTTAGCGATGCATGAACATACCCCGGCGACGTTTTTTTACCCACTACCTCACCTTCCCTTACTTCACTTGCTGGCCTCGCGGTCAGTCGGAGGAGGACGGGATGGACGGGAGGACGCTTTCTTGGTGGTCTGGTTCAGACATCGAACTGACAATCGTGTCCTTGGATACTGTTGGCGGGAGTTGGCCGGAACGTTGCCCTGGAGTCGGTTCACGCCGTCATTCCGACGACTCACTTGCTGGCCTTAATGGTCGGTCGGAGGGTTAGATGGCTCACTTGCTGGCTTTAATAGTCAGTCGGAGTGTCATTTTGGAATGGTAGCAGGCGGTTCGGTTCGGCTCTTCAGTGTTCTCTGGCAGGCTCTTCGGAGTCAGTCAGAGGTGACATTGTTGAGTTCGAGCCGGCGTTTCGATGGCTCACTTGCTGGCTTTAATAGTCGGTCGGAGTGTCATCATAGGGACGTTACGTCTGTTAGCTTCAGGGTCGTATTCCAACTTCTCCCAAAGACATGTATTCTGGGGATATCGAGCGTTAGTTCGTGGCTGGGCTTGGCTGCCTTGATAGTTGACCGTCGTTCGTGGGGTAGTTGGGTGTCATGTAAATAGAACAGCATGCATGCTGCAAGTCAATGGAAAGCATTGAATTTTAGCCCTCTTCAATGGGTGACTTGTGTGATGCATTGCTTATGAGAACCAAGTAGTGTTTAGCCTGCAGAACGGCCTCAATCGTCGCCGTAGTTGAGTATAAGACTACTAGGTTATCCTCTCGGTTTCGCATACCTATTCACTCCTCTTCGCGCCTGCTTATGGGCTTTGATTCGTCGAAAGCGACATATCTGACACTTGGCTGCCAACAGTAGCACTTTTGCTGACCGAGTGACTGCTGTGTTTGACCTGTCCCCACATCAACCGCCATATCGTTGCTCTAATGCAAAGGCTCCTACTACTGTCTACGATGTGTACGGAGCATACTATAATGTGGACGCGGGTACCATGTCGTTGGGATGTTCCGATGTCCATAACACTTCTTCCAACCAAGGCCAAGGCCTTCATCTGGCCAGTACCCACTACTCAGCAGGGACGGTTGATGGATATACACAGATTCGTGACTATGATGCTATCAACGCGACCTATGGTGCTACCAGTATGGCCTATGATGCCATCCATACGACCTATGGTGCTACCAGTATGGCCTATGATGCCATCCATACGACCTATGGTGCTACCAATACAGCCTATGGTGATGCCAGTGCGGCCTATGGTGCTATGAATGCTGCCTACGCCACAGCTATCAACACGTGTGACCTCGCCAGGGGCATCTGGCCTTCTACTGACCCAGTCTCTACTTTGATGAGCTACGACCATGGTGCTGCCGACATCGACTCTGGTGTCTACCCTCTTGTCCCTAACCCAACCATAGCCCCAGGTAATCTTACCACCACTCCCGTTCAAGCAGAATACGAGCCCGCTGTCGCCAACACTAACGATTCTCGTCCACGATGCTCAACCTGCAACACCACGTTCAAACGCGCCAGCGACCTTGCACGCCATCAAAAGAAACATCAAGCTCGTAGAGCCTTCAAGTGCTTGGTCCCTGGATGCAAATTTAAAGGGAGCTATCGCAAGGACAAATTGGATGCTCATGTTAAGAGCTGTCACCAACGCGGAGCCGCTTAGAAGGGAAAGTAGGAGCGAGGAGGATCGATGATATTGTTGAAGATGTTAATTCCTTTGGTACACTTACTTACGTTACGTCTTTTCTGAAATTGTCACTACCAAGAAATATGTTTTCGTATTTATCTAGCTAGCTTTTCTTACGCCTTAACGCTTGATGCCAACTTGACTTCGCCCAAGTATTGCTCCTGGTGAGACTAATGACCGTGTTCCTTTTCGTTTACCAGACCCTCAATCCCTCTTTCACCAAGAATTGGCCCCTTCAGAACAGAGTGCCTCGCCTAATTCTGACCAAGAAAGACACCGAGAGCCTTGCACGAGCAAATTAGCACCACGCCCCTTTTTCACCACTCACAGCCTGTCTATAAGACCACTCGATTTCCCCCAACTTTTCGAGGTTTTCCCAGCCGTCTCTTTCGAATTCGCAGCCTTCAATTTGCTCACTAAAATTTGGCTAGCACACCGACTGTCGAGCTACCTTACTCCGCCACTCTCGGAAGACGCCCTTCCACTACTGCACGAAGCCCCTTTGCCAACATGGACCCTTGGATGCCCAATACCCTGCTCAGCTTAGCTGAGCCCGGGTAGGTTTTTTTTTTTTTGAACATGTGCTTACCGGATTAGGCAATTGAGAATTTTAGCGGACTCCTTTGAGTACTTCACCCAAGCCAATGGGTTTCAAGCCAATCACAACATCCTTGTTCTAGAAGGCTATCCATATGATGATTACCTTGCTGCCACGCCATACGATCTTAGCCCTCAAGTATATCCGCCTGCGAATGTCTCGACACCAGGACCGGCTCCGTATGCTGCCACGCCATACCATGTTCCCCTCCAAGCATACCCCCCAGCAAATGTCTTGACACCAGGATTGGCTCCTTATACCACCCTTTACGAAATGGGGACCCCATTCGCTCAAGGTCATGCTTTTGCGCCGACAACAATACCACCATCAGCATCTTCCGCCTCCCCCAACAACCCAAACCCAAACAACAATTCCAATTCATCCACTGCAGCTAACAACAAGGTTTCCAAACCTCGTTCCATTTGCACAACCTGTGGCCGTGACTTCTCCCGCGGATCTGACATGCAGCGCCACGCTAAGAAGCATGGAGATTCTAAGTTTTTCCAGTGTCAGGTTGCAGGTTGTAAGTATGCTGGTAGTTATCGCAAGGATAAACTTGATCAGCATGTTAGGAATGTGCATTAGAGCAGACGTTATGGTGTTTTGTGGTAGGATATTTTTAGGGTGAGATGGGAGGATGGAAGGGATGTGGTTGATAGAGTGTAGTCTGTGAATATCGGTGATTTTATTTCTTGCAATTGCTCATTAAGGCAATAACCTCAGTGCACCATGCGCAAGATAGTCTCACCTATGCAGCCAGTTGAGTCACCACTCTCGTGCAACACCACCGCCCTTTTTTTCATCACCACGTCAACCCTTACTCGCTCAAGCAGCATCTGTCAGGTCTTATCCACTCGCCCTCAGATATCCCTCCTCCCCACACAAGCTTTCACCTGATACCTCCTTCTCCGACAAACGTATCCAATACCCCTTTAACCCCCAACTCCCTCAAATCCCAGTACCCTCCGTCTGTGTGCCAGCGCCAAACCCAACAACAGATCCTGAAATTATCAACGCTAATGTTCTTCCGAACCATCTTACTGTTCAACTTCGTTGCGAGAAAGACCAAGTACTGGTATGCAGAAGAGAGTCCAAAAGTGGAATCAGATTAAGGAAAGGAGAAAGCTGGTTGTGAGAGTGACTGATGTTGATTCGTGGCAGTACGGTTCATAAGCTTAGGGGCGAAGGGTGAAACGCTTTGAAGCTTGCGGAAGTGGATAAGGTACCTTATTGAAAAGGTGTGGGTGGAAGAAGGGAGGTTACCCGAGTTTGTGTAAGGAAGGATGGGGGAGTAGTAATGCAGAATCTCATAGAGAGCACCTCGCGAGAAATTTGCGTTGCGAGGTTGTGCTATGTATCGTGATTATTTCAATTTCTCTAGATAAATTAGATACAGAGATGCTCGCTGCTCATTATATCATTAGTCATTCCTCGTCAGATCATATCTATACGCAGCCGTAGATAGCGTGATATCATAATTCATCTCGCAATCTTGTCCAATCGTAACATTCGTAGAAAAGCGATACTCTTTCTCACTTGCCCTCGTCTTCGGATCGGCCTCCCAAAGGTCCTCCACTACTCTTTCGATTCATATAGCCCAATAATGCTTCCTGTATGAGCGCCTGACACCAGTTTGTCCGAGATTTTGCCCCAGCGGCCTTGACTTATTGTGTGGTAAAATGCATCCATTACCCACAGGAAGATCATTTGCCTTGCACGGAACATTCCCTGGTATAGCGTATAGGTTCGTCGAGTAGCGCTCCATCGGAGCGTTCGACGGAGACAAGAGGCCGTTTCTCGGGTGGTGGTTGCACTCCATGTTCGAGGTAGCGGATTTCCGAACAAGCTATGCGTATGGCTCTTCGATGCTATTCGGAAAGGGTTTGTCTTCTCTCTTGCAGTCTCTGTCGACGACTAACATCTCCATTGTCAGAGTCGATGAAATTCGAGACCTCGGAGGTGTCGTTGTCAGATTAGTGGCGGATTGATATTATCGCCGGTCACACGTGAGGGATGAAGTTCGACCAATTTACCGAGTTGAAAGCACCGCTAGGAAGCGACCGCAAGCTCACAAAGACCTCTACAATGATATATGTACGCGCGAGGGTATAGACCATCGTCACTGGCGACATTATAACAACCTCCCAGAACGGTACAAATTCCATTTCCCGCCTCTTCTTCTCCATAGTATCCACCCGAGCCAGATGTACAGGATTTTTGGGAAACAGTTTCAGATACCATCGCTGCCAGCGACCAAGTCGATGTCCATCCTGGTATGTCTCGCAGGCCAAAAAGATGAACGTGGTCGCCACGATGATGATGCAACCAACATGCCATAGTATTCTTTCTATGTGGGTTGGGAAGAAGAACTTCCAGGCAATGAAATGTAAGCAGCAATAGGCCATTATGACGGCGAATAGCACGAACGCATCCCTGCTTGCACCAATAACAGGGAACTTGTCGTTGGTAAACCTAGGTAGTGGCCGCTCGCGAGGACCCATCCGAAAATGCAGACGAGGTTGGATCTCTGTGAGCCATGACGGTGACTGGTTGTCGATGAAGTCAAGAGGAGTATGGCTATACGGCTTGCTCGCGCCCGGCAAGTTACCTGCCTCGACGAGGATCTGCGCTGTACTTGCTTCAAGCTTAATGAACGTCGGGCTCTCAACGTCTAGGGGCTTATTTGACCATTGGTAATATGCCGCAAAGGTACAGAAGACGAACCCGAAAGTCTGAAGCTCGAGAGTAGTAACAGGAAGATGCTGAATTGCCCGGCCCAGGACTTGAATAGAAAACCACAGCGTCTGTACCAATGTCAGAATCTTTTGAAAACCATCCTGCTTGCTCTTGTCCCATATTTCTTTCCCAGTGATCGATGGGTATGGAGTATATCCTCGAGTCACCAGATAGTGCAGTTGCTTCGAATTGACAGGGAACGGTTTGCTATCTCGAGGTTCCACAATGAATCCGCCCATGTTGGCATAGAATCCATGGCGCATCGTCCACCCAGTATATCCGGATCTTTTCCACTGTTCTACTGACCGTCGTGCTTCCACCTTCTGACCCGTAGCGAAGGCAACGACGAACTCTGGACCCATGATAGCCTGCACCATCCAGCGAAGCTTGCGAAGCCATCGATGTATACGTCTTTCTTTCACAGATGGTATGTTGAGATGCAGTGATGTCCATGTGCAAAGGAAGATGGTGAAAAGCGAACCCCAGAGGATGTCGAAAGTGCCTCGACCATTCGGCTGACCGACCCAGCCGTACGTGGTTCCTGAAGGTGCTGCAGGGTTTGCCTGAGCCGAGACTGCGCCTAGATGCAGTAATGTAGGGAGAAGCCAAGACTTCATTGCACCCGATCTTTATTGCACACTCGCGGGACGACGCTTTGGCATCACTGCGCCTAGGTGGTATAGCAGGTCCTTTGGGAAACAGTTCAATTGATCCCCCTGGTTGACTAGCATCTGGATGCTTCTCCTGCTGAAGCTCCGACCTCTGTGGAGGGCTGTCGTCGGCAAAATATCGAGGGTTGGAAGGAAAGTGGTGGCTGGTGCATGTCAGCACTGATTTGAGGCTAGCGTGATAGACTTCCCGCGCCTAATGAAGCTTAGTTCTAGGACTAAGCCGATGGCCACGAGGGCCTTTTCGACAGCAAAATGAGGCTGTGATGGGGCGATCAGAGTGACGGTCGTGATTAGGCAGTGATAACGCGCCACCTGATGAGTTGGCCCGAGAGGATCTATCGACATCTGCGCAAGGGTACTTTCTGATATAATCTTGATCACATTCCTTTGTCCTTGGCTCTATTTGCGCAGCTTGTGTTTAGGCGTCAGGAAATTACTAGCATCTTTGTCGTTTATTTTGCTTGACCCCCATGAGTATCTCCCCGCTCCTAACGGATTCTGTCGAGAGGGCCGATAAGATCTGTTATGAAGACTCAACGAGATCGTCTCCAGACACACAGGACTATCTTATTTATTTTCTCACAGGCAACCCAGGTTTGATATCATACTATCAGCCATTTTTATCGAAACTACACTCCTTGCTTGCACAATGTTCTACCACCGATTCTGCTCGATTTCACATTTGCGGTCATTCTCTTAAAGGGTTCGAGTTTCAGAATGAGAAGTATGTCGAACTACCAGAAGAACCTCTCAGTCTTGCAGAGCAAATCGAATACCAGGAGGACCTTCTTTACAAACATATCGAGTCACACCGTGACCGTACCGGGAATACCCCTAAAGTTATATTAATGGGTCACTCCGTAGGGGCCTATATTCTACTTGAGCTTATCAAAAATCACCCAAAGCGGATTGAGGAAGGCGAACAGGATTTCGACCTCATTGGAGGAGTGCTGTTATTTCCTACCATCACCCACATTGCCCAGTCACCCATGGGAATGATAGCATCTGTAAGTGGTTGATATAGGCCTTATATATTGCTAATCCTGACCTGTCCGTTCTAGAGAGTCCTGAAGATTCCTTTTCTCCCAGTTATCATGGGGGCAATTGCAAAGTGTTTCTCGTCTTTGCTGCCCGCGAGTCTGTTTCACAACCTTGTGAGAATGATCACCAAATTTCCCGAGTATGCTGCCCAACCGACCACCTCATTCATCAAAAGCCCAATGGGTGTCAGACAAGCTTTGCATCTTGCCAAGGATGAGATGGAAACCATCACTGAAAACAAGTGGGAGTCAGAGGTCTGGGGTGCTGCCACTGCGGAAGGAACAAACAACAGGGACACTATCAGTTCGAATCTAACCATGTACTGGGGTCAAAAGGTAGCTGAGCAAATATCCACCGCTTGTGGACGGAGACTAAATCTTTGATAGGACAAATGGGTTGCCGACCATACAAGAGACGTTCTTATCGACGCTAAAGGCCGGACATCCCATAGCTCCCAAACAGAACCTTGGAAACCCGTTATGATCAAGGATGAGGAAGGCATGCCTCACGACTTCTGTACCACGTTAAGTACGTTTGAACTTCCCCTTAGCATCTACAGCGGCATGAGCGATCTGCTAACCTGGTATGTAGAAAATAGTCACAAGGTCGCGGAGAAGGTCAAGGATTGGGTGGACGAAATCATACGTGCTCATAAAAAGGTGATCTCGTGAATCGTGGGAAATCGAGACGGCTCTGGTAGGCTAGGATTTAGTCGACTATGGTGTTTGGAGCAGCTCTTACGAGATGCATTTTAAATGCTGGATTGTGGCATTCGGAGCATCTCTTACGAGGTGCATGTTAAATGTTGGATTGTGGCATTTGGAGCATCCCTTACGAGACGCATGATTAGATACCCACTCAGTCAGACCCAAATGCTTGAAAAAATCAAGAAGTAAGATCCTTATCAAAAGTCCTTTCGATCAAGTACACCATGTATCCTGAGAAGGATTGCAATAATATTTCATAAGTCTTGATGGAGATTTTGCTATTCATTGGCTGTCCTCGAAATGACATCTGCACACTTTCACACATACAATATAGCCAAACTCGAGGTCACCTGGCACCTTGTAATACACGCTATGACTGTAGTTGGTCCTAACAGTAGATGCAACTAGCATAGAAAGCGAGATGACTTGGTAAGATCACAACAGGGCTGCCAAATCTGATCTGGCAACATTGCAATAGTTTGAAAATGTCCGACAATCGGTCACTCTGCTTTCTCCATTGGCTTAGTCGTATATGGCGTAACATTGGGCAAGTTCTTGAGCAAGTTCTTGGTCAGCATGAAGTCATCTTATAGTACCATCCACCCTCTCTATCACACCGCTAATGGGTGACATTAGGCAACCAAACAATTGTATCATGTTGATCTAATCCGCACCAGGCATCCTTCATACGTCTTGATTTTCCTTCCACGGGCATGAATGAGGCACTTTAATGGCTGAGTGATGAATACAGTAAGGCTTAACCTTGGCAGATCGCGTGGGGAAACCAATTAGGCCCTGGAGTTCTCCGTGTATGCCCTTGGAACCGATCAGAAGCGGCACAGGCCGCTGGGGAATGTAAGCGAAAGCTAGGACCATTGGTATAGAAGTATGACTCCCATCCGGTTCGAATTTCTTTGACAAGTTAATGATGTTGGTGATCACTAAGCAGATGCATCTAGAATGCGTATGGAATCCTAAATTGCGGAGGAACACCCTGCAATTGCGATATCGGCGCCAAGAAATCCTGTTTGTGGCTGCCCACTAACGTCCAATTCGTCATGGCGTTGGCCCCGGTGAATACTTGGCTTCGAACTGCATCATACCAAAGGCAGCTCGTCACAATTGCTAGAATAGGTCCCCTTTCTGCAGTATGACTCAACTGATGGAGTATCCTACCACTACAGTGGCACAGCACCATAAGAGGATCTTACATCCTCAATCAATGGGCATTTAATACAGGTTTAGGTAGCTTTTCAATTCACCTCCACTGCACGTGTTCTTGTCCAGAGAGCGTGACTCCTGGCGTATTGGTGTTACACCAAAGCTTTCGTCTCTTGACTGAACCTCTTTCTCTCTGTTCTGCCCTACAAAACGTGCATTTCTCCATCAATCAGCCTTTTTTTTCGGGCCTTTTCGCCTTGCTAGCTCACCATGTTCACAGATAGGAGAATTTCTATGAGTGGGCCATTGGCAAGCCGGGTGTTGAGCTTGGGCCAAAAGCCCAAACCAGTCATCGAGATCACTCTCAATGACGAGCAAAAGGATGCATTCTGCCCTACATACACCTCGTTGGAACCGATCCAAGGGGAAGTGACCATCACTACTTCGAGTGACATGAGCTTCGACGATCTCTACATTACCTTCGAGGGGTCCATCAAAACCTACGTCGAAATAGCAAGCTCATCACCTACCAAGGATAGGACAAAAGCTTTTCACACTTTCCTACGTCTTGTGCAACCTATGGATGGTGCAGCATTCCCCCAGCCACCAGTCATCGAAGCTGGAAAGACCTACAAATTTCCCTTCAATTTTAACGTGCCAGAACGACTTCTGCCTCAGTCTTGCAAACACCCAAAGGAACAGAACTTTCCTGACGATATTCATTTGAAACTCCCGCCGAGTCTTGGAGATCCAATGGTGGCAGCAGTGGGGAAGTCGCTCATGGACGACATGTCACCAGATATGGGATCGGTTGCATACTCTGTTCGATGTAGAATGACTGGTGGTAGAGGCACAAGTGGAAAGATTCGTGTTATCGCAGAAGCTTCGAAGAAGCTCCGAATCATACCAGCTGTTCCAGAGGAACCACCATTGGACGCTCAAGGTGGTTTGAACGATGACTACAGGTTGAGGAAAGAAAAAACCATCAAAAAAGGGTTTCTCAAATCCAAACTTGGTCAGCTGGTGATACAGTCGGCACAACCGACAAGCCTGCGATTGCCACCCGTAAGGTCTGAGAGAGAGGCTTCGGTCACCACCATGGCTACTGTCAATGTTCGCTTCGACCCTGCTGATGAGGGTTACCAGCCTCCACGGCTCAACAACCTCCAGGCAAAGCTCAAAGTCGCAACATATTATGCTAGTGTGCCCATGAGGGCACTACCTACCCACTCCAATGATTTTCGTTTCAGCAGCATCCAAGGGCTCTACGTCGAGTCGCTCAACCTCTCTTCACGCTGTCTAAGTAACCAACAATGGGAGAAGTGCGAAGGTTCTACTTGTGGCCGCCGAGACTCTGGTTGGTCTGATCTCAAAACCGACATTCCCGAGCCCTCAGCTACCTACAAAGGCGGATGTTTTTACATAGCCAGCATCATGGTTCCCATCTCTCTTCCAAAATCCAACCGAGTCTTCGTCCCCACATTCCACTCTTGCCTCCTCTCCCGTACCTACGCAATAGACCTCTCCCTATCCATCCAACCACCATCCACCACAGTCACCTCTCCTGTTCTTCATCTCAAAGTCCCCGTGCAAATCTCCTCTGAAGGCAATCCCAACGCCCTCCCCGCCATCTCCGCCGAAGAAGCCACAGCCATCGCCTCAAGACAAGCCAACGCCTTCTTCAACCCCCGCAGCATCGCCCCACCAAGCCCCGAATACAGAGAGCGTGCACAATTACAATTCCTCCCATCTGACTCACCCCCCAGCCCTGGGGAAGGCTACACCCATCGCCAAGACCTGTCCCATCTCAACACCAGGCCCGCTCCAGAATACACTACTCGTATGAACGGCGCGCAGCAGAGATTTCAGTCATTGAGTTTTGAAAACGAGGATGCAGCGCTGGCGCCTCCTCCGGATTATTCTTATTCTTCGATTTCAAATGGGGGCGCGAGGATTGCTAGTAGTGTCGCGTCGCCGCACCCACGGTCGAACAGAATTGATGCTGCGCGAGGATAGTACATTGCTTAGTGTGAAGGAGAGGATTTAGGGATGGCATGATGGTGTTGTGGATGGGTTATGACGTTAATACTTCTATGATACCCACGGCAATGATTTCATAGGGCCTTTTCATCTGTAACGACTTTCTAATTTTAATATGACAAGCTTTCCAGTCGGCTCTCAATTGAGCCATAAAAGCTGATGAAATCAAATCATTACGATTTTTCCAAATAAATCAAAAGTTTCACCAATACAACAAACGCAAAGTACCTGTCCCTTCGCTTTTCTCTAAACCCACATACAGTCCTACCTTATCTCATCTCCTCAAACCCCAGCATCAACAACCCACTGATCCTATACAACCCCCCCCCCAAATGCAGACCCCTCGATCTCATCCACACCATCATCCCTGATCAGTCTCCCTCCCAAACCCAATCCATCTCACCCTCAACATATCACCCGCCCAAAACCCCCCCAAACAGGTTTCTAAACACCCCCTCCAGCACCCAGCGGGAGCATCACACCCAACCACATATATCCAACAACCAGCAACCACCCCTCTGAAAACCCTTCAACTAAACATGCCACCTCACAAATCCCGTCGCAACACAAAAAAAGGGCCTAGCATCCCCCATCGCCCACCCCCCAACTTTCCCCAACTTCCCTTCTTCCCCCAATTCTCCCATCCATTTCCAACCTAATACCCTTCCCACCTACTACCTTACATCCTCAAACATCAAACATCACATCAAACCACACCCCTTTCCCCCTTCTCCTCTTCTCCCCTTCCTTTTAAATACATCCTTCACACTACATCCTTCCTACGAAAACCCATATCAATAATTTACCTCCATACGAAGGAAGGCTCGCTCTGGGTAAACACCATTTGCTTGTGGCAGTATTTTTGCCCCTACCTTAGCGCGCATGTCGAGGGCTGGGTTCGGTGGATGGAATGGCAGGGGGTGGAGAAGAGAATGAAGGGGGATTGGGTTGGGAGGAGAGTGTGTGATTTAGGTAGAGAGGAGGGGGGTTCGAGATGGCTCTGTAGGTGGGGTTGTTGGTCTTGAGGCAGCTTACGCGAGAGAGATGCGGTAGCTATCATGATAAGAGAATTGATCACAGTAGTAAATGTGCTGGGAGATAGGTTTGTGTTGAGGAAAGATAGTATTTTAGATTTCATTGAGAGCATTATGATCAGCCTGCTGGGAGCCAACGGAGAAGCTCCTGCCAGGGGAATATATAAGAGCCGAGATACGCCAGAGAAATGCATTCACGTGGCTTTACAACACCACTACGTTTCAAACGCCCAGATGAACATGAATATACTTCATTCAGTCAGCTTTGATAACCCTGTTATAGCGAAATTAGCTTCGACTATTCTACATCAGGAGCCATAGAGTGTTGAGACTTACCCATAAATCCGTCTAACGAAAGCATAAGCGGTTAAGAAACCAACCGTCCCTGTCAGCAGCCCGTACACCGTACAAGCCAGCAAACTATAGCTGAAGAATAGCAAGCCAGAAACGAATCCTTGTATATGTAATTTCGTCCAGTAGAACCAGACACAGTAGAAGAAGATCCAGACAGCGGAGCCAGAGCCGATGAAGACGGATTGCCACCACCAGTTGTAGTTCTCCGTGCAGAGTTGTATGTATGTTGCCACAATCGTCACTTCGATAATCGTGACTATGCACACCAGGGAGACTACGCTGAGAAAGCCAAAGACGTAATAGTATCCACTCTTATCTTGCCATATGCTCCTAAAGACGAAGAGTAGCTCGATGAAGATGACGGCAAATGGTATGAGACCTGCGAGAAGTATGCTATACACGCTCTTCATATACCAGGGTTGTTCCGGAACTTGACGAGCGATACTGTGCGTTTTCGTAGGATGTTCGTAGGGACTGCTGCGGTGGAAGCCATACCAGCTTCCGCAATAGACGAGAGGAAGTTGTATTAATAGCCAGAGGGCGATAAGGCTGAGGAGAGTACCGAACGGGAGGGCTGTGCTTGACGCTTGAGCCCAGACGAAGAGGTTGAGGATGAAGATAGTAAAGAAAAGTAGACCAGGGAATAGCAGAGCGGTTATAAGAGTGTTCCTTCGCCAGTCTTTCCCGTTAAAAGTCTTGTAGAGGCGGCCAGAGAAGTACCCAGAGAATATGCCAGCGAAGACAAAGAGACCCATGCCAACACTAAGGAAGCCACCCCGGAAGCTGGGATTGAGGACACCGAGTGTACTGAGCATAAGGAGACCTGTCGCCATAAACACGAGCTGAGTGCCAGATCCGATGAGAGGGGCAAGAACCCCAGCGAGTGGTGGGGCGCGGAAGACGTCGCCGTGAAGAAGCTTCCAGCCTGTAATATCCTCCACAAATTCTTCGTCGGAAGAAGAGTCGACATCCAGTTCAATCTCGCTCTTTTGGTCCAGCAATCCATTTGTTTTCTCTCTTGGTGATCGATTGCCAGTCCTTGACTTCTTTGACTTCAGCTTGATTTTACCTTCTTCCAACACGCCATCCTTAGAATTCCTCCTGCCATCTCCAGCAGCCGTCTTGGCGACGATCATAACAACAACGGCTGTGAGAAGGCCACAAATGACAAGCGAGTTGAGTATAGCCAACCAATGGATGCTCGTACTTTCTTCTTGATTGTTGAAGTAAAGGTCCCATCTCTTAGACCATTCGATTCGATCATCTTCGCGAAAATAGACTGCGTAAGAGTATGGTATGGTAATAGTTGCCCCATCGTCAACGTCGTCATCAGGAGGCAGGTACGATGAATGTGGGTACTGGCTTGCGAGATGAGAGTTGTTGTGCGCAACGTAGAGCTCCATTCCTTCGCTATCCGCATGAACGTCCTGGGGGCAGCCAGTACTATCCCTATGCGCTGCTTCAACGCTCTTTGTATAGACCTCAAATCCGACAATGACCTTGCCCCCATGCTCACCAGCTCGTCCTGGAGCCTGCCTCCACCGTATCACAATGGTCAGATGGTTGTTGATAAAATACCGTGGCTTTCCAGTCACTGGAGAGAAGTCTTTGTAGCCCAGTTTGAAGCCTGCTGCATAGTATTTGTGGCTCTTATCAACCGTCACGAAGCTCGTGGCTCCCGGCAGGTTGTCAACGATCCATTCAGCCACATAGCCATCTTCGATCAATTGTTGCGCCCTCTTTATTCCATTTCGATCTGTCTTGCGGCTGCACAGATACTGGCATTCCTTGTCTTGGCCCATGGCCAGATCATAATCAGATGCCATGATTCTGTCACCCCTGAGCACCTCGCCCAGATTCAGAGAAACACTTTGACCACTGGCATATCCTGCATGCTTTTCGCCCGTTGGCGGGCAGATGAATGGGAGGTCATAGTAGGCATATTGTAACTGGGTGTTGTCGGAGTACACCTTATTGACGTGAAGGGGAATTGCCTCATCGTCAACGTAGCTTTTGATCGACCAGCCTGCAAGAGAAAGCAGTCAATATCTTTTGAAGACCAGAAGCTGTTGTTGGCTATTGCATATGGGATCTCACCTGGTATGTAGAATGCTTGTACGGCGCTAATCGTGCAGATAAGTGTAAGGAGACTGCAGTACAGAATCCGAAAGTCTGCGTGCATGTCTGGAAAGAGCGATAATGATTACGGTTTGGCAATCGAGGAGCGGTTGCCTGATACGAATGCACGAAAATGAAGGTATTGGTTGGCTCTCGGGCTGGGCGCAGTGTGTACCGTCCTCTGGTTCCTCCCTGCCTATATCAATTTCTCAATTGATGGGGCTCTGTATTTTGTGCCGCAGCGAGATACATAGGCTTCTTAACGAGCGTAAGCGGCACCGAGTGCCAAGGTGTCAGCGAGCGTGGAAAGTACTATGTGTAAGGGTAGATGGATTGGAGGATTGTAGAGTTTGAGAGTACTCAGCGAAGGGAAAATGCTGGGGGTGTTTCCCTGGTGTCGATCATGCTTAACTCCTGAAGATAGCAGATTGCCGCATTCAGTGACGCGTGGCGCACTTGCGGATAGCGATTTTACGAGCTAAAGTGCCAACGGCGTGTCAAAGCTTTTCCCTTTCACACACATCTTATCTATTACAAGGGACCCTATTACAATCCATAGCGGCTACACGATTTGTAGTAGCTGGCTGTAGTGTCTAGCATTGACTTGAGATATCTAACGTCTGGAGTCGAACTCATGGACGCGCAGAGGTCGCTACCAAAGGCAAGCTCAGGGTCCAAACACGGGACAATTATCCGAGGTGCCGAGAATAGCGCAAATTCTTCTTTCTAAGGTCTAAGGTACTGGTGTACTCAGTGACATGGCCTAAAGCATTCAGTGCTTGATGTCTGAAATACTCATCATTTACATATCTGCTCCGGAATCGACCTTTTCTTGGAAACCCAACCATAAGTTCCAGACTTGTCCTCTTCACAATGATGATTGTTCGCACCATGCCCTTGTTCACGTCAAAGAAATGCTCTTTGATCCGTTTCCTTTGTACTTCAACAATGCGTGGAATACGATTATATATTCGATCAAAAGCTTCCAACAATTTCTCCTTGGTCCTCATCATCGTGCAGGAAGTGATATCAGCGAGCTCATTCGACTTGCTAATCTGTGGTGAGCTTCCTGAAACATAGACCCACGTGCATCGCGAGGAAACGAGGACCAGGCATTATAGATACCATGGATTCCTCTGACACAAGCGCCTGCAATATTCGGAGACTGGCACGACCCTTCCATGATGACATTCCACACCACCCATTCCTCGATCCAGAATTCGAGTGGCAAGACGCACCGCTGGTTCCAAGTGACCTGGCCCCTCGCGGTCGTCTAAATTGGGAATTACCTCGACCGGCAAAAACAAACCTTCACATCATGTTGGAGCTCAAGGAAGAGACTGACGAGATCCTAGAGGAGTATCATTCGAAGTTACCTTTAATTGACCAGGCATTAGAAGAATGGGTTGAGATGCGAGGTGCTAGCCCAACAACGACTGGAGAAGCCAAGCTCCGAGAGATGGCGTCACTTCAGAGGTTCGGGGATGTCGAAGATCAAGGTGAGCAGCGTGACGCCTCGACTGATTCTTATATATTTAGCATGGCAAGAAACCTTGACTCACCAGGACGAGGTGATGTCATCTACCTTGCTGACGCCTTCGAACAAAAGAAAGCCAAAGAACGAGAGTCCAGCATCCCCGAAAATCTCAGAGCCGTTGATTGGTTGGACTTTGACGGATCGCACTTACATGTTGCAGAAGCATCTCATGAGGTGGAGGCTGAAATGGCAATCCCTGAACCAGTACCACCTCTGAAAATCCCCAAGTCTGGCAGGAGAACGAACAGCAGGCCACCCAATCTCCGGATCAGTAATTGGTCTGAGTCTGATGCAGTGGATCTTCTTCCCACGAGTATCTACAGTCCAGAGCCAGAGAGTGCTGGCAGCCAGGCTTGCAAGCGGCTTGGGCCGTTCCAAGATTTCTGGCGGGGCCATGACGTTAGTAATGGATGCCGCATGGAACTTGTAGACGAATTGTTAACTCCAGAAGCCAGTGGTCAGCTTTCTGTTCCCTCTCCAACCTCGTCAGAGCCCATGGACCACCAATTCCTTCGAAGGCGACGTGGGATAGTATTCGACTATGAGGAACCGGCTCGTTTGAGGGAGGCTGCTTGTAGGTTTGATATCTCACCCTGAGCGTCCCCCTATAGCATCAACTTCGAGAAGTCTTTGATTATTCTGTCATAGCGGAGGCGAGGGTTTTGAGGCTCAATTTTTACCGTAAGCAGTTCCTCTAGTGGCGAACACTAATTTCCGTGCTTATATAGCATAATCAAAAAAAGAGACTTTTCCCGCAATATGCAGAATCTGAAATGTCGTGCTTGCTAATCAGAAAGACAGACTTGTCCTGCAAGATGCAAAATCGAAATATCGTGCTTGATAAGAATTCAGTAACAGCGCACACAGAAGACGTGGGCGGGAATAGGACTTCGCCTAAGCTGACTGAGCGACGTTCGAAGTGAAAATTCAGGAGCATGGCCTTCCTTGCAATTGTATCAGCTGATGTCTCGTATCAAATCCTATGTCTCGTATCATGTCCTAGTGGTAGACTTGGCAAGGATACTTCCCCAACGACCGCATCGAACATTCCAAGGGTTTGCCAAGGGGTGGAGAAGTTCGTGTCATGAAGCCACAAGTATATTGGAAAAGTTGGGATCTCGGGGTCCTTTGTGCAAGCTCTGGTTCAGTGTGGCAGATGAGCATAGCAAGGTTTCCTGGTTCGTACAATGTCTTGACAGATATTGAGGGTTTGGTCTAAGCATTTGCCCGCAACATTGGCAGTTCACCCTGTAAGCCAACGGTGGATCGGTGAGGTATCATTCGTAGCAGATCGGATGGATTCGAGTCTTCAGACAGAAACAATTTCCAACATGACAGAGGATGGCAGGGTGGATATATGGAGGACTATAAGGCCCTCCACCTTCAATTAAAAGCTGCATTGTTTCATTTCATGTGCTCGCGGAGAGAGGCATGAAACGTAACAACACAACGGTGTACGCCGCACACAATGTGCAAGCTAGATGCCCGCTAGACCTTGTTCGAGTAAGAGTGGCCGAGGCTCGTTCAATTTTCCACGAATAGATTTACTTCCGCATATCCCTACCCGCGTTGGGAACAGTTTCGGCAGCTCCCCGACCTTTTGACCGCAGCATCGCCACCACCACCGCTGCCTAATCAATTCTTCATCCAACAAGCTTCACCTACGAAGTAATAAGTTATTCCCATCAACAATAATAGTAATCATGAATACTACTACCATGTTACGAGTATACGTGGCGAACCTTCTCGTACACTCGGGACCGCAGTCAAGGCCCGTCCAAAAGAACCAACCAATCCTGTGCATAGGACAGCCTTCCGAAGACCCTTCCAAGAGCATCCCAAGACACAACGTTGCTAAATGAGGCAAAGTCGTCCAACAGCTGAGATGCTTTTGCTGACCCTTTCGCCTTGGCCCCAAGAAAGTGGCTCGTGTGCTTACTACACGCACTCGCTGCTCGTAGCAGGTCGTAGTGCGCAGCACGTCTTCGACCCACCTACCAACGTAAGAAAGTGAGCAGGCCGGTCCTGACTCAATTTCTTTACGATGCTCTAATATTATAAGTTCTCCCATCTTCTCGTTTTTTCTTTTCTCTCTCTATACAAGTATCTCGACGTCACTCTGTTTCCTAGATTCCATCTCTAGCATCTTGCCATTTGACCAGGTACACTCGTTTGGCCTCGGACTCCTCGATCGCTACATTTCTTCCTTTTTCGTCTATTTCCTCTATCAAGTTTTCTGTAACCTGCTTCCTTCAATATGCGTACCTCAGCTTTCATTGCAGCAGCCTTGGCGGGTGTGGCCTCAGCAGTGCCTAAGTTCTCTGGCACAGCTACTCCTATCAAGGGGAGCGGAGGAGTATATCCCACAGACACTGGAATATATCCCACAGGCACTGCACCACACTTAGGTCCAGGACCAGTATCGATCAAACACCACAGCTCAGGCGGATACTTTCCTTCCGGTAGCGGTGCTGCATCGTACACGGGGAAGCACCATAGCACTGGTGTATACTCACAGTCCCAGAGTGGAGCATCTGGCTCCGGCCATGCGGGACCAACAGGTACTGGCCATGGCGGTGGATCTGGGGGCGGTCATACAACGCTTCCACCCACGACCGTTACCATTACCGGCAATGTGCCCACGACCACCACCAGTACTATCGAAATTACAAACACTATCACTACCACAATCAGTAAGCCTCACTAATCAAGCCGCATCCTGCCCCCATAGCTAATTATGTGTAGCGACGTTCGTTCCCTGCTCTAGCGCTATCTCCGTTGCAGGAACCCACACAATCTACTCGACATCATTGACCACCTCATTGATCACCTCTACGATCACTCAAACTTCCACCAGCTATGAAGTCATTTGCCCGAGCACTGGTGCTGGAGGTGTCGTCCCTACACAGAGCCCGGGTTCAGGCCCAGGTTCAGGCCCTGGTGGAAATGGGGGCAATGGTGGTTCTTCTCTAGGCCAAAGCCCAAGCCAAACAATACTTCCCGGTGGCTACGGCCCTGGATCAGGACCTGGCGGCAACGGGGCTTCCAGTCAAGGCCAAAGCCCTACCCAACTCCCAGGTAGCCCAGGTAGCGGTAGTGGACCCGGCGTTAACAGCAATTGCCCGGCTCAACAGACCGTCACCGAAACCTATACTATGCAAGTTACCGTATTCGTCACAGCTGGTACCCCAGGCCAGACCGGTGTCCCAGGTCAACCAGGCTCAGGTCCAGGCGGTCTTCCCGGCCAAGGCGGTTCAAGCGTGCCTGGCCAAGGCCCATACACCTCTCAACCCGGCCAAGCACCGTTCCCCACTTCCAGTGGAAGCGGTTCAGGGCCATTCCCATCTGGCAGCGGATACCACTCCTTCCACCCATCCGGAACCGGAGTCTCCCATCATCCATCCGGCACTGGAGTCCACTACACAAAACCAACTGTCCTCTCGGGCACCGCACCACCAAACAAGTTTCCCTTACCAACAGGTTTGACACCGGTGGTCTACTAGATGCTGTCATATAGAAAAGTGGGCTAGTGGAATCTTTCCATAGATTGGTCATTTAGCATTGCGGCGGCGTTGGGATAAAATCATGATTGTCTTGTATCTACGGTCTATACGAATGAATCTTTTGGGCAATCTAAGCTAAACAAGCGCTATCAATGACTTCTGAGAAGCCGATTGGTCGTTTGGTGTCTATACATGCCTCCTACACTTTTTAATAATATCGAAAATACTCTTCCAATTCATCTATTTATCTCATACCTCAACTCCGCTATCTCGTGGAATCGAATAGATAGAAAGACATGATTTCCCTCCCTTCCTTCCTTCAAGTCTCCAATAATTTCCCACTACCCACCAATCTTACTCACCTCCTCCCATCAGCATCTCCATTCAACCCCTCCTCCCTCAGAAACCGCCAAATACCCAACCTCACCATCCACGACATCGGACCAACCATTTCCAAATCCACGAATCTCGCTCATCTCCTCCCATCAGCATCTCCATTTCATGCAACCCCTCCTCCCAAATACCCAACCCCACCATAAATCAAGCATCCCAACCCAACTAACTCGGGCCGTGAAACAAAACAACAAAATAGAGATTGGCACGCCTGACTAATGTCGATCCAATCCAATCCAACCGAAACCGAAGCCGAAAATGCTTCAAGATGGTCTAAGCCACACAATTGCTTACAAGATGCATCAGATATATCATGAATCACTCCCTATCCATCCTTCATTGCTTACATTTTATACAAAACATAACAGTCACATCCAACGTGTCGTTTCTGCCTTAGGTGATAATGGCTTTCCTTTCATTTATCCTTCCAGCCCAACATTGCCCACCAAATATATGTACTTTTCTTATACATCCATCCCTGTCCGCCCTCCCTACAGCCATAACTCCCTCTCCGCCCTCCCTACATCCACAATATCCTCTCCGTCCTCCCTACATCCATAATTCCCTACTTTCCTCCCCTCTTCCCTCTCCACCTTCTCCACCTCCCTCTATACCTCTCTATCTCTCCACCCCCTCACTGCCTCCCTTCCTCCCTTCCCTCCCTCTCCCTTATATTTCATCCTTTTCTCCTCCTTTCAAGAAATTAAGAGGAATCGCGAAAGCGCTCCTTTAGTTCGTTTCTTAATCCTCGACTTTCCAACCAAACATCAAAGTCAAACCAAATCATGGAGGGATGTAAGGTAGGGGTGGGGGATAGATAGATGGAGATGGTTTAGTGGTGAATAGATGTGGATAGGTGTGGATAGAGAAGTATTTTGGATGGGTTGGGCGGAGATTCGGGATATCTTCGCCTTGAGTGGATGTTGGAAGTTTTTCGGATAGTGAGGTGGAGAGACCAGAAATATTATAGGGTTCCATTGGGAATTACAAAAGAATGACTTTTAATTATATACGGACGAATGCTTTATCTGCAACTTAAAGATCGCTGTTATACTATATATAAACACCCAAAAGGCGCCTGCACCATATCTGTTCAACTCTCCTTTCATGTTGTAAACTGTTCGCATTCCTTTCCTCCATCCTTCAATAGGAAACCAAGCAACCAGGTCGTGTCCGGTATGACATCTTTTTCCTCCATTCTTTTATAGGAAAAAACGGAAAAGCAGCATATACAAAAATGTACTGAATATCATATCGTAAATCCAAAGGTCTCATTCACCGCCCCAACCTCATTCAATCATCTACACCCTACCGCTATCATCCATCAAGCCTCCTAATACACCCTCCTCAACCCCCACCCCACACTACTCACCCTCGCCCAAACAAAGCACCCCACCCCAATAGCATAACACCCTCCCGTAAACAAAATCAACCCCTGATAGCTCCCCCCATCAGTCTTCAATATCTGTCCCGCAATCGGTATCCCAGTCAAACACCCAAAGCTAACAATCGTATAAAGACTCGCATACCACCGTCCAAAGACTTCAGTTTCGCAAAGCTGTCCCACACAAACGGGTGTCAGGCTGATATTGCTGCCCGACGCTATCCCGAAGAGGACTGCGAAGATGCAGAGTTGTGCGATGCCTCCGGGCCCGCTGGCGGGTGAGCATGTGAGCCAGAGACAGAGGACGGATATGAGGCAGAAGGCGCAGGTTACGATCATGGCGTTGAAGCGACCGCATTTGTCTGCTAGGTAGCCTGGTAACCAACGGCCGAAGAAACTTCCTGCGTTCAGGATTGAGAGGACTTGGTAGCTGAAGGTTTCATTGACGCCGTTGGCGATAGCGTAGGAGGAGATGTAGGAGAGGGGAATGAAGAGGGCCCATTCAATGAAGAAGACACCGGCGGTAGTGAGGGCGAAGACTTTGTGTTTGAAGATGCGATAATCAGGGAGGATGTCTTCTGTTTTGACTCTAGTCTCTGTAGGGGGGAGTATATGAGGGTTGGCGCGGATGAAGAGGTTGGCAAAGGTGAGAAGGAGGAGGAATATGAAGGCAAGGATTCGGACGGCCCATTTGAAGCCGACGAGGGGGAAGAGTCGTTGGAGCATTAGGGGGAAAACAATACCTGGAGAATGGTCAGCTTGGGTGCTAGAGGCTCGACTCATGACATATAGATTGGTGGTGAGAGAGGGCGAACATACCTCCTATTGAACCACCGGTTGCAGCAAGGCCAGTAGCTTCGCCGCGCCTTCTTGAGAAGAAGTGGGCGACGCATCCGATGGCTGGAGTGAATATCAGGGAGCTGGCGATACCACAGAGGATAGAATAGGTGATAAGGAAGTGCCATAGCTCTGCAGAACCGTTAGTATACTTAGAGGCATGGCTGCGGACGTAGAAGCTAACTTACTTGTACTCTCAGCCACACCCATCATCCCAGCGAACAAAAGGACACTCCCAGCGGCCACCAGCCATCGTGGCCCCTTTGCATCGAACACAGGTCCAATCTGCACTCCGCAGAAGAATGTCAGAAAGGCCAAGAGACTGAAGATCCAGCCGATGCTACTCGGTGATTCCTGAGCAAGCTGGTGCGTGCTGAGGTATGCCTGGAAAGTACCGACGCTGTTGAGTACTCCGAACGAGGCTGTCATGCCACTAAAGGAACCAAAGACGACCGACCAGGCCTTGAGACCGCCTTCTGGATAGGGGGAGGAAGCTTCATCGTCTTGGTCTGAAACTTTCTCCTTCCCGTTGCTTTTGCTGGTTGATCTGTTGCTGGGGGTATACTCGATTGGTGGGTAGGGAACGGGGGCCGGGCCTGCTTGGATGCCTGAGGCGGTCCTGTATATAGGGTGCTTATTCACCCCAGACGGCGGGTATTGGAGGCCTGATGACGCTTTGTTGCCGGAATCAATCTCGACATCTCTTCTGTGGGGTTGCCCTTCAGCATCTCGCCGGCTTAAGGAGGTGGCCTTTTCATTGACGGACAGCGTGGAAGAGCCATGAGAGGAGGCATTAGTTAATGTATTGACATTCTCTGGGGCAGAGGATAGTTGCCCAGCTTGTTCGATATTTTCGTGCTCGGTATTATGACGCGAAAGTTTTACATGGTGCTTCTCTTCACCATCATGCACATCTTGCATGGGATATTGCTATATTCCTCGTAACGTAACCCACAAAACTGCCCTTTCGCCGGCGCGACCCTCTACGTTTGTAGCTCAATATGAGAGAACGTGGGAACAGTAGGTGAGAGGAAGAAAAGCCTCTGTGTAGAGGCATTTCGACGGCTTTTATAGCCTCAATTGGGTTTGCCATCGCGTGGTTGCTAGCAGTGGGGTGGTGCCGCTATCGGAAAGGCGGAGGTGGCCGATTAGTACAAACAAGTAGTAGGTGTACTTTAGCAAGTACTGGTTCCGTTGGTAGCGGAGAAGAGGTGGAGGACGGCGACGGCTATGCAGGTTTGACCGTTAAGATCGATTGCGTAGACGAATGAGAGGCGTGGTCCTTGCACGAGCATTCCTCAACTGACCACGACGCGGAAAGCGCGATCATTCTAATATTACGACCATCTACATTAGGATCATAGTCACGAGTGCATTGAAAGCACTGTTGAGATGGAAGGACAAATGGAACTTGATTGAATTCTATGTATTAATACTGTGTCCTGGCGACGCCCAGTCATGTGCGCAAGTCAATGCAAGATTTTGGAAGACAAGACCGCATGCTCATGATGCTCAGTTATGCTAAATACAAGAATCGGTAATGCCTCCTTTCCTCCGAATTATTATCCTATCGAATTCTTCCCTCCTATGGTGTACATCAAGAAAGAAGACACATCCCCTCAAATTTTCCAACCCTTATCCCCTGCCGTAACAACGTGATAATGAATTGATGAGATTGATGGCAAAAGCTTTTTACAGCATGGCGATACCAGCAGCAGCACCGACGGCAGCCACAACGATCTCCTGGCTCCAGGAGAAGAGGGCAGCGGCACCAGTGAAGGCAGCAGTTGGTGCTGGGGAGGTGAAGGTACCGTTGGAAGATGGGGGAACAACGCCAGTTGAGGCAACAGTGGTTGGCACTTGGATCTGGCCATCGGTGATCTGGGTGACGGGAGCAACTGAAGTTGGGGCTTGAATCTGGCCGTCGGTGATCTGGGTGACTGCTGGTGCGACAGAGGTAGGTGCCTGGATTTGACCGTCGGTGATCTGGGTCACGGCTGGTGCAACGGAGGTAGGTGCTTGAATCTGGCCATCAGTGATCTGGGTGACGGGAGCAACTGAAGTTGGTGCTTGGATTTGGCCGTCGGTGATCTGAGTGACAGGAGCAGCTACTGAGGTAGGAGCCTGAACCTGACCATCAGAGATCTGCTGGATCTGGCCATCAGGAATTTGCGAAGCCTGAGCGGCAACAGCGGTGGCGAAAGCCAAAGAGACGAGGATTTGCTTGATTGAAGGCATTGCGTTGAGATGTGGTATTAATATGTGGTAGTGGTGAAGGTAAGTGTTGTTGTATTATGTAGCTGCTGAGCGAATGTCTTGATCGTTGAAAGATCCGGAACGACTGTGATGATTCTGAACTGAGAAAATGCGAATGCAGAGATTTTGTGTTTGTAGTGAGAGATGGTAGGAATCAGGAGAAAGAAGGCGAAGAATGTGGAAGAAATGGGTGTTTATCAATAATTGGCGGCACATTAAGCGGCTACTAGTGGTAGGCCGGAGCGACAAAGGTCAGGCAGGGGGGGGCTGGCTTGGGCTGGCTTCACCCAGCCGACCAATCTGACACGACGCAGGTAACCCTAGCGGCTCATTAAGCCACCATTACCCACCATCTTAACCGGCCTCCTTGAATTTTACCCACTGTGCTACCCCGTGCTACCCACATATACTACGCACTAGGTACTCACGGGCACTCCAGAACCCCCAAAGAGGCAGGAAAAAATTACATTAATAGCCAGCCTCTATCTAGAATCAGAGTGGCTAGCAAGCCCCCAACAATCGTCTGCACCGAGAGGCCTTCCTCCTGAGCGAGCATTTTGCTTGCCCCTGAGCCCGCAGCCCGCTCAACGTGTAAATACGGCAGAGGAAGCATATCCCTGCCCGGCTTACCATGGTGCATTTTTCCAAGCTTGCGTGAGCGAGCCGATCTCCTCCTTTTCCCCCCCTCCACTTCGCCGTATCCCTGAAGCGTCTGATAGGCTTATTAGTATTTAACGCACGAGACAGATTAACATCGGCTCGCCGAGATCTGCCCTTATCCTGAGACGGTTATCTGGCACGCTCGTAAAAGTGGTGTACACTTTTTGT
Organism: Cladonia metacorallifera KoLRI002260; assembly: GCA_000482085.2. Lineage (NCBI taxonomy): Eukaryota > Fungi > Ascomycota > Lecanoromycetes > Lecanorales > Cladoniaceae > Cladonia > Cladonia metacorallifera. The sequence goes on from KI911110.1 coordinate 764,427, forward strand.
TGTCGTCAGCAGAGAAGTGCTGCTCCCTGCATTCGGAGTAACCGCCGGGATTTACAAAGACCCGCAATTCTAATAATAACCCTACAGCTCTACGTGTGACACTCCTGCTCCCAGCCTTTCCCAACCACGCAAACATGTACACGCACAATTGCCATCACAATGCTCGTGTGCAGCTCTGCGATAGGGGCCAATTGACCTCGGCCGAAGGATGGTCATGGCGTGTGGTGTAATACACGCAGAGGCTGACCTAACCAGCCCGCTAATGTAACTCAAAAGGCGGAGAAAATCGGTAGTCTCGGTGACGGCGTGAACGCCTGTTAAATTTTCATCTCCAACCCCCGCCCCAAGCTTTTCCACTGAGAAGAGAGAACGGAGGCGCTAGCGCATGGAATACGAACACTGCATGGAATCCTGAAACGGGAGGGGCGGGCATAACGTTGGGTTGCGTCATGAATGCACCACCTTACTTTGGGAGTAAGGCTTGTCTTTAGAGCTGTTCTTTGTTGCCCAAGCGACATGCATGCTTGCGGCAGCTCTGTAGCTTGGTTGCCAGCATANGGTGACTGCTGGTGCGACAGAGGTAGGTGCCTGGATTTGACCGTCGGTGATCTGGGTCACGGCTGGTGCAACGGAGGTAGGTGCTTGAATCTGGCCATCAGTGATCTGGGTGACGGGAGCAACTGAAGTTGGTGCTTGGATTTGGCCGTCGGTGATCTGAGTGACAGGAGCAGCTACTGAGGTAGGAGCCTGAACCTGACCATCAGAGATCTGCTGGATCTGGCCATCAGGAATTTGCGAAGCCTGAGCGGCAACAGCGGTGGCGAAAGCCAAAGAGACGAGGATTTGCTTGATTGAAGGCATTGCGTTGAGATGTGGTATTAATATGTGGTAGTGGTGAAGGTAAGTGTTGTTGTATTATGTAGCTGCTGAGCGAATGTCTTGATCGTTGAAAGATCCGGAACGACTGTGATGATTCTGAACTGAGAAAATGCGAATGCAGAGATTTTGTGTTTGTAGTGAGAGATGGTAGGAATCAGGAGAAAGAAGGCGAAGAATGTGGAAGAAATGGGTGTTTATCAATAATTGGCGGCACATTAAGCGGCTACTAGTGGTAGGCCGGAGCGACAAAGGTCAGGCAGGGGGGGGCTGGCTTGGGCTGGCTTCACCCAGCCGACCAATCTGACACGACGCAGGTAACCCTAGCGGCTCATTAAGCCACCATTACCCACCATCTTAACCGGCCTCCTTGAATTTTACCCACTGTGCTACCCCGTGCTACCCACATATACTACGCACTAGGTACTCACGGGCACTCCAGAACCCCCAAAGAGGCAGGAAAAAATTACATTAATAGCCAGCCTCTATCTAGAATCAGAGTGGCTAGCAAGCCCCCAACAATCGTCTGCACCGAGAGGCCTTCCTCCTGAGCGAGCATTTTGCTTGCCCCTGAGCCCGCAGCCCGCTCAACGTGTAAATACGGCAGAGGAAGCATATCCCTGCCCGGCTTACCATGGTGCATTTTTCCAAGCTTGCGTGAGCGAGCCGATCTCCTCCTTTTCCCCCCCTCCACTTCGCCGTATCCCTGAAGCGTCTGATAGGCTTATTAGTATTTAACGCACGAGACAGATTAACATCGGCTCGCCGAGATCTGCCCTTATCCTGAGACGGTTATCTGGCACGCTCGTAAAAGTGGTGTACACTTTTTGTTGTCGTCAGCAGAGAAGTGCTGCTCCCTGCATTCGGAGTAACCGCCGGGATTTACAAAGACCCGCAATTCTAATAATAACCCTACAGCTCTACGTGTGACACTCCTGCTCCCAGCCTTTCCCAACCACGCAAACATGTACACGCACAATTGCCATCACAATGCTCGTGTGCAGCTCTGCGATAGGGGCCAATTGACCTCGGCCGAAGGATGGTCATGGCGTGTGGTGTAATACACGCAGAGGCTGACCTAACCAGCCCGCTAATGTAACTCAAAAGGCGGAGAAAATCGGTAGTCTCGGTGACGGCGTGAACGCCTGTTAAATTTTCATCTCCAACCCCCGCCCCAAGCTTTTCCACTGAGAAGAGAGAACGGAGGCGCTAGCGCATGGAATACGAACACTGCATGGAATCCTGAAACGGGAGGGGCGGGCATAACGTTGGGTTGCGTCATGAATGCACCACCTTACTTTGGGAGTAAGGCTTGTCTTTAGAGCTGTTCTTTGTTGCCCAAGCGACATGCATGCTTGCGGCAGCTCTGTAGCTTGGTTGCCAGCATAAGCTGCATATTTACGAAAAGTGTAGATACCGGTTGCGTAACAAGACTTTTGGGGGCCTATAAAGCGCTCATACTCCCCACGGAAATTCTGCGAAGACAGTTCACCTAGCATTGATAGCTTTTTGTTGATTTTGCAGTACACATTTCAATATTTCCCAGATATGATCTTTCCCGTTTATGGGAATTAGCTCTTGGCAGTGTCAAAGGACTGAAATTAGAACTTGGCCTGCCCACAAGGGCGAGGGCCCATGGATTCTGGCAAGATCTAGCCATTTCAGTTTCAGGATTGGGTTTCCACGTAATCTCGATGTCATAATTTTCTCTGCATTTGATAGGCTGGATTATTCTTCAGCCTTGGTATCATTTACCGGGGGAATTCGATAATTAATTGGAAATTCCGATCAATGATGAGGTGGCAATGGCAAACATCATGCATGCGGGAGGCCGCCATTGAGGCCCTCTTCCCCACTCGTTCATAGCCTTGCAGGAGACGGTCCTTTGCGGAATTCATATAGACTTTGGTACTTCGTACTTTCGATAGTTCGTGGTGATGACATTACCTACCGACGTCTTGTTAGAGCTGTGTGCCACAATACCTTCGTATTGTCAGAGCTGTGTGCCACAATTGCATACCATTGTCGTAATGTTTCTGTTGTTCTAGCACGCGTCATATAAGCAGCACACGCGCCCTCAAAATGCTACGTACGCGCTTGGGGCAATCAATACCTGGTGCTCATGCTCAAAGATAGAAGTATTCGGCATGTGTTGATACGGTCTTCGATTGCTTTTCTTTGATGAGGAACCGAGATCAAGTAGCTATGTTATGTACAACCTCAAGTCTGAAGTAGTCACTGATCAATTGGTAACTCCCCAATGAGTGACCAGACAGAAGGAGGTTCACCTGTTTCGTACACTTTTCCTTCCCAGATATATACATCTTTAAGAACCGAAAAGGGTAATGAATTGCTGGTTGTCGAATGACAACACCGGAATGCCTCCAACGCCTTGCTAGCTTATCCACATACCGTGTTCCACCCAGTCCAGTCTGAAAGAGAACCAGCAAATTATCACCGAGACTCCCTCTTCACAGAACCACCATCATAGCCCCAACAAGGATGCCCGTGACCCAGTATACTGAGTTTTGAACCATCCCGTTTCTCATGGCGCCACTCGTATCTGTCCCATTCGGCAACGTCCCATTAATGATAATCGTCTTCGTCCCATTCACATCCCCCACATGGATCAAACTGCTGTTCTCCGACGATGGACTTCCATTCCCCAGCAACTGGCCCAGATACGTGCTATTGTCATTGTTATCGCATCCGCACGCGCTATATTGCTGACACAGACATGTCACGGGGAGGGTTTCGTTTTGATTTGTGGGTTGCGAGGCGTTGGATGCATTGTGGAAGCTGTAGGGGTGGTCGTAGTTGTACTCATAGGCACCGTAGAGCCATAATCCGGGGAAGATCGCAAGACCCGCGCCGAGGAGAGCGAAGGGGACGATGCCGGAGGGGGAGCGCGAGCCCGCGCGATAGGCAGTGCCTGAGCCGCCAGCGAAGTAGCGTCCGCCGCCGTAGGAGGGAGAGATGGAGGAGGAGGAACTGTTGGGGGTGGCGGTTTAGTTATGCTTGAGGTTATGCGAGGGTCAAAAGGGTATTTACCTCGCTGTGCCTGTATTTCGCGAGCCACTGGAGCTGCCACTGCTGCCGGATTTTCCAGAAGAGCTCGACGAGCCGGACGAGCCTGAGCTTGAGGAGCCGGAGGATGAGGAACCTGAGGATGAAGAACTTCGACCTCCTCCTCCACCTGAGCCTCCACCTCCTCTTCTCTTCTCTAAGTAGCTTAAGAGTCCTTCATCTAAGATATCGTTGATGGGGCCCGTCAGGACGCCTGGCTCAGCTTCTGCTTCTCGTCTTGATATGGCAAATCTGCCATATCGTGCGAACGGTAACGAGAGCGCTGACGCGACTGATGATGCGCATAAGCCAGTGACTGCTATCTCTAGGATCTTCATGGTGGTATGTGTCGATGCGGAATCCTAGTTGTACCGTAGACCCTTATATGATGATTTGCTGTTGCCTAGGGCCCAGATCAAGTTCTGATGATGTCTGGGTGCTGGGGACGACCCAGAGAATGTATTGATTAACAAACACCGCGGATATAATTCAAGGTCCTTCCATGGCCATATTTAGGTACCGCCACCCATGACTTGGCAGGAATCAATTTTCTACTGCAAAAGCGACACCAAAGGAATATCGACGGGTCACTCGCTGCACTGCCTCCCATGCCATCATTGTACTCCGCAGATCAGAGAGTCTAAGAGTAGCTCATAGCACGTAGGGCCGAGTTTGGCTGACTAAGCCGCATATCGACGGACAAGATCCTTTCTTAAACTACGGTATACGCGCGATTAGGTTCTCCCTGAAAGTCTTATTCACCTACACCGCCATATTGATTTGCTTGCTATACAGCTGCGCCTTTATGAGGGAACCTACCTAGTCAATTGGATTTGGGCGTTCTCTGAGGCATACCGGGCCTGTGGGCATTACGAAAGAGCTTTGGCCTTGCAGGCTGTACGATGCTAGGAGAATCGCATGAGGAGCCTGCGACGTCTCAGCTTGATACTGGGTTCGACCACACTTCGTAGGAAGTGCTGATGATCGCTCTTATGATGGGTTGATGGAAGGCTTATGAAAGCTACAATGTTGCGCGTCAGATCTTGTTGGTTGTCTTTCTCCCCAGCCCCTTGAGGCGGAACAAATAGTGGCACTGCGTCCTTGTTGATAACAAGACACATTGAATGCGGTCGGTAACATGTTACTGAGCCGTGAGAATGTCTCGAATCCTTGCTCCTTGCGCCTCACCTTGCACACAGTGTCGGCACAATCCGAGTGAATGGTTGCAGTAATTTCGAAGAAATCGCAACATTCACTACGGAGTCTTAAGGGAGTGAATCGTCGACCACTGCTATGGCTTGAGTTCTATATCACTTGCAACTCCGTCCATACCATTGGCGGGGAGTGGGATATGGTAGTTAGATGATAAAGCTGCTTTCAGGAAAAGACTTCCCATCAACGCTTGCTTAGACCGTAAATCCTCCTGACGCATGCTGTCTCGGCTCTGCTCCAGCCTCGAATGTTCCATTAGGTTGCCTTCTCAACCCTTGGGCAGTGGACTGGCCAGGCGCGATCCAGGTGACATTGTGTCCGAGACTTGCCATATACGCGACGGTCTCGTTGTTGTACGCATATTCGAAGCTGACTTGGTTGGGTGACAATTGATCGTGAAACCGTGGCTCAGCCAGAGCCTCTTCTACAGTGGCGTTCTGATCGAGGACGTGCCACAGATTTTGGATGACGGCAGTGATGATACGGCTGCCTCCTGCGGATCCAATAACATAGTACAAGGTACCGTTGGAGAGGTACTCAGCGATGGTGGGCGAGATTGACGAAAGCGGCCTTTTGCCGGGACGGATGAAATTCGACGGTGAGGGTGCGTAACCAAAGGCATTAGTTTGACCAGGAACGGAGAAATCGTTCATTTCATTGTTCATGATCACTCCGGTCTCTGGAACGCAAAGCTGGGAACTACAGACACTCATTCAGGGCACGGATCATCATCGGAGAAAGGGCGAGCAACATACCCAAATAATAGATTGATTGTGGTGGTTAAAGAGATTGCCATGCCCGAGGCGTCAGCTGTAACAATTGTAGAGGTGCCTGAGCTGGAGGACATTGGTCAATATTCCATGGAAACCCACTGGATTTAGAAATGGCTCACTCATTGAGAGACTCGAAGCCTTGTGGATCATATGCCGAAACGCTGAGCGTATGAAAGTCTGAAATACGACTCCTGATGTTCTCAGCAGTAGTTTCGTTGAGCATCTCATCCTGATATACATTCAGGCCTTCAACAAACGATGGGTCTCCGAGGTTCGCTCGCTATTCAGGTGTCAGTGCATGAGATTCAATATTGAGCAGACTTTTTGCACCTCTCCGTACGCAAACCTTATGGCTTCGTCAAGCCTGTGTGTGCTAAGATTGATCGCGGCTGCCTGGCCAAAGTCCGAGTATCCCTCCACGGTCTTCAACACTGACAGTGCCACGGTGCCTGATGATGGAGCGGAACAAGCTGTGAGTTGAAATCCCCGATAATCAATCTGAGCTGGCTTCCTTAGGGCTATTTTATAGCTTTCAAGGTCCTCTAGAGTCATTGTTCCGCCAGACGCTTGTAAAGAGTTGATGGTAGCATTGGCAATGGGCCCTGTATAGAAAGCATCAGGGCCACGTTCTGCAATGGTCTCCAGGGTGTCCGCATATCGCTTCCTTGTGATAGTCTCATTCAGACCGAGAAGCGTTCCATTGGGTGCAAAGTCAATAGCAAAGCTAGGATCTTCAACCAGGAAGTTTGGACCACCAGCTATCGCGCTCATCTCTTGATTAACCAAGTCTTGCGTCACGGTAAATCCACAACGAGCCAATTTGATCGCTGGTTCCATAACTTGAGCCCATGGCAGTTTGCCGTATCCTTGGTGGAGATATTGTAAACCACGAAGCTCGCCGGGAACGCCACTATATTCGAGATGAGCGCTATAAATTCAATCCTAACGTTGCGATGCCGCACCTTGCAAGACCGCCGTACAGCGATAGATTCACATTCTCACTGTACATATCCTCAAATGCTGCAGCAGGAGCAATCTCGCGAAAGTCGATGGCTTCATAAGAACCGTTGGAGCCACGCACTTATCATGGCATTGGTCAATCGAAAATTTGGGGGAAAAGTACATGCAACTCGGAACTTGAGCTTTACCAATCATAAATCCTCCACCCCCAATACCGCTATGGTACATTCCTGCAGCTTTGGTTAGCCGAGCTTGAAGCAGGTTTTATGTTCCAATTTACCAATTACGCCTACGCAGAAGACGGTTCCTACCAAAGCATCGGCGGCGCTCCCTCCAGCCTTGATCAGATCCACTCCAATACGGCTGCATACCGAGCTCTCTGAGGCAACGGCACCCAACTTATCATTTTCTTCATACTGGGTCGCACTACGCCGTTGGGCAATGGACGAGGCCAAACCGCCAAGCACGAAACGACCACCAATGGCCGAGGACAAGGCGATACACAAGACCAAGTATGGCAACATCATTATTGCGAGACAGGAACTTCTTCAATCTTCAGAGCAGCAGACTCGAAAATACAATATTCAGAAATGTGGGCGGGGTACATGGCCAAGGCTGCCTAACCAGCTTGGCTGACCAGTTAGGCAGCTCGTAAAAATGAAATGGAAAATCATCTTTCAGTTCCGCTCAAAACCGAATGGTCTTACATGCAGGGCGTTCTTGCGCACTGTTCCGGCTGATGGATTGAGGTCTGCTCAGACTGCTAGATTTGGTAAGGGACCGATCCTAATAGCTAGGTCAGCCCAGGTGGCTATTGAGACCAAGGCGCAATCAGAGTAGACGGAAGCATAAGGTAGAAGCTGTATGCATCGCCAAGTGCCAATTTTTAATACCCTTGACAGAGTTTGCTTCCAAGCAGTGGCCAAAGTCACAGTGCAGGTGCCCCATTTTGGTGGGGAAACCCTGGAATGCAAGCTGCGGGTCATGCATACGGTATGCTGGCAGTACAGCCAACATAACAATTGGTCTGGGCCGGCAGGTCTACTTGCAACAACGAACAGTGAGATAACGGAATGGAATCGTCTGCAAAAGATCACGGAGACACTAAGGTGCGGGATAAGCCCTCTTGCACTAACCGAAAAGGGTATGATTTCTCGGCGCGGTGACGCAGGGGTGGGGGACTGGCGAAGACCCTGAGTGGCCGGAGAGTTACAGATCTCCAACAATTGCCATTCCAATCGGTGAAGCCATTTGCACATGTGCCGCTACAGCATTCTAGGTACCTTATAATTATTTCATAAACCGCCGTCCACCCCCATCTACATCGCATCCTTCATAAACATCATCCAGTGCGCCGCTCATAGCATCGTGAGAGGCTGTCACAGCCTTTCTTACTATATATATATATCTCTCTCTGCTCGGGAAGAAGAGCATCTGGACATCGCCTCGCTATCTTCTCCTCTAATTTTTATCTTAGCACTAAATGCAGTTTGAAAAACGACGATTCAGCTGTGTCATGCTATATTCCTGACTTCCGAGGTGAAATTTTGGCAAATCCAGTCTCTGCCGAGTAAGCTTGGATCGTGAACCTTCGCCAAGCCTATTCACCCCTCGATTATATCCGGGCAAAGGACACTCGATAAAGCGGCTGTCTATAGACCGGAGTACTTGTTTGAAGAGTAACAAGGCGAGACTCGAATTTATCTTCCTACGAAGCCCGCGCCTGGCATCATGCCCGTCTTCATGAACCCTTTCCATAAACACGATGTGTCCGAGTTTCCTGATACCTTTGTGCCACTAGCTCATGCCGAGCGTCACCCTTCCATTGTTGCTGTTCATAAGGATATGGACAAGAAAACCCGTTCGGCGAGTCCCATTAATGACGCGGGCGATACCAGTGACAATGAATACAGCGCACATACCATTGAGGGTCTAATTGCAGAGATTGATTTGGACATTGCGGCCTCGGGACACGATACAGCATATGATCGAAAGTCCAAGGTGATCAACAAAGCTATAATGGACATTGGGATGGGACGGTACCAATGGCAATTGTTCGTACTGTGCGGCTTTGGCTGGTTAGCAGATAACTTGATACTTCAAGTTGTGGCTCTCACCCTACCATCACTGACGTCGGAATTTGGTCCTGACACAACGCAAGTCCGCTATACGACCTGCTCCATCTTTGTTGGGCTGTGTGTTGGCGCTTCCTTCTGGGGCATTGCTTCAGACATTCTGGGCAGGCGTCTCGCATTCAATACGACCCTCTTCATTGCCGGAGTCTTTGGTCTTGCCGTGGGTGGAGGTAACTCTTGGATTGGTGTTTGCGGACTTTATGCAGCACTTGGCGTAGGAGTTGGTGGAAATCTCCCAGTTGATGGAGTAAGACCGACAGATAGTACCCTTAAGCCTGAGCAAACTGACGACCCCAAGGCACTCTTTCTCGAATTCCTTCCGCAAGCTTCTCAGGCTTTGCTTACTTTGCTGTCTGTCTGGTGGCCCGTGGGACAGCTCATTGGCTCGCTCAGTAAGCATGCCACTGGCATTGCATCGCCTTCCACTAACTCTGTATAGTCGCGTGGGGTTTCCTTACCAACTATAAATGCGACGCCTCGCTCCTCTCGTGCGATGTCGCCGCTCCCGGTGTAGCATGCTGCCACAAAGCTCAGAATTGGGGCTGGAGATACCTCAACATCACCGTTGGTGCAATAGTATTTTCTATGTTTGTAGCACGCTTCTTCTTTTTCCATCTTTTTGAGTCTCCCAAGTATCTCCTCTCAAGGGACCGTCAAGCAGAGGCAGTCGCGACGGTTCATGGAATTGGTCAGTCCTATCGTGCCCCTCGAGGGCAACTTTACTGACCGAGGATAGCTTACAAGAACAAGCGCAAGACCTGGCTGTCAGAGGAAATCCTGAATGCTGTTGGCGGAGATCCTGAAGTTGTGAGCGACGCTAAGCTCTCCACACTGGACATCGTGAAGCGATTTTTCAGTAGATTCTCTGGGGACAGGATTGCACCTCTATTCCAAACAAGGCGCATTGCCATAATGAGTATGTTTGCTTTCTGTTTAACGATGGTCGACGCCTTGTCTGTAAAGACTTGCTACCTCTTACTGCGGCTAACATTGAACCACAGCATGCTTGGTCTGGTTTTGCTGGGCAACAATTGGAATGGGATACCCTCTTTTCAATGCTTTTCTCCCACAATACCTTGAGAACGCTGGCAAAAATCAACCACCGACGCCCAACAACATTGTTTATCGCAACTACGCCATTACATCGATCGTTGGCGTCCCCGGGTCTTTCATTGCTGCGTATACTGTGGACATCAAGTACATTGGCCGGAAATACACCATCGCAATATCCACGCTGATAACTGGTATCCTTCTTTTCTGCTTCACGATCAGCTCCGACCCCAACTATCAGCTCGTTTTTACCAGCCTGGAGGCGTTCTTCCAAAGTATGTCCGCTTTCCTCTGGCGCATATCATTGAAGCTAATTCTGGAAAAGATATAATGTATGGTGTGCTGTACGCATACACTCCCGAGGTCTTTCCAGCTCCAAATCGAGGCACTGGAACGGGCATTGCCTCTTGCTTGAACAGAATTACAGGTCTCTGCGCGCCGATAGTGGCGGTACACGCCGGAAGTGTCAATCCCAATGCCCCCGTATATGCCTCAGGGGCGCTCATCATCGCAGCCTTCCTCGCCATGTGTCTTTTCCCTATCGAGACAAGGGGAAAACAGAGTTTATAAGTGCGTGTTCGAATTTCCATAAGCGCTGGACGAGCATGAGACGATGAGCCAGTATAGACCACTCTGTTCTTGATATCAGCAAGTTGATAGAATACCATGTCCGATAGGCTTGTATGATTAAGTAAATCAAACATTGGCTGGATTATCCAACGAATTGTTCGTAGAACGCTCGATATAACCCAAAAGGTACCTAGAACGGGCCATATATTGAGAGATCTTACCCGCCAACAATAAATCTTCGCTGCTTTCGGTGTATGTAAGATGATGGGACGTAAGTCATGTATACAGGGGTAATCAAAGTGAGGTACACATATATCTTTCAGCTAACATTTTTTAGCAATGAAAAGCTATGACTAAGATTTAGAAACCCTTATAACTGTGATTTTTGGGCTTTTCTTCTTACTGCCAGGGACATTGTATTCCGAGGCCCTGGTAGACAGGTTTTCCTTATTTTAGAACGCTTGAAGGTTGGTTGCCTTTGATATATACACAATCGATACTTGCCTCGCAGCATGACTTTTTGACATCAGAATCTTCACAAAATAATATGTTCATAGCTTACTCTGGCCTTCCTGAGGCACAGCTACTACAACCTTACCCCAAGTCTCTCTCCTCCCCAACATCCCCAATGCCTCACCTACGCTCTCCAATCCAGAAAACGTCCGATCTCCGTACACCGTCCCCCTAAACTTCCCTTCCTCCATCAACTTGAATAATCCCTCCCAAACCACCCCCACCGTCTCGACCTCCTCCTTCGCATACATACCCCAATGCAATCCCACAAGACTGACATTCTTCAACAAAACCCGATTCATAGCCACCTTCTCAATATTGCCAGCTGCGAATCCAATCACAACTATCCTCCCGTTCCAAGCCGTGCACTTGAGACTTGTATTCACCATCCCGACAGGATCAAAGACTATATCCACCCCCTTCCTTCCAGGTGTAAGCTTCTTAACTTCTTCCTCCCACCCTTTCTTGTTATAATCAATCGCACAATCTGCCCCATACCCCTTAGCAACTTCCAATTTTCTCTCTGACCCTGCCGTCGCAATGACAATGGCTCCAAAGGCCTTCGCAACTTGCACAGCAGCTAGTCCTACACCACCAGCTGCAGCATGTATAAGCACATAATCACCCTTCTTCACTCCCGCTCTCGTGACTAGTGCAGCATAGCTCGTCGGCGCCGTGACCATCAACCCCGCTGCATCAACAAAATCCCATCCCTTCGGCACAGGGCGCAATGCCTCTTCCTTAGCGCAGACGTGTGTAGCATATCCGCCTTGTGCTGCGCCGAAGACCCGATCGCCAACTTTGAAGGCTGGAGAACGGGAGGCGGAGGGGGTGCTGAGGATAACGCCCGAGAATTCTGAGCCGGAGATCCAAGGAAGTGGGGGCTGGTGCTGATATTTGCCACGAATTTGGAGGAGGTCGAAGAAGTTGGTGGCGGTTGCGTGAATGGCGATGAGATATTGATCTGGCTGCGGGGTGGGGTTGGGGAGGGTGCTGACAGTGAGGTCGCCGGGGCCGGACACGTAGGCTCTTACTTGGATGGCGCGCATCTTGAGAGGAATCTATCTGGAAGAATAGGTGTCTCAATTGAGGAGAATACAGATTACATTCTACATATACGAGGCTGTTAGACACAATTTCTCTCCATGACTTTCCCTTGGTCGGAGTGAAAATGCCGAGGCATCTCTTCTCTTCAGCCTTCCCACCCAATGTCTCGACCTTATACCACCACCGAGATAATTTAACCGCCTAAGATAGATTAATATGGATAAGCTGCCTGCAGAGCTTATACTGCATATCGCTCATTGTAAGTGGAGTCTTGCTCGAAATCGATCCTTGGAGCTAAATAATTGCTAGTCCTTCATGCACGTGACATCGTGACTCTACAGCTTGTAACCAAGCACTTCTTCAAGACCTACCGAGATAACAACCTGTGGAAGGATCTTTGCCTAGACGAGTCTTCGGTATCCGAAGCTGCACGGAGGTTCCAGCCTCACGATACACCCAGCATTCCCCGTACTCAGGAGCCTGCAGCCTTAGACTTACGAAGAGCTGTTGACCATATCGACCCTACCCTACGCCATCACCTACCCAAAAAAGACAAACCCACCAGAAAGGCTGCTTCTAGTTGGGATCCCGCCTACCCGGGCGAAAAAGTGGACTGGTACAATGAATATATTGCGCGGCATGCGCCTCTCTCTATCAGTTGGCTTCAGCAACCTACAAATGCGTCCGAGAGAATAATAGAGAATATTGAGCCAAGAGGTCTTGGATTACTACAAAAAGATGGGGAAGATATAGTCATAGCACCCTTAGATGATGGGAGCGTGTGCCTCTGGAATATAGGCCAAGACGATGCGGCTCCAGAAGACAAAGACGGCCGCATAATGACTCGTAGCAGACCTGGTCTCCTCTCTGTCACTGGTCCAGGTGGCACTACGTGGCAGGGTGTAGAGCAGTCCAGAGCGAAAATGACTAGCACCGGTGTCGTGGAATGCGTCAGTATCGACAAGATGCGGAACAAGGCTTATTTCGCGGTACAGTCGGGTCTCAATGAGGTTGACCTTTCAACGCTTCAGATCTCTGCATATGATCGATACCCTTTTTCTATATCAGTGCTCTCCGAAGCGGCACATCCTGTTCCACTGACAGTGGGGACGACATTATCGCTCCACATGCACGATCCGCGGCTTGGGAACAATGGCCGCGTATCTTCCTACACCTATATATCCGAAAGGGTTGATTCCAGCTACGACTTTGCCAATGGTCCCACGCGAAATGATTTTCATCGGCTGGGTTCAGGCGATGATCCTCAAGAAGGATACGCCACTCTGTACCATCCTGCTCCCCTCTCCATTCTTCATCTCAATCCTTCCTCTACTATCTACGTTGCAGGCCGCTTCCCCAGCATCCTAACCTACGATCGTCGCTTCTTCCCAAAGCTTACCTCCACAATCTACTCCGGAGCCCGGCTGTGCTCCATGACTTCTCTCACCACCCCCAACAACCCAACCTTAGTAGCAGCGGGTGAATATAAGGGTAAAGGATCCCTAGAATTCTACCCCACTACCCCGCCCACTACTTCAGACTCTTCTTCCCCAGCCACGGTCCCTGGAAACGAACCAAAACGTAACCGCACCTCCGCATCCAGCTCTAAACTCCTCTCCCTCACAAGCCACGGCACCCGCCTCCTCTTCTCTGATGGCGACGGTCAACTAAAATGGGTCGAGCGGGACGGCTCAACCCTCGTTCGCCGCTGGAATATCAATACCTACACCACCGCTGAATGTCTCCGCATGAGCAGCGTCTTCCACAGCAATCCCAACGAGGGTGACGTAGCGCGGAAATTGCTCCCCGTGAGCGCAAAAGAGAGGAGCGAGGTTCTGATCTGGACGGGGGAGAAGATCGGCCTGCTTGGGTTTCGACAGAATCCGAGATTTGTTTTTGGGGTGGATGGGGATGATGATAAGTGGATTATGGAGGGGCTGGAGGGGATGGCGGAGAGAGAGAGGGAGAGGGATTATGGGAGGGTCGTGAGAGAGGCGTTGGAGAGGCAGGCGGATGAGGCGAGGTTTATGCAGGGGTTGGGGTTGAGGGCTTCTGCGTAGGTGGGTGGATGTGGTTGTCTCCCTTTTGGTTGCGGCCTATGTCATTGATATAGATGCAGGTTTCTGTGAACAATGAATGGTAGATACCAAGTCTCTGCCCCTCTGTTGAATGAGATCAGGTGATGGCAAAGCGATCTAGTGTTCATTAGTTAGTGGATGTGATGCATTTATCATCAGGTCAGGGTGGCAGGTGCCAGGATGTTACACTCTACAGGCATTTATATGCATGGAATATAGAATTACTTCAACTTCACGAGATATTCAACACACAACGCCTGCTTTACTAGCTTGCATATATTAGATTTCACAGTCTGCTAATGAACTATCAAGAGATCAATCACTCGTCTTGTGATTACTAAGCAAAGCTCCCAGATACCATTCCTAATCAGTTTCCTGGGCTTTGGGTAAAAATCCCTTCTCTGAGGGGAAAGAAGCTATGTAGTAGCTTGGATGCCATGAGCATGGATATCATAGCTCTTTTCAGCTGCAAGACTGGGTCGCGCGACGCCTGCTCAGGAACCTGAGACGGTCCCTAGAGTGTGCCGTATAGAGCTCTTCAGCTATCCATGAGCCCGAAGCAAAATTACTTATTTTATACATCAAAAGATCTGTGGAGCTCTTTGGCTTGGTCGTCTTAAGATTTTGCTGCGAAATCAATCGAGGGTTGGCGCCAAGGATGGAGCATGAGCATCAACGCATCTCAAAGCTTTTGACCAGCTGCACAGCAACAGCGATACGCCGCTAATGATAGACTCTCGCGTCTCTGTAAACGGCTCCCCTGACAAAGGCACAGATTGAGAGCATTTGCCATGTGCTGCAAGGACTGTTGATGATGTTGCTAGTGAGGGCGCGAAACAGTGGCTTGCAGCCATAAGGGGCCAAAGCATAGAATAAGCTACCGTTCGAGACGCCGGGG
Organism: Cladonia metacorallifera KoLRI002260; assembly: GCA_000482085.2. Classification (NCBI taxonomy): domain Eukaryota; kingdom Fungi; phylum Ascomycota; class Lecanoromycetes; order Lecanorales; family Cladoniaceae; genus Cladonia; species Cladonia metacorallifera. Next base: position 779,605 of record KI911110.1, read on the forward strand.
AAGCGCTTAGGGTACAGATTCATGCGCGGTCCCCATAAGATAATCACGGCAAGTCTTGCATTGTAGCCAATGGAAATCTGCTGGCTATGCTTCCTCACAAGATAATCCCATACCATCCGGAATAGGCAGACGAAGGATCTAGAGGCGGCAGGTTCGCAGGCTGTGTTGGATTTGATTTGCAGACAAGATGGAGCTTTTCGGCGATTGCTTTAGCTGCATGGGCCTTCCATCGTGCATTTGCTTCAATGTCGTTCCAGGTGCTGCTCTAGGATTTGCTAGCAACCTCTGGGGCGTGCTCCCCCGGGTTGCAATTGCGAGATCGACATATGAACCCTCATTATCTTTTTCTTTCATCGTTTCCTATATGCTTGATGTTTGATCAGAATATTCGCCGCTCGTTTTCTTCATTTCAAATTTGTTACTCAGCCAGATGTGTTTAATCAGGCTGTCCGATCGCCCGGCAGGTGACCTAATCTTCTGCTATGAGCCCGAATCCATCGCCCACAGCACAGGCATTAGTTGGTTGGGTCCTTGAGTCGCCAGGGCGTGGAACACTCAGTCTCATCCTCAGCTGCCTTACCACAATATTCTTATGTACCTGGGTGGTGATACATGCGCGAGTCTACAAACGTTCATCACTCTTTGGGCTGCACAAACTTACCTTATTCCTAAAGACTATTCTTGCGCCGGAATTTATAGCCGTTGAGGGACTCCAGGAATGGACTCAAGCGCGAAGGATGGTAAAGGATTGCGCCGATTCCACAGGAAGTAGGCTGAAGACCGTTCATGCCTTCTACATCGGTATGCTCGCTCTGAGATACCGCACCCCGCGGGGTGAGAGAGTCATATGGCCGAATCAATTTACCTGGCTGCTGCAACAAGGTCTAATTGAGTGGGATGATCACGAACTGTGGGGTCTTTCCGAGGAGAGCATACGCGACAAAAGTAATGCAGACGGTGCGGTGAAGCTGCTGGCCCTCGGGCAAGTGTCGTGGTTTATGGCGCAGTGCATAATGCGGCGTGTCCATAATCTTCCCCTCTCCCAGCTCGAAACGATGACTCTCAGTTACATCCCTTTGGTGGCCCTCACTTATTTCTTTTGGTGGGTCAAATCGAAAGATGTCATGACTCCATCAATCATTGAGCTGCCAGATATGCTTTCTGGGCAGAAGACGATATTCGAGGACAAGGCTGTTAGCAGCGCGTTCGATAGTGAGGGCATAGGAAAGCAAGATTCCCTTCGAACTATCTGGTATCTTACGCCTCGAGTGTTTGAGAAAGAAGCTGAAGAAAAAGCGTTGCAAGAAGCCAAGGAGAGGACAGCGTCACTGGAGGCGAAGCAAGCGATTGCGCGTGATGTTGAAAGAGGTCAGAATTCGGAGTCAAACCCCGTCGCAGTGGCGAGCACAATGGCCAAGAAAGAGACCGTGGTTGCATACTGGGACCCCGAGTTGTACCACTCCGGGATTCTCTGGCCAGTGATATGTCTTTTTGGAGCCTCATTCGGCGCACTCCATCTGATATCCTGGCACACCGTCTTTCCCACGGTTGTGGAGCTGTGGCTGTGGCGTGCGGCAGCGCTCCTGTCTATCGTTTCCATGCTGGTTTTCATGCAATTCGAAAAAGTCGTTCTTCGGTGGGGTGGTCCGCTGACGATAATCAGCCTCGTATCACCGGCGTTGTACCTTCTCAGCCGTATCATTATGATTGGAGGTGTTATTGCGTCGTTCCGGGCTGAAGATCCAGCCATCTATAATACTTACGTCGCCTCGACTTACTGGGTCCACATCCTATGAATGAGCGACAAAGAGCCAATCTTTTTCTCAATATATACAAGGCTCTGTCCTCTTATACTCTATTCTTTTGCTTTATACCTATACCGCATTGAGGGGACATAAAAGGATTGAGTAAAAGTTATGCATATAGAGCTGATACATGATAAGTTATCATAGATAAGACCTTTGGAATTTGATAGGTTTAGATGTCCCAAAAAACTGATCATAGCTTTTCAATACTTAATGAGTGTTGAAAAATAGGTATATACTACCCAAGGGATGAGGAAATATGTGAGATAGAGTCTGCCTCAATCACCGCTATACTTGCTGGTCAGCTACACTTTCATTAAAACAAGCCGTTCTATACATCATATAGTGTCAAGGTCACGTCTTCCCAAGCAATATAGCCGCAAAGTACGACAGAAGGCTACAACAGCTTTGCAGACTTTGACAAAAAAAAGTTCAGCGGCAGCGCTATTCATATGCCCTGTCGAGTTATGTGCAGAAGAACCAGCTCACGCACATTCGTGTCCGTATTACCTACCCTCATCCTTACCTTCCTTTTATCGTATCACGTGAATGCCGGATCTGCAGCTGCCAATATACGCATGACGGCCAAAGTGATCACGGGATTACCCATGATAACATCGTGTAGCCCAGTCCTCAATATCTCTTCTCTGATAACGCCATTTTCCGTTCGCCACTCCATGACTGACCCTGCAGCGCCCAGATCACTTCTCGACTTTTGCCTCCTCTCTTGAAACTCCTCATAAGTGATACCTCGAGGCAATGTAGCATTTATGGCGTGCCAGTGGACCACTTCGGTATGATGTGATGGAATGTCATAATCATCTTCGGCGTGAATTAGAGTAAGCCGATACTTTTCCCCATTAGCTTCGTTGGCGCGTATGTAACTAGCGATACGGTCCTTGCTCAACCATTTTTCTTTTATGAAGGTGCTGAGGTAGTTGAACAGCAGTGGAAATCTGGCAAGCGGTGACAGGATGGGGATAGTGCCAGCCACCCTGTACGTCGCTACGAGCGTCGGGACGTCAATGAACGGTGCGACTAAAATTCCGCCTGCAAACACTATGGGTGGAGATTGTAACGCAAAGTGCTCTGAAACAGCGAGGTTCACAGCAGTGCCCAGAGACTGGCTAAAGATGAGGATCCGTGAAGGTGGGACGCCGGCCACCTGCATCGCCCACTCAACCACCGAGATAGCATCAAGGCAAAGGCCACGCTCAGACGGCGTACCAGGGCTGCGCCCGAACCCTCGATAGTCGAATGTCAAGACATGAATCTTCTTAGGCTGCCCCGCTGACAGCGCGCGATAATTGGGAACCCTGTAGCCTGACCCAACCGTCCCTGCTGCTCCATGCATGTGTATGATTAATCGAGCATCAGGGTCATCACGCAACAGCTTGAAGGCGAAGCGCGATGTGATATCTGTGGCGAAGCCAGACGGTTCTGCAAGTAGAGCAGCCTCGTGCTGACGATATAGCTCGACGGGTAGGATATGCCAGGCGTACAGCGGTCCTCCGGCGGAAGATTTGATGGCAAAGGGCGTGGTTTGGCTGCGTAGGAAGCCAAAACTCTCGGGGACGTTGAGGTCCTTGAACCAGGTCATCTGGATTTTGTGGAGATAAACAACATGAGCTTGGAAGAAAGACGTTGTAAGCAGTCCTAGGAGACTAGCGTAAAGACCGACCAGGACTGCTGCCGATATGGAGACATATTTGAATACAAGATAGACCATGTTGCCCATCATTACGATGAGCAGCACGGATCCTGCCTTCAAAACATGCAAATTAGACTTCTGAAGGTTCGAGCTGTCAGCGTAAAGTTCTAGGCGGGAGCCGGCCCGATTTTGCAAGGAGTCCCCCTGTACGAGGTGCTGGCCACGGAGAGCCAAGAGACTCCCACATACCACATACCACACGGCCCCAAACCTAGCACTACATACATACAGTACACGACCACGCGGGCCAAAATATAGGCCAGCTGGCAGCTTCCAGCTTCCAGCTTCCAGCGTCCAGCATGCAGCTTCCAACGCGTATAACCCATATAAAACCACAACCCACGTGTCCCACCACCCTATTAAAGTAGTTATATATCTACAGACACATCTACTACTAGTGGAAGGAATACTACGTCTAAAAGATTATATACCACTTGTTGGTGATTTATTAGATATTCTATACTACAAGAGCAACGCCGTGAAAGATAAGGAAGGCCTCTGTTCAGAGCTTACCTTAGGCTAATAGTTATATCATCTACCACCCTTACGTGAGGCACTATGTATATAGATAGACCTAGCGAAGATAAAACTGCATAGCGCCTTTACGGGCGCTGGGACAGGTTATGAATCAATCAATCAATCAATCGGAGCTGCATGATCGACACTCTTATCTACAGCGTTCGCTAGCTGGCAAAAAGGTAAGGTAGGAGGCACTAAGTCCTCGGACCGTCTGCGTCGAGTATTTCTTTGCGTGATAGCGACAATTAACAACTCAGTCATAGAAGTTATTACTCTACCAACGAAGCTTCCAACCCTTTTGTCCATTGAGCCCTCGATCCACAGGACATTGCATGCCGTCAGAGATACGCATGGCGCCGATCCATAACACAATGGAAGAGCTGCGCGAGCTTTGTCGTCGCGTTCATGACGGAAACTGTGCTCCTACCGACATCCCTCAATACAATACTCACTTCGGAGACAAGGCACAGAAATTGCATGATCTTTGTAATCCTTGCAAGTCCGTCCTCTCTAAGCTCATCAGCCTCACCAGCACGGGAAACGGCGAGGCAGTCTTGTGTCATTGGACGTGGCGTTCAGTCGTGCTGCACCGTTCGCCCCAGGATTTTGAGAAATCTGTGCGACGTGGCTGTCATGTCTGTATCATGATACTGAACGAATATTTCAACGGGCGAGAGTACGATGCAATATATTGTAAGGAAAAAACCACGAAGAGACCGGGCATCTCTTTGAGAATCATTTTTCCGAAAGTGATTCCAAAGAAATACGATCCGAAAGCATTCGGCCAACAAGACGACCCTCATGTGAAAGTCAGCTTTCGATCGAAAAAGGGCGCAGGGTTTGATAATGTTGATCGCAGACTTGACCTTGGTACGTCAATTTCAATATTTAGCCTCACCCTTCGATCATACATTATTAGCTCATAATTTGGATGTAAAGGCAACTGTGGCTGCGACCCTCGGATGCTCAATGGTCATACTGCTGAGGCGGTGAACACCTCTTCCGAATCCCATATGCGTTTTATAGAGGACTGGGTCTCAATATGCCAGACGGAACATGACAGATGCAGCGGCCCAAATCAGCGAACTATTCCCTCTCGTCTTCTTAAAATCAACACGAATAATGGTCATACTACCATCAAGCATCACATTACCACGCCTGAAGATGGTAACATTCAATTTTGTACTTTGAGTTACCGTTGGGGGGGCAAAAATGGTCCCCTAATACTGGACTCCCTCGAGGCAGCACGGAAGCTTCGACGTGGCATTCCTCTCTCCTCCTTGCCTATTCTGATTCAAGATGCTGTTGCAGTCACTCTGCGACTCGGTGTAGATTGTCTCTGGGTAGATTGCCTTTGCATCTTTCAGAACCATAAAGAAGACTGGCAGAAGCAAGATTGGACGGAGGAATCAGCTAAGATGGGTGGTATTTACGCCAGTTCTATATGTACTATTGGCGCCGCAAACTCAGAGAATCCACAACATAGTCTGTTTACCGATCGATCACCAATTCTAACGCACCCTTGTGTGGTCAAGACCTCGAAGACAAATGCTGCACTTCTCAGGAGTGCGCGCCCAGAAAAGAAGTCTTTTCTAGATCAGCGAGCATGGTGCTTACAAGAAGAGATGCTTTCCACCAGAATGATTTGGTTTGGTGAGAAGATAAGTTTTGGGTGCGATACCATCATTCGGGATGAGGTCCTGTACGAAGTCCTCGATTCGTCTGAAGTAATCTATTGCGGGGGTAATGGGACGCGGCGCCTTAATTTCAGAGATTCCTATCGCCTCCCAATGTCTACTGTTGGGCGATTCACAACAATTGCTGAGGTTTTCGAAGCCTGGTCCAGATTTGTTTTCACTTATACGCAGCGCGAGTTGACTAATCCTTCTGATCGCCTGATAGCAATCTCTGGCATTGCTAAACATCTTTGTGGAAGATTCACTCTAGAATATCTAGCTGGGCTTTGGGTCATGACCTTTCCTCTTGGACTTCTATGGTTTGTCTCAGTTTGTGACCGAAAAGCACCGCCGTCCCCTTCTGCACCGTATCAAGCTCCAACATGGTCTTGGGCATTCGTCAATACGGTCGTTCGGCATGGAGACTGGGAGAAAGATTCTGGTAAATGCCTGTACGCCCTTCTGGATTCGTATGTCGAGGCCAAGCCAAATGACGTTTGGAAAACTGGTGCGCTTCAAGATGGCTGGCTGAAGATTTCTGGATTCCTACGAGAAATCAAGAATCTGAAAATCACAAATGGCACAGATTTGAAGTTTGAGTATTACGAAAACGACTGTGATGCCACAGCCTGGGTCCAACCCGATTATTGGCCAATAGTATTGCCCCAGGAGGATGCCTCACAAGTTTCGGAAGTCCATTCATTGTCCAACTCAAGTCTCCCAGCGTCTATAAACGGGACCTTTTACTTCTGGCCTCTGGTATACAGGAGAATGTACAGTAAAGGAAAACCTACATATGCGCATGAGGAGCTTGAAGGCTTGATGCTAAGGAGAAGCGGCAATTATTACGAGCGGGTTGGGTGGGCCCAATTAAACTCCGAGTGGTCAAGAAACTTTAAACACTGGTCTGAAGTATATGACGATTGGATTTGCAAGTGGCCTAAGGTGGATTTTGTTATACGTTGAGATCACAATTGTTAACCTGCTGGAAGGTTATCGGATGGGCCTTTTCCTCCTTCTGAGTAATATTGTCGCCTGTTACCCTATCTACATGCCCTTGGCCGGCAATTGACATAGTCACTGCCTCCTGATCCCCAAAAACCCCAGATCCCATCCTCTTCCATCAGATGCGCTCCTCACAGCATGAAAGTCCCGTCTCAAACCCGCCCCCCTTGTCGACGTCGAGCCCGGCAGCGATCCTACAATACTGGCGTCCTAGATAAACTTGCGAAACTTCCAGCTCCTCAAAGCTAACGTCACGGATCTAACACTGTCAAATCCCACCCTCAAGCCCCTTGCTTCCCCCGTTGCCCTCTCCACAATCCCTTTAACATGAATGTACCAACAATCGTCCGCGGCGACGAAACCATCAATCGACTCACACTACCTAGACAAACTCTCCTCTATGCGTGCGTGCAGCTCCAGCTTATGTAGCGTGGTGCCTTGAGCTGCGAGTCCCAACCCACTACCAAGGAGGCCGATGGGAACGTAGTGGACCCGCAGATTAAAAACCTCGGCTGAAGAGAATGCACTTTTCGTCTGTTAGAGTTGGACCTCTTTCGTATTGCGGTCATTTTACAGTCATGCTTTTTCATATAGACACATTGATTATTCATCAAACTTGATGTCGCCTTTGCTTATATCAGGATAAACATCAAACCTCCTCTGCGTATATATTGGTATTCCCTTCCTCGTCTCCTCAATAGCCTCGCCCTTCAGCTCTGCATAAACCACCTCTTCCTTCTCTCCGGCCTCACAAAGGACCTTCGCGTTAGGATCTACAACCATGCTATGCCCCCAAGCGTTGTAACTTGCCTCCATATCCCTTGCCGGACTACACAAACCCACGAAAACCTGGTTATCCATTGCTCTTGCCCTAGCTTGCAATTCCCAATGCAAAGCACCAGTCGTTAGATTAAAGGCGCCGGGGTATAGTAAGAGGAAGCAGCCCTTCCGCGCAGCAATGGTAGCGAGTTCGGGGAAGCGGATATCGTAGCAGATTGCGAGGGCGATTTTGCCGTATTCTGGGAGGTCGACTAGGGTCACCTTGTTGCCCGGAGAGAGCACATCAGATTCTCTGAACGTTATCTTGCCGGGTATGTCTATATCAAATAAATGTACTTTTCGATGGGTGGCTAAAAGATCGCCTTTTGGCGAGAAAAAGAGGGAGGTGTTGTAGTACTTTTTTGTCGAGGGTACATATTCTGGTATGCTACCTCCTAGAAGGTAGGCTTTGCTTTCGGCCGCGAGGGCTGAGAGGGCGTGATAGGAGGGGGAGTCGGTCTTTGACGGGGGGTGAGGGAGTAGGGTTTCGGCGTAGCTGGGGAAGTATTGACAGCCGTAGGGGGAATTGAAGCATTCGGGGAGTACAATTAGGTTGGCCCCAGACTTTGAGGCCTCGAGGACGCGGGAGCGAGCACGGGCGAGGTTTGCGGCTTTGTCAGCGCCTGGGGATGATATAGTTAGCTAACATGGCAAAGGTGTTTGAGGGTGCGATAGGAAGGTGAACCTGTTGCAAGCTGTACAAGAGCGAGCTTTAGGGGCTTCTTAAGAAGAGAAGCCATAATCATTATATTTCCGAAGGTGGAATATTTGGAGCTGTCTGCAATTGACTGTCAAGATCAAGGGTCGGAGGGCTTTCAATGCTCAAAACAGTCGATGTCATCGCGGACTGCTTCCGCTTCACGTCAGACACAACAAGCACTCCGTATGCATTGAATTTAAGGTAGACAACTTATTCTGTGTGCAATCGACAAAGTGTTCTACAATCGTAGCTTGTTATAAATCAGTCTTGCCTGCGGTTTGTGCTGGAAATGGTCTATTGCTGTGGCACAGACTTGGATCAATCTATGAACATCATTCCGTCTCGCTTCTCCATCGTTGATTGCTCAATACCAGCTCGCCTCTTCCATGCAGTCGACAAATTATCATTCTCTGATAGCTGTCCTCCAGAACAGTGAAAGACGCCATGCTTTACCATAATCATATCTGTGTCAGGAAGGTGACCGGTACATTGACTTGAGTCACAGTCTCACACGACTGGCCACCGAATATCTCGAAGCATTCCAAAGAGAGTGTAGTGCCCCCTCCTAATGTATATGTTGCACTGGTCACCTTATTAGCCCTGCAGTTCACAATCAACAAAGGTCTGTAGAGATTACACTCACTTGTCACAAGCGACAGGTGTTTCCTGCAACTCGAGTGTGCCAGCACCGAAATATTGATACGACATCTCGACGCCACTAACACCACAGGGATTTGAGAGGCCGTCAGCGACCTCTCCTGTATCACCCAAATTCAGCCATTCACAAAGTCCAGAGACATTAAGATTTGGATCGACCCAAGTGAAAGTGAGATGGGTGTAATTGTAAGGTGCAGGGGTGCCTGGGGCTGGCGTGAAATTAGCAGGCAGTTGAAAGGATTCGAAGCCTTGAATTGCCCATTCTTGGGCGCCACAAGTTGCTGAGCGCTTGAGATTGACGCTGGTCCGCGGGAGTGCGAGAGCAAGCGAGGCCAGAGAGAGCAGTTGAAAGAGATACATGATGAGGCTGGCGGAAAATAGCTGTTGCTGTTGCGAGGAGATTCTAGACAGTATGTACTAGCGAAGTTGTTTGATTCGAGACACGATGGATGAGGAGGACTTGGAAACAGTGAAGTAGGAGAAGTTGATTCTTGTACTGACGGTTCCGATAGCAAACAGTCTGGAAGTAAGTCATGGTGGTTAAATGAATTCCTTTTATACTTGTCTGCCTTCGGCTCTCGTGATTTTCCAATTTTGCATCAGCTTATGCAAAGAGGTGTCACAAGTCAAGGGCAAATACGAGGATCCATATATCGTAATTGCGTGGTCTCCGCCTATCACCGCAATCATTGCCATTGTCACAACGAGTGGACTCTATTTCCTTCACATCGTGCCTGCTGTCACTAGCCCTGCTTCCTCCCGAGAGACCATCGGGTGTCCAACAAAAGGCAGACGAAGTAGTCCAGCTGTGCCCCTTGCACACTTCATGGACCTTCCAAGACCGGTCCTCGCCGCGAGCGAGCGAATAGGCACTCTACATCAAGCACAGGCATGAATGCTGACAGGTAAGAATCATGGCTGTGCAAAAAGGGCCTGGTTCAGCGAGGACGAGTGGCTTGCCACTATTTCCTAGTTCAAGGGAATCCCGACGCTAGAATTGCGAACCTTGGCACTAGCAGACTAAGGTAGTTATTCTTGGACTGAAGCATGTCAGAGCACCCTACATGCAACTTAAGGTTCGTCCCCCAGACAGCGGAGCTTTATCGCACCAAGTATCTGTCGTCCACCATCATGAGTCCAACGAGGTGAAGTGGTGCCATAGCAGGGCGGGATTCTTTACAACCCACATCTCTATGCGATTATACCTGCGTACAATACCGGTGAAATGGCGTATCTCAGCGCGTTGGCCCAAGCTCCCCACGTCAGTATGGGGGAAGGGTCCTGCAATGTAAACACTGTATGGTATCTCACAGGCGAGTCGTGACTGAGATAGCTACCGGCAAACGCACAATCCCCTGGTCTTTGTTGATAAGTCATGGTAGCGGCAAGGATCAGGACGGCGCCTGTCTTGACGGGCCAAGTTGATAAAGCAGATGAAGAGAATGTTACGTTCAATCAGTCGATATCCTAAAAGGATCAGTGGGAGGGAGGGAGTTGACAGCTGAATTGACAATCGAATTGGCAGTGGAATTGACGGTTAGGTTGGCAGTGGAAGGAAATAGATCAGCAAAGGTGGTTTTGTCGGCCTGGGAGGTGTTGCCAATTAGCTGAGATCCAGAGGTTAGCGTACCATTGTCGTTCCAGCCTGGGCCACTGATGGAAGTTCCTGTTCCAATTATTTGTCCGCGGTTATCACGAAGTACGTAAAAAAAGTTAATGCGGTTGAAGTAATTCACCCTAAAGATCCTTATCCCGAAGTCTAGAAAATCTTCCCATTCTTTCCAAGTAAGGGATGGGCTTGGATTTAGCGTGAAGGTTGCCTGTCGAAGTTGATAATTGATAGGATCACGGACAGGCTGCAGTGGGTGAGAGGAGGCCTGTTCTCCGGCTACTTCTGAAGCGGCAAGGAGGAGAAGGGTCATGTCTGCAGAATTGTCTACCACGGTGTAAGTAGAGAAGATGATCTGTGGGCGTCTGAAAAAGCCTCTGCCCATTGATATTGTACAAGGATCGGGTGGTAAGGGCTTTATTCGAGGCGGTGCTGCTGGTACTGCTGTTGCTAAACAGATATAGCATAAGAGTAGGCTAGGTGCTGCCTTGTATCGCATTTTATCACTGGATGGCTCCTTCACAGATAATCAATCTGGAAAGGAAGGAGGTACTTGTATTATCATGATCTGCTCTCCACGAGTAACTATCTAAATTACTGTCTTGCGCTTCATGGTAAGCTTTCAATATCCAGTACCCGCATTGAATATGCGCCTCGCGATTCCTGAAACGTCCTATCAAAAAATCCATTGCCGACAGATTAATTCTCAAAGTATAATTATAAGACAGCAAATATCAGATGTTGTTCGTAGTGGGTACGTCCTCCGTTGACCAATGTGCAGGCCACGCTATGAGGTCCTTAGTAACTGCGTTTTCACAATCCATAGCATCAACTGCCAACCTGACAACGTCATATGCAACTACAAAATCGGAGAAACGATGGAATTGAACAGCCCAGTCGTGCCTGATCTTCTTCAACATGCTCTGAACTTCACTTCAGCAACCGCAGGCCTTGTTCGCTCGGATAGACATTCATCCAACGTGCAAAACACAAGCCCAAGCCATGCTACTGTTGCATAGTCGATCGCATCGCATTCAATCTTCATTCTAGAAAACAAAGTTGAAAGTAGGAGCTTGGAATTCTGTCTCATGCCGCTGGTAGATCGCTTCCATCCCATTGCCTCTTCGAACATTGCCGTCCCTGTTGACTATCGTCCTTTTAAACCTAACAAAAAGGCTTTTGTGAATTATCTGTTGCCAGACAACTCTTCCAGAAATATCAGCCGGCAATTTGTAAGAATTTTTGCCTGGCCTTGGCAAGGTTTTGTTGGGTTCGAGAGAGCATCATTTAATCATAGGTGCCGGCTCTATCCATGCATGGTAAGCTTGGTTCCTTGCTCTTGGGTGATGTTTGGGATCCATGACATAGGTGAATGCTTTGCAGATGACTCTCCTATGGATCGATAGGAAGGGGCAACCTAGCAATGAGCGGTGAAGACACCAGTGGCAATGCAATTAAGGTAGGTAAACACCTTACCTTGGAGTAGTTTAGACCCTTCGAGCCCGGCGGATAGCATACCTGACTAGATACATGTCTAGGGAAGGAGTGAGATTCAGGAATTCTGCGCTAAATTGATGCTGGATGTGACGCCTCAGCAGATTCCATTCCGGATGATGCTAGTAACGTAGGGGTCGGTGTTTTCGCGCCAAGCCCGCTTAGATAGTTCCGCTTATTTCCGACGCTAGCATCGTATCAAATCCTACCAAAGCACTAGCAGACTTTGATCCTTCCTCGCACCTGAAGAGTCAGTGCAACCTGCAACTCGGGGCTATTCACCGCCTTCCACATGTATCTAACGATAAGATGATTGTCCTGGTGAAATACAGGGATTATAGACCAACTACCCAATCGTGAATGGCTTAGAAATGCCATGGACTTCATGTAGTTTTCTAGGTATAGAATACCACGCTGTTGTCAAGATTAGTCCTGCTGACATTGTAATTGCGAGATCTACTAATGATCAATGGTCATGTTGCCTAGGTGATGATTGATGATAAGATGACGGGTAGCAGTGAGAGGGCGGGTGATGGTAAGGTAGTTTCATTATGTTCAGGTGTTAATGGTAGTGAGATGGGCTCTATCTTACAGTCCATCAGTAGCGAACTGACGAATCAGAGCCTGACCAGATTTTTAATACTTGAATGGAATAGAAACAGTCCATCGGCCTTGTGATCTGGACCATTCATCGATATACCAATTCATCTACAACTGGACGAAATATGCGTCTTGAATTGGAAAGTGATTGCAACGCTCCTAATGGGGAATCTATGATGCATTATTGGTCGTTCCACCAACATTAAGGAGCCTGGCCCGGGGAAGACAAAATTCGGAAATTCTTCACAGGAGTTCGATGTCGAAATTAACGTGGTTTGCAGAGATAACAACCTCCAGCATATAGACTGATGACTTAGTGTATGTGTGATATGTTCATCCCAATATTTACTCTGCAGGTGAGATGGAGCAACGCTCCTGCTCGACAACGCGTTGCTCCTCATGCCAATGCTCTTTCCCTTGCAGGTAACTTTGGCTTCGAACTTAATAAGGCAGTCGCTTTCACCTTCCGTCTGTCAACTCTAAACGTTTGTTTAGATATTCTTACCACCACTTTGGAATCCATATACCTAGATCACACTCCTGTTATCATATTAAAGAGCATAATCCCCTCTATACCTAATGGTCCGTACGCACCATCGCTCAGTCGAGCTCTGCTCATGGACGACGTACCTCGTCTGAACGGAGTAGCTCTTGTAAATGAGCGAGGCTTTACAGTATCTCCAACGGTAGACGCGAACCTTCGAGACCGAATCCGATCTTTACTCATCTCCCGCAATCGCCAACAACCTCCGAGAACCCCTTGTCCGTCACCTGATTTCAGCTACCTCCCTCGCAGTCCAGAAGAGAAGTCCTCTAACCACTCTCCTGCACATGTAAGGAAATACAAGTTTAGCCCGGCACAGGCCATCGCAAAGCTTGTTCAATTAGAGTACGAAGAGCTAGACATGGGAGCCACAAGATTCGATGGACCGGCCGGCCAGATTGAGAAGGACGATGCCGATGTTACTCCAAGACGTCCTAGCCAGCCCAATATGGAAGAAGCCCGGAACACGAGAGCGGAATGGCCATGGTCTCGTCCTACCGCTGGCCTTGACCATCGAGCGGAACAAAATGTTCTTGGCTGGGAGTCTTTGATACCAACTTCCCCCAAATTGGAACGAACAAAGTCGTCAGCATCAAAGAAGGCGAACAAATCTCGCCTGCCCAGGTTCTACCTTCGTACCGTACCACCTGCAACAGATGTGAACAAGATTAGCAGACCTAAGCCCCAGCATATACCCGGTAGCTATCGGTCCGCAGTCGATACAAAGAGGGCTGTCAGCTCGAGGGTTGACACACCACTCATTGATGACCTGCCAGACGGAGTGAGCAATGATGTACTTGCTGTGCCTACCTACACCGGCCTTCATGACGAGCATGGCCATGACGCTGTCGGTGCGTTACACGAGATAAAAGATCAAGGGAATCGCGCTGTGGCATCAGAAGATCTTCGTAGCACACCGGGGTCTCCGATAGCCAGTTCTATTGCCGTATTGGATGACGATCATGGGAAAGCACATGTGGACGCCCTGGAAGCACCAGTGTTCATCATTGGAAGTGATCATGAAGAGGACAATCTTAAACAGGGAGAATGGACTAAGGACCTTGCCAATCCCGAAGTAGAGACCGTAGCACAAGAGCGTGGACAAGTTTCCAAATTACCAGCTCAATCTCCTCTATCGGAGTCATGCATGAAGGAGCGAGCCACCGAGGATTACCTTCTTGCAGGACGTCCCGTTGAAGACAAGAGGACCCCTTCAAGCGTCTACTCACCATCGGTACGAAGCCTTAAGTCAATCAATCTTGAGGCAGACCAACTCGTAGACAACGTCAAATCTCCCCTGCTGCCCAGAACATCGCCTCGCGGTTCTGATGGTAATGTCCTTGCAGTCCCCGTCGCCGGGCCTCCGCTAATTCAAAAGACTGACTCGACACACGATAACACTCAGAAGCCGTCGCCAGTCAGTAGGGCTATGTCATTATTATCAGAGATGAGTGCACGTACTGGTATACAGGCACCGTCGCTGCGGTCCCTTCGGCGGCAAATGAAGAGCGGTTCCCCAAACTTCACCTCCAGGCCTCACCGTCACCGTAAACACACTAGCGAATATTCAGGGCACCAGCGAGCGAGAATGATCGCTAATAAACAAGGTTATAGTCCCTTGCAGCACGATAATCGTCGGGAATACCTTGGCGAGACCGAAAGCACAAATGGAACGGTAGTGTTGCAACACCAGCATGCCCAAGGCGAAGGTTTTGCGAAAGTCATCAGCGATCTTGAGGGTCTCTTGAAAGAGGCCTTAAATCTTGCCGGTCACGCTACTAGCGTAGAGCAAAGCGAGGATGTCCCGTTAAGTCGTCAACATCGGCGGAAAGATTATGAATACCTCAAAAGCACAGAATCGGGAAACAGCAGCGAATGTGTCTCGTCGCTCTCAGGCGGTGCCGATGAAGAAGACAACTATACCACATCGCCGCATCAATCTGTAGGCAAACATCAAGGCCATTCCATTGGTGATGAACCTCAGAGCGACAGGTTTCATAACGGCCACTTCAAGAAATCTCGGGATGCAACACAGCATCTTGCACACACGCATCACTTGTCGACCTCACCACGTGAAGAGAACCAGGCTAAGGCGCAGCCTAAATGCACGACAAGTGAATTCCTTGAATTGCCGCATACATCCTCCAAGTTGGGAGTGCCCCCTCAGAAATCTCCCTTTCATCAACCATCTACTGTAACGGATTGGACCGTCATCCGAGTTCCGTCCAAGATGCAAAAAGTCCGTCTGGAGATGGGACCTACACCGCCGCCACCTCGGACTCCACAAACGGCGGAAGTCCCACCGAAAGAACAGCATGTCTTCCTTCAACGAGGTCACGGAGCTTCGGAAAGTGGGATGACGAGAGAGTCTATCCGCGGGTATATTCATGCACACCAACGGCCACCGATCGAACCTCGCACAAGCTCGATACGTCCAAAACGGGCAACACGGAAGAGAGAGGATATCACGTCTCTGGACGAGTATTACTCTTCTGGTGAGAGCGCCTGTACCTGTGCTCCATATGTTGCGGACTTTAAGACGTCAGCGCTTCACTACCACCCGGTCTATCGAGAGGCGATCGCTGGTGAGGCCTCACAGGCTCCCAGAAGCGGACCTCATCCAATCAGACCTCGTCAAGATACCGCTGACTCGTTGGAGAAGCATCATAATGTAGACCCAGAAAAAAGTCGCCCGAAAAAGTCCACTATTAACCAGGGCTACAGCCTGGAAAACCGTAATCACTTGAGCATTCGGGAGCCACGTGGTTTCAGTCTTAGCCGTTCTCATCGTCGATCACCAATTGCTCGCGACTGGAGTACTTCGCGAAAGCGTTATGTTGCTATTGTGGCGTGTATTACGACTGCCTTCATGGGCTTGATTGTTGGCATCTATGCCGGTGAGGTGCCTGCAATCCAGTATGCAATCGCGGATGAGCATCATTATACTATACTAGGAAATGTGTTGTTCTTCCTTGGATTGGCAATTACCACTGCCCTCTTCTACCCTTTGCCGTTGCTTCATGGTCGAAAGCCATACACATTAGCAGCACTCACCATCCTTTTGCCTTTGCAGTTCCCTCAGGCTTTGGCAATCAACTCTCCACGAACACCAACAGTTGCGACATATCGTATTGGGCTCCTACTTCCAAGGATCTTTGCAGGCATGGTCATCGGATTTGCAAACATCAATCTCCTCACAACATTGCTTGACCTCTTCGGGGCGTCTTTGCAAAGCGGGAACCCTCACCAAGAGATTGTCAACGAGAACGACGTCCGAAGACACGGCGGAGGTATGGGGGTGTGGCTTGGTATTTGGACATTTTGTGCGATTGGCTCGATTGGAATTGGCTTTCTCATTGGAGCCGGTATCATCAGTAGCCTTGATGTCTCTTGGGGATTCTGGATCACTATCATCATTAATGCTGCTGTGTTGCTACTCAATATCGTCACGCCCGAGACTCGCAGATCAGCTTATCGTAGATCCATGGCTGAGGTCCGCAACGGGACCGAGACATCACGAAGAGTTGCCCGCGGAGAAATCAAGATGCATCTTCAATCGACTGGGCCAAGATGGTGGGGAGAGGAGGTCTTCGCCGGCCATGTGCTCGCGATACGCATGCTGAAGCAACCAGGGTTCATCATTCTATCGCTCTACCTTGGTTGGATATATGGCCAAGTGGTTTTGGTGATAGTGGTAAGAATGTCCTACTCGATTCTCTTACTTGTAACTTACAGCTGTATAGCTTCTCGGAGCTCTGTTGTCCAAGTATTATTTCTTCCATCCCCAATTTGTTGGACTGGCTGTGGCAATCATACCCCTAGGCGCCCTGTTAGCAATCCCATTTCAGAAAGCCTCCTTGTTCAGCCGATCACGACACCATCGTCAAAGGACGGATAGCATGACCTTCGAGAAGCGTGTAACATGGACATCACATCTCGTTAGGCGGTCCATCTTCATGATTATGCTCCCCTTCGCAGACTTGGCCTATACTCTGGCTTCTGGTGGCCATCCTACCCATTTCATGGTGCCAATCATCTTCGCTGGGCTAATCGGATTTCTTTCGAACTTGGCCATAGCTGAATGTCACGGAATCATCATGGAGACATATGACACTTCAGATCTGCAGCCAGGCATGACTGGTCGGCCTCGCCGCGTCTTGCCAGAAGAGGTCAGGAAGAAGAGGACCAATTTCTCCTGCTTCCCTCGCGTAACGGCAGCCTTTGCAATCTCGCAGACCTGTGGCTTCATCATCGCTGCGGGAGTTACGGGGTGGGGCGGTGTGGTCGAAAGGCATATAGGCGCACAAACGGCTACGGCAGTAATGGCAGGAGTGCTTCTACTTCTAACTTTGTTACTCATTGGTGTGTTATGGCGATACAAAGTTGTTCAGATTATCCCGTCTGAAAGATTTGGGACGAACATCTTATCCGGACCCGAGGACGAGTGGAAGCCAGTGATTATTGGCAATCCTAGCGGCACTACGCGGCGGATGAGTATACTAGAGCTAGGGTACTTGAGCAGATGGAGTGAGATCAGGCGGAGGAATAAGCTTGCACCGGAGCGCTAAGGGATTAGGTATGGTTGCTGTACTCTGATGGGCGTGCGAACCTAGCACAGCTGGCCTGTGCTGTTGTACCGCAGAATTACCTATGATGGAAACTATAATCTCGATCGCAGGAGAGGCACAGCTTTCCACTCATTGTGCCGCACTGCGTATAAATTCTCGTATTGCGGTCATCGCCGCCAATAACCTTATTCCATAACCCTGCCTGCAGATCTTATGCTCCGTAACGTGGAGAGATCGGGTCAGGGTCTCATGGTCTAGGACTCTTGAAATCACTAACAAGTCCGAAAATCCATATTGAGACTCGAGGAACTGGAAAAGTCTTTCCCCTGTACATCTCATGTTACCCGCATTGGGGGTCTTTTGTCTTCCGTCCGCAATGATGGTTAAATTGATGTCAACATCAGACCACTCAATGCAGAGAAGTAGTTTCCCGAGTGAGCCCCGCGGTGGACAATAATAGCAGAGAAAAGCGACGAGAAGAAGCAATCGTAAATATGAAACTAATGTCGGCGCACATCTTAACGGTCATGCATTTTTTTTCGCGTCTGCTGCAAGGATGATCATTGGGGCCGCAAGGCTGTACTTTCCGTTCAAAGGAAAAGTTTTGATGGTGCGGCGGGTAGAAAGATGGTGCGACCACCAAAGCGATTAGATACAAGCCAGGGAAGTGGAAGAGACCAACTGTGGTTGGTCCCGCCAGGCTAGGCAATAGATTCCCGAAAAGCGAATATTGAAAGCTGGATAGATGGGGGCGCGCTCCCTGCTAAACTCGCGAAGGCAGATTTCTGTAAAGTGTTTCTCCGCGTTCCGCATTTACACAGTACGTATGTCCTGTGACGTGGAAGCTCGCTGCACGCCTCAAATCTCGATTCGATGTGTGTGATGATTTGGTGGAAATGGCTGATCTAGACGTGTCGATGGCCATAGGATAATGTGATTGAAATCTCGCGTCTGTCTCTTCGCAATTGGATCTTTCTCTCCTGGCGGCGGGTCCCACTCCGCCTGTTGATCGGTGATGGGTGACCGGTTTCGCAGAGGACCCAGCTAGAAAGTAGCGGCAGACGGTCCCAACCCGGCACATGCTAGGGGCTGCCTTAGGGTCTTTCTCTGCATGCTGGGCTTCCAGCACACCCTGGGCCCGGGAAGAAAAGGGATAAAATGGGCCAGTCACGTCCCTCCCAAAATCCCAAAACCCCTTCCCAGCTCCCCCAGACATCCCGGGCGCCTAGCTAAAACCCTTGAACCCAGGTTCGGCTCCGGTCTGGATCGTGGCTTGACGAACGCCTCAATCACATCGCACTGACTACTACTGGGCACCAAATTTGTCCACCGGTAAACCCGTCTCCCAGTCTTTTCCCACTCGAGCAACCCGGGCTCAACCTTTAACAGTACCATGGCTAAGTTCCCCGCCCTCCCAAATCATTCAAATAATAACGTCCAGCCCACCACCTGGCCATATTCTCGACCCTTTCGGCGCTTGCTGCAGCCCTATCATGATGCCCCAGATATTTTCCCACTGGTCTGATTGACTGACATAGGAGGCCCCAAAATGGTCATCTGCTGCTGCATGCATCCTGCATGTTGCCTCTAGCACAACGACGGTTGACGTTTCGCTACCGAAGTACTGGGTCCGCTCGCTGCATACTATTCCGAGTCTATGTTTTGGCCTGCAGGATACACCATTAATACCATCCGCTAATGTTGACGCCCTCACCACTATGTTCGACCACTTCTCCTTCCTTTCTCCCTCCAGGCAGCGTGCCTATTACAGTCCTCGTCAAATGCAGGACAGCATCTCTCCCAGTTCCTCTCGCGAGTCGTCACCTTGCTATGGAAACGGCTACAGTGGTTCAAGACGGTATTCGACTTCAAATTCGATAGCAGAGCTTTCTCGTCACTTCAATCAGCACACTCTCTCACCTCGACGACCATCTACAGTGCTAGAGGACTCTACAGCACGGGCACTAGACACGAATCCGTATCTCCAATCCCCTAATAGCTTCTCCAACGGGGTCTGCCGTCGCCGTCAGAGCATCAACCGCCTACAATGCTGCTCTGGTCACCTCTCCCGCATTTCAACTCTTGTGGAAGGCATGCTGCAGACTGGGGAGTCTTACTACGATTCCTCTACACTTGATGATTCTACGTCACCCTCGCTCTCGGCCGATGAACACGAACCAACATCTGATTCCTACATGGGCTTCACGCCTTTACCAGCTTCCGCCACAGAGATTGGAGTGAATAGCCCAACTTCGCCACAGCATTCGCTTCGACATTCACACTCGTATAAGATCGATAAGGAGTTGAGACACAGTGCTTCAAGGGACGGACTTGGCAAGCCGATGGTCAAGAAGAAGATTCGGATGAGGAGGAGTTCTAAAAGCCTCCCGAAAGGCTCTAATAAAAGATGTGACCGATAATGGCACTCATGATGGAACTGGGTAGCTATTGTGTATCTTTATGTGTATATGTTGGAATGGCTTTCTAGATGGTCGGGATATGATATCATGGTTGTTATTTGTAGGAATTAGCGGGAATTCATGTTTTTCGGTATTATATCTAATGGAGGGAGCACTGGACCTCTTTTGCAGCTGATCAGCCATGGCGAAATGCATGAGCTGCAGCTGTGGGAAAGCCGAGAAGATTTACTTGGAATGGTAGCGATGCCAACATCTCATGCATGACTGTCGCATTACTCATTGAAATCTACACATGCATTCGTGAGCACGAGTCAATAATGAGGCGATAGCTAGCTTGAAAAGCCACCTTAGTTGGCACGATGCTTCTGTTTACACTTTCAGATGCTTGAACAAGCCCTATATTCAGCCCTGACGCTAAACCCTATCCAGGCCTGTACATCCTTTTGTCTTCATTGCGTCTCTACCAAAGCCATTGCCATTTCCACATTTACAATGGTAGCACCCCGGGTAGCACTAGCTGGTCAGTCAATACCTGGATATGCTCGTACAGCAGGCCGAGCCGTACATGTCAAGATCCATCCTCGGCCGCGCAATCTCTCCGAGAGTAGAGAGATACTACGGGTCCTGCAGCAGTACGGGGAAGTTGCTATGTATAAGCATTTGAAGGTACGCTCAGATGTGACGGGGTTTTGTTCTGTAATATTGCTGAAGCATTTATAGTATGGCTAACGTATGCTGCGAGCCTAGCACGAACCCAACCTCCGTGCAGAGAATACCGCATTGGCTATATATCAGGACGATGAGTCTGCTGAGAGACTCATTAATGCAAGTCCGCTATGGTTTAAGCTAGGGAAGGTAGAGGGAAGCTCACCTCTGTCCGAATATACATCTACAAAGGAACAAGAAGAAATGCAAGCTCAAGCGGAAACAATCGGGCATATAGACCAACCACTCACCCAGGAAATGCCTGAAGACGAAGCCCAAGAAGAATTCCAAGAGGCCAGAAGACCGCACACGCAGCGTATGACGGTAGAAGAAACCTTTGAAGCTCTCAAAGCTTTCACCAAAGCAAGAACCATACCCGACCCCGAAGCCACTCAAATCCCCACCACAACCCCCAAACGCACAAAACCCTTCACGCCCAACCCCACACCCTCCAACCTTTCTCCCTCCTCTCTTCCTTTCCCGCCCTCCTCCTCCTCCTACATGCAACCACCTAAACCAGAAGCACAACGCGAATTTCATCTCACAATAACGCGCTCGGTGCTGAACCATCATGCGTATGTGCAAAGGCAGCATTATTATGGGCCGTTCAACCTTGCATGGAGGAGTTTAATGGCGGAGGATTTGAAGGGACGGGTGCCGGTGGAGGGGATGAGGGATTGTGAGCTGGGGAGGCCGGAGAGGGTGTTGAGGGTTAGGTTGGAGAGGTGGGAGAAGGAGAGGGAGAATGGTGGGAAGGGGAGGGGTGGGTTGAGGGAGATTTGGGAGAGGGGACTGAAAGCCAGGGGCGAAAAGGGAGGGGTTTGAATTACAGGTCACTTACGAAAAAGGCATGGACATATCGCCTTGGACGACTTCACTATACTCGAACGCGCATTCCCTTCGAAGCAAACGGCTTGACACGCTACTATATGCCCATACATATCGATACCGCGGGCCCATGGAGAGCGCCTGCAAGAATGCTCAACCAATGACCACTTTTTGGAGATACGGCAATCAGCGCGAGTGACCCGTCCTTTTCCCAATCATCGGACCCTCCTCTGCTCTAATCAGCGAGAGATCGCATTATCGCGTACCCCCAAACTCCCACTTGCGTATCCGAGGTTACATCATCAGAATGAATGACCTATTCAAGTCTTCTTCAATAGCGATACCCAGCGTTTGCCAGTGTGAGCCTTGCCCCGAACCTGGCACACGTTCTCAGGCGATCTTGGACAGAAGAGATGCGCAAATTTTATCGCTATGTCCGGGACCGAAGAGGCTGGAATCTGTCAGCGTGTGGAGCAGCGTTGCTATACTTGTGCGGGAGAATGGCATAGTCCAACGTTGATCTGACCACCCTAAGATCTGTGTTCCAAGATGGAGACCGCTTTGAGAGTTAGGATGGGAGTCAGTGTTATCTGCGAGTCTGGATCTGAGGCTATTCATCTTAGCTCTACTCGGCCACGCAGTGCTCGACAGAAAAATAAGAAGTGGTCATTGAAGATAGCCCAGAACCCGTGGCGATTGAAGAGTTGGGTTGGACTATTAACAGAATCTGCGAGAGCAACCTGCCAGCCATAGCTTTGCATGCTACGAGTGAAACTTGCCGAGTAAGCAGACCGCGGAAACGGTTTTAATTTGTTGCCTTCTTCATTCCGTATGGTTGGACTAGGGACATGAATCAGGAGAAATCGTCATTGCATGTCCACATTCATACGGGTATTGAATCAACAGCAATACCAGAAAGTTTTATATAAGTATAAATACCACACGAACAAGCTATACTAATTCACGAGCCATTCACCCGCTCGCCCAGAATAGCACAACCCCCCCTTCCTCCTTTTCCGCTCCTCCTCCACCACCTCCGTACCCTCCTACTCCTCCTCCCCCCTCCCCCCCTCCACAAGATCCCAAACCTCCCCCCTCCCCCTCCACCCAAAAAACCCTACTTCCACCCCCCCTCCCCTCAGTCTCCTGCTCCTTATACCGCACTTAAAAGCTCCCAACTTCCTTCCACTTCATCCCATCACTCTTGTAAAAAATTTCCTTTTAATTCCCCGCCTCCTTAATGCTTCAGATATATCCTGCAATTGCTGACTCGTATAGCCGATTTTCGCGACATATATGAATCAGCCGGCATGATATATCTTTGCAAAGCTGTCTAATTCTTGATTTTAGTGATGTGGAGATGTATGAGAGGCGGGCGGGCCAATGGCGTCGTAGGAGGGGGGAGCTTTTGCGTATTTGTGATCTCTTGCTTGCTTTTATGGGAAGATTTCTAGGGTTTTTGGGAGGGGGTTCAGCGGGAATGTTGCCAGATGGTGGAGCGGATGCTGGGCAGTGGGTTCGGGGGCGGTGGGGGGGC